>BSDZ01000050.1:0-77302 GCA_030268105.1 Volvox africanus
GCATCCGGGACAGGCAACGGTTGCAACAACCCATGGCCCTTACCGGACAAAGCCTTATTGCGCTGGCACAGACTGCATGTCTGGACGAAGTTCGCCGCATCCTTAGCCAAACGAGGCCACCAAAAGGAACGTTGCACCAAGTCGATCAATCGCTTGCTACCAGGGTGTTCCTGCTAACGGGTCCTCGTGGAACCGCGCAAGGATGTCGTAGCGTAGCGCGTCGTCATTCGGAACGACGATTTGCGTAGCTGCACCCTCCGTCCGTAGCCAAAGGCCATTCTGCTTGCGAAGGTTTTCTACATTAGCCGGGTCCGCGAACCAGGCGTCTGCGTTGTAGGCAACCTTCAACCGCTCCGCGAGGTCCGTCGCGATCGGTACCTCCTCGCTACGCGGCCGCACGACGGGCGCTGCCAAAATTGCAGCGTGTGTGCGACGGATGTCGACTGAGAGCATCGGCAATATTCAATTTACCAGAAATATACTCCCAGGTGCAGTTGAACCTAGCTAGATATTCCATCCACCTAGCTTGACGGCGGTTCAACGTCGGAACGCTTTGCAAAAACGTTAGGGGCTTGTGGTCAGTCTTTTAAAGTAAACGGGCGTTCCTCGAGGTAACAGCGCCATTCCTTTAAAGCATGCAGCACGATATTAATGGATTCAACGCATGCAATATGCGAAGGTCCAAACATCGATATTCGGTTGCCGACCCAACCATCACGATCGTCGTGTTCTCGCATACACGTATGGTTTATGACACGGATGAGGTAATAATATTTAAAGTATTATTACGTGAGATATTATGCCAATGGATAGATCGCACATTAATATCAGCCTCGAGTCAAACATGTTGACCGACAGCGCGATGTCGTAGATGATAATGCGACATGCCTGATTAGCTAGATATACTCGAATATATCATGCTAATATGATTATATCATGCTTCATAATGCTCGAATATAATGCTGTCTACTTCGGTGCAAGTGGTGATCGAACCGGCGTACAACAACTATCCCCCCTCCGTATGCAGCGTCCTCGCTGCATCGGGCAGCATCGACTGCAGAGATCATTGGGTCTGTGTGGCATGAATGCGGGCTTCCTCCAATAAAGAGTTCATATCCAGCGAAAAGTTACGTGTTGGCTCCCATGAGTTATGCTCGCTTGAATACCCAGTCCACTTGACTTGATACTCGTGGATTGTCCGCTTACGCCGGTGTCGGCCAACACGGCAAGTACGATAATCTAACACCCACTCCACATTGTAAACCTTCTGTTTACCAGCGATCCAGGTCTCCAGGACTGGTTAAACCGCTGCAGGGGTGTTAGCAAGCTCAGGGGCAGGTTCCGTACCACAATAAGGCATACGAGGGATACATGGAACGTGGGGTGAAGCATACCCTTAGCAGGCAAATCAGTCGCCTGGCACTGCACTTCGTCCATCATAGTGGGCTCAACCTGTACATGGGTCGTGCAATGTTGTATCCTTCCTTCTTCAATCATGCACTGAATCTGCACGTCTGAGTGTTACTACAGCATGCATGGTGCTTACAAACAGCAAGACACTTCAGTGCGAGCAACATGACAGCGGAAGGATAAGGAAAGATTCAACTTACAATAGTCTTCAATTGCAAATTAGAAGTCTGCCGTCAGACACTGCGGGCAATGTTCATCATCCCGGCTGAAGATGCTATGCTAGAATAGCTCAGGGCCGAATATAAATGCAATAAAATGTATGTATGCGAATTAGGTAGAGTTAAGTACGCGAGTACTTAGTCCAAAGTAGCATGAGCCGACTTCGGTCTCTAGGCGGCCGTCCTCGCACCTATCACGTCGCGATACCGATGTGCAGTACAGTCTACAGTCTTCGTAGCACTGTTCTGAATATCGCGTAAACCGTGATATTAATGAATGCAACGCATGCAATATGTGAAGGTCCGAATATCGATTTGGTTGCTGACCCAACCATCGCGATCGTCGCATTCTTGCATACGCATATGGTTTATGACACAGATGAGGTAATAATATTCAAAGCATTATTACGCGGAACATTATACCAACGGATAGATCGCGCATAAATAATCAGCATCAAGTCAAACATGTTGACCGACAGCGCAATGTCGTAGATGATAATGCGACATGCCTGATTAGCTAGATATACTCGAATATATCATGCTAATATGATTATATCATGCTTCATAATGCTCGAATATAATGCTGTCTACTTCGGTGCAAGTGGTGATCGAACCGGCGTACAACAACTATCCCCCTCCCGTATGCAGCATCCTCGCTGCATTGGACAGCATCGACTGCAGAGATCATTGGGTCTGTGTGGCACAAATGCGGGTTTCCCCCAATAAAGAGTTCATATCCGGTGAAATGTTACGTGCTGGCTCCCATGAGTTATGCTCGCTTGAATACCCAGTCCACTTGACTTGGTACTCGTGCATTGTCCGCTTATGCCGGCGTCAGCCCACACGGCAAGTACGATAATCTAACACCCACTCCACATTGTAAACCTTCTGTTTACCAGCGATCCAGATCTCCGGGACTGGTTAAGCCGCTGCAAGGGTGTTAGCAAGCTCAGGGGCAGGTTCCGTACCACAGTAAGGCATACGAGGATACATGGAACATGGGGTAAAGTATACCCTTAGCAGGCAAATCAGTCGCCTGGCACTGCACTTCGTCCATCTTAGTGGGCTCAACCTGTACATGCATCGTGCAACAGGTTGTGCTTCAGGTACTGTTGTGTCTGTTGTGCTACGGTTCATTTCCCGCCGACGCGTAGGTCGACGCGACCCTACGAGGCGAAGTGCTTTTGTGATGAACGCATTGCATATGAATGAATCTGCATGATATAAATGTATTCGCATACATTTATATATGCATCTGGCATGTTGTCATTATCCATCGCGACATCGCATCATGGCAAATCCGCCTAGCATGCATGAATAACCGAAGCATTGAAGTGCGCATTATGCTCGTGCTACAAAACGATAAGTAATATTATCTGATATAATATTACTTCATTTTAAGCACACGTTGAGAGCAGCCGCACTCGTCGCGATACATGCCCGCAACCGGATATCGTATCCGGACCCTTGCATCATGCGAATGCCGGAAAGGCTTACACGTTGTTATGCGTAGACATCGCTAGACGCAGTAGGGTTTGTCACATCTAGGATCGGCCTCCTAATGGAATCGTACGGCATTGCGATGCTGCGAGTATAACAGATGCGAGGACGGCTAAGCTAGACAAGACATTCGATACCGGAGAACACTGTGTGTTCTACATTACTATTACTATACGATATTCTACTTAGCCCGAGCTAAGCCTGAACTTCACAATCACCGCCGCGTGATGATTGCTTGCTTCCGGCGCTGACGGCGATTTCTTCCATTGCATCATTCCGACCTGTAAGACCGTAAGTTATATCTCTCTTCGTCTTGAAGTCTTCCGCTGTCTCTGTTTGCTCTCGCTTGCCTTGCTGTACTTGCAAGTGCTCGCGCATCGGTGTCGATAGTCTCCAGACGTGCAGATTACTCATGAGCAACGCGAACGAGAGGTACAACAATTTGGTATCGAGACAGGTTCGTTGCCTAACTGTCTCTCTTTGTCTAATCGGAAGTAGGTTCTTTCTATGGCGAGTTCCAGCGACGAACACGAGGACCGATAGATACTTTTGCCGAAGACCTAGGCCGCGCCGTTTGGACGCCGCCGCTTCCGGTTTGTAATTGTTTAATTGCTTTTGCTAGATTGCCGCACTTGTTGTGTAAGTGTACGCTCTGAGTCGCAGGTAATCTCAGTGCACCGGCATTGCTTGCCGCGGCGACTGAGACCGGCGTTCGTCCGGACCAGTTGGCGACTCTCATTGCCCAAACTACGGAGATCAGGACTCAGCCTGGGCAATTACTTGCGAGTTTGCTGAATCTTCTCAAGAGTACTGTCGGTAGGCTCACCGAATCGCTTTGTACTCTTGCCTTTGCGATAGAAGTCGGCTTCTATTACGCAAAACTAGGGGTATCGTTTCGTGCTCCATGTCCGCGGAACACGACGATACGCCGCACACTAGCCTAGCTAGCCAACCCGATTTCGTTGTAGCTGCTAGAGCGCCGGGTAGAGGTCTTGAGACTGTTGGCGCGCGAGCCACTTCAAGAGCCCCTTTTCCTTCAGACCCCCTGCTCACTTAATTGTGCCGCATTCAGCAGTGAACACGAATATGGACAACACTGCTGGACCAAGGGTTCTGCCATTACCTCAAGCTCGAGGGCATGATGACATCCCTGAGGTGATGAGATTGTCGATTCCCGTTCCTAGGCTCAATATTTCGCTGACCGACAAGACACCAGGGCATAGCATAGCCGATGCAACTCGTGCGTACGTGCGTGACGCTAAAAGTACCTCCAAGCTGTTCATGGTGGCGACAATGACGGTATCAGGTGTCTCTTCGTTGGTAACACCCTCGAGGGCGGCAGCGAAGGACTGGTATCGCAATTGGACCAACGCCCGGGGCAGCTATACTTTTGACGAGTTAGTCGCCGCTTTGCTCGCACGATTCGCTACTGAGGTTTCAAGCACGCGATGTGGAAGCTCGTAACGTTTTGGCAGCGGGTAGCTACCACATGCGTCGGGATGAAAAATGTTACCTGCGTACCAGTCACGCTTTGAAGCACTTGTGACTCCCATTGCTGACCTCACCGAATCTGAGCGTGTCTTTTGGTTTAGGCGAGCCTAACGAAAACTTTTGGCTAAATGGTGCGCCACTGACTTGGTTGGAGCGCAGATCAAGTCGTATAACGCGTTGGTCGCTTTGCTAAGGGCGCGGAGAGATACGACTTCTTGCCGGCGAGGAAGAAGTCAAGTCTGCCCCTCGTGCAAATGCCGTGCAAGTGCAGGGATCCGCTTGGGGAAGCTGTGGCTCTCGACCAGGACCTCGGCGCGACCCGCCCCACGCCTACTGCCGCGACGCGACGCAGCAACGGGCAACGCAAGGCGCGCGGGGGGCCGCTAGCTCGGGTGTCCGTGGTACAGGAGGAGCAGGTCCGAGCTCGGACCCAGCTAGGAACAGGAAGCGTGGTGGTGCGCCGTCGTCGGCAGCCGCACAGCGTTCCGACCCCAACGCGAAGCGTACTCGTACGGACGACACATTTATGCCAAATGGAATTGCAATCGTTCCGAATTCGAGCGTCGGAAATTGGCCAATGTTTGTCTACGGTGTGCGGAGAATCATTCCACGAAGGATTGCCCTCTAATGCCGCCGTTTGTACCTCAGCCGAAATAGGGGCTTGCCCGGGTTCCTGCGGAGGGGGCACCACCTGGGATTTCTGAACTAACGCGTGGTCGGTGGTCATCCTTACGGCCAGCCGTTAAGGCATTGTTGCCTTGTGTACTTGGACACATCGAGCGGAAGTCATTGCGCGACGCATCACGCTTGACGGACGCACGGGACTTCTCTGCTTCGACCCGTTGTGTAATTTGTTTACACCTCGCCGTCCCCTGTCGTCTATCGATCTGTCTAACCACGTGGTTTTGTTCATCCCTCGTCTCTGCGTGAGATGTCGGAACAGTTGGCCATATACAGGAGATGTAGGCGTCAATATCCAGGCACTGCCGCATGTGTATTACTCCCTGCTTTCTGTCGGCGCAAGGCAGAGGCATCGTTAAGGGGTATGCGGCATGTCCACCGGTTCGAGCCGGGCACCGTTTTGTTTAATGGTGTGGATTGGGAGGGTACGCTGGCTCCGTGGCCATGCCTATCCTACTCGGTTGACGTTTGGTACGAAGCTCCTGATGGGGGTGCCGTTGGTTACGGACCCGCCTTAAGTGCACTGACGTTGTCTGCTGGGCAGTCGCTCGTAGATAACCGTGTCCCTGTGGTTCAGATCGGTTTGAATGGCCGTACTCTGAAGGCACTTGTTGACACCGGTTGCCAGCGACGACTTCATCTCTGTCGCAGAGGTGAACGCGCTGGGGTTGTCCCCAGAGTCGTCTGATTGTCCACAGGTTACCCTTGCTGACGGGGGGTAAGCATCCCATCGTGGGCAGGATTACCCTTAGCCTATCGATAGGCCCTTTGCGTGTTGTGACCCGGCCGTACGTGCTGCAGGGCTTAGGCAGAGACTGCACCGTACATAATGGGGTCGTCGACATTACGAACAGTACCGCTGCGCGCATCGACATGGAGACCGCAACCCTGCATATGTGCAAGGGTACTCTGTCGATTAAGGTACCTTTCCTGTCGTTCGAACATGTCACACCAAAGGAGGGCGAAACTGAGGCGGTGCCTATGGTTAATTTCGCTGTGACCGCAATGGCCGCGCGAATCGAACCAGAGCGAGTCGGGCGTAAGGAGGCCGTCCGTTGTTACGGGAAGGGTGCCCACGGACTGCTTTTAAGGCCGCGGTGTGAGCTGTTGTGTCACCACCGCGCAGATTTCTGCGGATCCTGAGGTTGAGGCCCTACTGTCGCAGTATGAGGACGTCTTTAAAGATATCCCTGGGCTACCACCTATGCGTCCTGTTGATCACACAATCCCTCTCATGCCTGGAGCGCAGCCTACGGCCCGGCCAATGTACAGGTTGAGTCCATTGGAGCTGGACGAGGTAAAGCGCCAGGTGACGGATTTACTCGCGAAGGGTATGATACGCCCCAGCACATCCCCGTATTCTGCACCGATTTTGTTTGTCGGTAAGAAGGATGGGACCTTGCGCACTGTGCATTGATTACCGGGGGTTAAATGCGAATACACGTGAAAAATCGCTACCTTTGCCACGCGTTGACGACCTGTTGGATAAGCTGAAGGGCTCGGCTTATTTTTCCTTCAATTGAATTACAACAGGGCTACAATCAGATCCGCATCGCTGCCTCTGATATCCCGAAAACCGCTTTTCGGACGCCCTTCGGTCACTTTGAGTATACGGTCCTATCGTTTGGTTTGACTAATGCCCCTGCGACGTTTCAGGCGGTTATGGACCGAATGTTTAGGCCGTTTATCGACAGGTTCGTTGTTTGCTACCTGGATGACATCTTGGTATATTCTAAGACGGCGCGGAGGAGCACTTGGAGCATCTGCGGCTCGTGCTCGACGTTATGAGGCGGGAGCAATTGTTTGCTAAACGCGCCAAATGCTTTTGGGCGCAGCCTCAGGTGGAATATTTGGGCCACATTGGTCGGCCACCGGTGTGAAGATGGACCCGCGGAAGGTCGCCGTGGTTCGCGATTGGCCCGCCGCCTCAGAACCTCACGGGAGCTGCGTAAGTTCCTTGGCTTGACCAATTATTTCCGAAAGTTCATTGAAAAATATTCCATCATTGCGGCCCCGCTTACTAACTTAACTCGCAAAGGCGTTTTCGTTTCGCTCGAGTCATGGACGGCCGCAATGCCAGCGGGCATTCGAAGAGCTCAAACGAATTATTGCCGAAGATGTCACCCTTGCATTCCCTGATTACTCGTTGCCATTTCGCGTTGAGGTAGTGTCTGATGCCTCAATATTTGGAAGCGGCGCTGTATTGTTACAGGAAGGGCGACCGATCGCCTTCACGAGTAAGAAATTTTTCTGGTGCGGAGATTTCGCTACACCACCCGGGGAACAGGAGCTTCTGGCCGTGCTGCATGCTTTAAAGGAATGGCGCTGTTACCTCGAGGGACGCCCGTTTACTTTAAAGACTGACCACAAGCCCCTAACGTTTTTGCAAAGCGTTCCGACGTTGAAACCGCCGTCAAGCTAGGTGGATGGAATATCTAGCTAGGTTCAACTGCACCTGGGAGTATATTTCTGGTAAATTGAATATTGGCCGTGCTCTCAGTCGACATCCGTCGCTACACGCTGCAATTTTGGCAGCGCCCGTCTGTGCCGGCCGCGTAGCGAGGAGGTTCCGATCGCGACGGACCTCGCGGAGCGGTTGAAGGTTGCCTACAACGTAGACGCCTGGTTCGCGGACCCGGCTAATGTAGAAAACCTTCGCAAGCAGAATGGCCTTTGGCTACGGACGGAGGGTGCAGCTACGCAAATCGTCGTTCCGAACGACGACGCGCTACGCTACGACATCCTTGCGAGGTTCCACGAGGACCCGTTAGCAGGACACCCTGGTAGCAAGCGATTGGTCGAGCTTGGTGCAACGTTCCTTTTGGTGGCCTCGTTTGGCTAAGGATGCGGCAAACTTCGTCCAGACATGCAGTCTGTGCCAGCGCAATAAGGCTTTGTCCGGTAAGGGGCCATGGGTTGTTGCAAACCGTTGCCTGTCCCGGATGCGCCTTGGGAAAGTGTTTCCATGGACTTCGTAGTCGCGCTGCCCAAAACTGAGGGGGGATACGATGCGGTGTTCGTAATGGTCGATCGTCTGACTAAGATGGTCCACCTAGCACCATGCACATCATCCTGCACGGCTGAGCAAACCGCACGTTTGTTTTTCGATAATGTGGTTCGGTTACACGGGGTTCCCAAAAATGTGATCTCGGACTCCGCGGTGGACAGTTTCACGTCTAAGTTTTGGGAAGCGCTCTGCAAACTAGTTGGCATGCGCGCCAACCTGAGCACAGCGTATCACCCGCAGACTGATGGTCAAACCGAACGCACAAACCGCACGTTGGGGTGATATGTTGCGCAATTATGCTGGTCGCACACCACTTGTTTGGGATACATATTTGACTGCGGCAGAATTCGCGCTTAACAATGCTGTTAACCGCTCTACAGGCAAAAGTCCGTTCTTTCTTAACTACGGGTTTCAATCCCGCGCTACCCGTGTGGCGTGAGTTGGAAGTGAACGTGCCTGCTGCTAAACTTTTTGCCAAGTCGTTTATGTCCCGAATCACAGACGCGAAGTCGTGTTTGGACGCGGCGCAGCAACGAACGACAGAATACTACAACAAATCCAAGCAGGATGTGACGTTTTCGGAAGGGCAACTCGTGTTGCTAAGCACCAAGAACTTGCGTTCCTTGGCCGACGGATCCCGAAAACTCTTACCCCGCTGGATTGGCCCGTATCCTGTCGTGCGCATGGTTGGGAATGTGGCTGTGGGAGCTTGCATTGCCCACTGATATGACCATTCACCCCACGTTTCACGTATCGCTTGTTCGTCCGTATCGTGGTACGGAACCCGTCCCTGAGCCTGCTAACGCCCCCGCAGCGATTGAACCAGTTCCCGAGACCTGGATCGCTGGTAAACAGAAGTTTTACGATGTGGAGCGGGTGTTAGATTATCGCGCGCGTCGTGTGGGCCGACACCGACGTAAGCGAACAGTACACGAGTACTTGGTTAAGTGGACAGGGTATACCGACGAGCACAACTCATGGGAACCGGCACGCAACTTCTCACAGGACATGAAACCCCTGCTCGAAGAAGCCCGCAAACGTGTCACACAAGCCCAATGACCCCTGCAGTCGATGCTGTATGATGCAGCGAGGACGCTGCATACGGGAGGGGGGATAATTGTTGTGCTACGGTTGTCGACGCGAACCTACGAGGCGAAGTGCTTTTGTGATGAACGCATTGCATATGAATGAATCTGCATGATATAAATGTATTCGCATACATTTATATATGCATCTGGCATGTTGTCATTATCCATCGCGACATCGCATCATGGCAAATCCGCCTAGCATGCATGAATAACCGAAGCATTGAAGTGCGCATTATGCTCGTGCTACAAAACGATAAGTAATATTATCTGATATAATATTACTTCATTTAAGCACACGTTGAGAGCGCCGCACTCGTCGCGATACATGCCCCGCAACCGGATATCGTTATCCGGACCCTTGCATCATGCGAATGCCGGAAAGGCTTACACGTTGTTATGCGTAGACATCGCCTAGACGCAGTAGGGTTGTCACATCTAGGATCGGCCTCCTAATGTGAATCGTACGGCATTGCGATGCTGCGAGTATAACAGATGCGAGGACGGCTAAGCTAGACAAGACATTCGATACCGGAGAACACTTGTGTGTTCTACATTACTATTACTATACGATATTCTACTTAGCCCGAGCTAAAGCCTGAACTTCGCTAATCACCGCCGCGTGATGATTGCTTGCTTCCGGCGCTGACGGCGATTTCTTCCATTGCATCATTCCGACCTGTAAGACCGTAAGTTATATCTCTCTTCGTCTTGAAGTCTTCCGCTGTCTCTGTTTGCTCTCGCTTTGCCTTGCTGTACTTGCAAGTGCTCGCGCATCGGTGTCGATAGTCTCCAGACGTGCAGATACTCATGAGCAAACGCGAACGAGAGGTACAACAGTGTCAGCCTACAAAGGCCCAATTGAAAGATGACCGTCGGCCTGTCCAATCTTTGACACGACCTGTAGATACCTCAGGATACTACAGGGACATCATGAAAGATGTTCACATGTCCTTGCAGCAAGGCTTCGATCTCAGGATCCACAGAAGTCTGCACGGTGGTGGCATTGCAAATGCAACCAAGGCCTAACAAGCAGTCCATGGGCACCCTGTCGTGGCATACGAACAGCTCCCTCACGCATGACTGGCTTGGGTTCAGTTTGCGCGCCCAGTGCGGTCGCAGCAAAGTTAATCGACTGTGGGGGCATCCCACGGCATTCACCTCTGCATAATAGGTGAAGTCGTCTATGGCACGGCAAGTGCCTTCAGTGTACGGCCAGCAAGACCAACCTGAATAACTGGGACACAATTACATATTGGAACCGACTTTGCGGACAACAGCGGAACTCCCAGGGCGGGCTGAAAGCTAGCAAAGCCCTCAGCAGGAGGTTCCTACCAAACGTCAGTAGAATAGGACAGTCCGGGCAACGGAACTGGCATTCCCTCCATATCCACACCATCAAACAGCACGGTGCCCGGTGCGAACCAGGAGACACACTGCACACCCTTTAGCAGAGCCTCAGCCTTGTGCTGGATATAGGCAGGGAACAAAAACACATGCAGTGGTGTCTGGATATTGACATGTACTCCTGTACAAAGTAAGCTGTACAAACAGCTCCATAGAGGATGAGGGGATGAACATAACGGCACTTTTCAAGGACCAGAAGACAACAATGTCTTCATAGCGGGTCATACAAACGACCACCAACTACACGTTTGTTCAACATTCTGGGTGGAATCAACTCCACATCAATCCGGGCAATCCCCTACCTTAGCCGCATGGCCTAAGGCTGTAACAACAGACAACCCCTTCGTGAGGTAGTCCACCGCACATCTCCAGCAAAGGGTGGCCATCCTCCGACGCACAAGCTCGGATTGTATGCACTCCCATTTTGCCAGTCATAGGTCCTGCATTTGCATGGCAGACACATGAGGCACAGCTTTCAATGCATTTTGTCCAGCTAAAATACGTATCTCAGCTCTCAGGACAAATGTCACCAAGTCCACATACGACTGGACTCTTATTCCCATCAAGTTAGTGGCACATTGTCAAGCAAAAGACCACGACAGATCTCACTGAAACCAGAAGATACAAAGAGCCTCAGAACGTGATGGATACGCGGGTACCATTTCATTTGAGCGCATGCTATACAAGCCCGAGGCTAATGTACGGTGTGCCTCCATATCACGTGGCTAAACTTCTGGGGCAAGGCGTGCAAGCAAGGCAGCAACCAACTCACCAAATGTGAAGTTTTCCCGTGCAGTGGCCCATTGGTCTTACCATGTCTTCGCCACACCTTCAAAGGAAACTTCTGACGAAGAGACATCGCATGGTGTCATGTCCACACCACGGCACAACTGCAGGTACTTCCTAACATCACGTAGATAGGTGCGAGTTGCAATTGCGGTGTCACGCCCAACATTCATATCATGCAAGGTAAACAATTTCGGTGCCGGGATATTAAACCTCTTCACCTCATTACCGTCGGTGTGGTCTTGCATTTGAGGTGACAGCAAATCCCGTTGATCAGCAGTTTCATCTGTAACCGTTATGGCTGCCGAACGTGGCGTAGTAAGATGGATAGGGGCCTGAAACACAAGAGAATCTTGAGCAGCAATCGTGTCAATAGTCTCAAGATCTCTATCAAACATTCTATGAATGGCACCCGGCTCGGGTTGACATGCCAAGCCTACGAACGACAGGTTGTCACGTCCCGCCATCATGGAACGTTGACCAATATATTCAAATTGTATGACAATAAACGATGCACATAATTCTAAAGCAAGTGTGCAAGTGATTCACATGAATCCGGCACAAGAGTACAAGCAATTCGGTCAGCGCACCGACAATACTCTTGCAGACTTCGAGTAGATATAGCAGATAAGTACTCAGTTGATCCCTGTAGTCCGTGCGATCAAAGCCTCCAGCTGATTAGAACGCAAGTTGTAACCAGGAGTGACCGCAGGCAATGCCGGACCACTAGTTTTATCTGCAACTCAGAGCGAAGGCTCACACCACAATTGCAGTAAACTATAAAGGGACAAAAGCAATCAGAACTCAGAAGCAACGGTGTCTAACACAACGCAGTCAAGTCCTTCTGCAATCATAGGCTACGTCGTCCATCGTCGACGCTCACCATAGCGAGAACTTACTTCCGATCAAACACCATGAGACAGTCAGGCAACGAACCTGTCTCAATACCAAATTTGTTGTATCCTTCCTTCTTCAATCATGCACTGAATCTGCACGTCTGAGTGTTAACTACACGTGCATGGTGCTTACGAACAGCAAGACACTTCAGTGCGAGCAACATGACAGCGGAAGACTTAAAGATAAGGAAAGATTCAACTTACAATAGTCTTCAGTTGCAAATTAGAAGTCTGCCGTCCAGACCCCGCGGGCAATGTTCATCATCCGGCTGAAGATGCTATGCTAGAATAGCTCAGGCCAAATATAAATGCATAAAACGTATGTATGCGAATTAGGTAGAGTTAAGTACGCGAGTACTTAGTCCAAAGTAGCACGAGCCAACTTCGGTCTCTAGGCGGCCGTCCTTGCACCTATCACGTCGCGATACCGATGTGCAGTACAGGTCTCACTGGATTTCGATCTCGAGTGTGAGTACCTTCGTAGCACTGTTCTGAATATCACGTAAACCGTGATATTAATGAATGCAACGCATGCAATATGCGAAGGCCCGAATATCGATATTCGGTTGCCGACCCAACCATCGCGATCGTCGCATTCTTGCATACGCATATGGTTTATGACACAGATGAGGTAATAATATTCAAAGCATTATTACGCGGAACATTATACCAACGGATAGATCGCGCATAAGTTATCAGCATCAAGTCAAACATGTTGACCGACAGCGCGATGTCGTAGATGATAATGCGACATGCCTGATTAGCTAGATATACTCGAATATATCCTGCTAATATGATTATGTCATGCTTCATAATGCTCGAATATAATGCGGTCTACTTTGGTGCAAGTGGGGATCGAACCGGCGTACAACATGCAACAGGTTGTGCTGCAGGTACTGTTGTGTCAGCCTACAAAGGCCCAATCAAAAGATGACCGTCGGCGGTCCAATCTTTGACACTACCCGTAGATACCTCAGGATACTACAGGGACATCATGAAAGATGTTTACATGTCCTTGCAGCAAGGCTTCGATCTCAGGATCCACAGAAGTCTGCACGGTGGTGGCATTGCAAATGCAACCAAGGCCTAACAAGCAGTCCATGGGCACCCTGTCGTGGCATACGAACAGCTCCCTCACGCATGACTGGCTTGGGTTCAGTTTGCGCACCCATTGCGGTCGCAGCAAAGTTAACCATAGGCACCGCCTCAGCTCTGCCCCCCTCTCGTGTGACATCTGGTACCCTTCGACAGAGTCCCCTTTGCATAAGGGTGGCAGGACTGCAATGTCAAAGCACGCATGGTACTACAGTAATGTCAAAGACCCCAATATGTACGGCGCAGTGTCAGCAAGATTTTCAGCACGTATGGACGGGTCACAACACGCAGAGGACCTAGCAACAGGTTAAGGGTAATCCTGCCCAGCAACGGGACATTTACTCCCATACGCAAGAGTAACTGTACCCAATCCGACGACTGTGGGGGCATCCCACTGCATTCACCTCGGCTGATTAGGTGAAGTCGTCAATGGCACTGCAAGTGCCTTCGGCGTACGGCCAGCAAGACGGACATGAATAGCAGGGACACAATCCAACGACTGTGGGGGCATCCCACGGCATTCACCTCTGCATAATAGGTGAAGTCGTCTATGGCACGGCAAGTGCCTTCAGTGTACGGCCAGCAAGACCGACCTGAATAGTTAAGACAAAATCCGACGACTGTGGGGGCATCCCACGGCATTCACCTTCGCATGATAGGTGAAGTCGTCTATGGCACGGCAAGTGCCTTCAGTGTACGGCCAGCAAGACCGACCTGAATAGTTAAGACAAAATCCGACGACTGTGGGGGCATCCCACAGCATTCACCTTCGCATGATAGGTGAAGTCGTCACTGGCACTGCAAGTGCCTTCAGTGTACGGCCAGCAAGACCGACCTGAATAGCTAGGACAACAGCGGAACTCCCAAAGTGGGCTGTAAACTAGCAAAGCCCTCAGCAGGAGGTTCATACCAAATGTCATCAAAATAGGGCAGTCCGGAAAACGGAACTGGCACTCCCTCCATATCCACACCATCAAACAGCACGGTGCCCGGTGCAAACCAGGAGACACGCTACATACCCTTTAGCAGAGCCTAAACCTTGTGCTGGCTATAGGCAGGGAGCGAAACACATGCAGCGGTGTCTGGATATTGACGTGTACTCCTGTACAAAGTAAGCTGTACAAACAGCTCACATAGAGATGAGGGGATGAACATAATGGCACTTTTCAAGGACCAGAAGACAACAATGCCTTCAGGTGCACGAGCTCGAGGTGCTTCAGGTGCTCCTCGCGCGTTTTGGAATATATTAAAATATTGTCCAAATAACAGACGACGAACCTGTCGATATACGGTCTGAACATGCGATCCATCACTGCTTGAAATGTGGCGGGCGCATTAGTAAGTCCAAACGACAAGACGGTGTACTCGAAGTGACCAAAGGGGGTCCGGAAAGCGGTTTTCGGAATATCAGAGGCAGCAATGCGTATCTGATTATACCCTTGTTGAAGGTCAATCGAGGAAAAATAAGCTGAGCCCTTCAGCTTATCGAGCAGGTCATCGACGCGCGGCAAAGGGTAGCGATTTTTAATCGTGGTCGCATTCAAGCCCCTATAATCAATGCACATGCGCAACGTCCCATCCTTCTTACCGACAAACAATATCGGCGCAGAATATGGCGATGTTCTGGGCCGAATCATACCCTTTGCGAGCAGATCCCCCACTTGCCACTTCACTTCATCTAGCTCCAACGGGCTTAACCTGTACATAGGTCGTGAAACGGGTTGTGCTCCAGGCACAAGAGGGATCGTATGGTCAACAGGTCGCATAGGTGGGAGCCCTGGGATGTCGCCAAGACATCAGCATATTTATGCAGGAGGGCTTCGACCTCAAGATCCTTCACGGTGGACTGCACGGTGGTAGCATTCAATTGCACCCGTGGCCTCACAAGCAACACATGGGCGCCTTTCCGTATCATCCGATCGGTTTCCTTGCGCCCAATTAGCTTGGGTTCTTGTTTTCCGCTGACGATCGCCGTCAAAGCGAAGTTAACCTCAGGCTCCGCAACAATTCCGCCCTCCTCTGGTGTGACATCTTGGTACGACAGGAAAGGTACCTTAGTCGATAGGTTCCCTTTGCACAAACTAAGTGTGGTGGACTCCATATCGATGCGCGCGTGGTACTGCCGTAATGTCACGGCACCCAAAATGTACTGTGCCGTCTCCGAGAGACCTTGTAGCACATACGGCTGGGCCCTAACACGCAGAGGGCCTATCGATAGGCTCAGGGTGATCCTGCCCACGATGGGATGCTTACCCCCATCGGCGAGGGTAACCTGTGCACAATCAGACGACTGAGGGGTCAACCCCAAAGCATTCACCTCCTTTGCCGGGATGAAGGTCATCGCTGGCGCTGGTATCCACGAGCGCCTTCATCAGTCAACCTCCGAGGCCGATTTCGATGATAGGGACACGATTTCCTGTCGGAGTCGATTCCGCAGAAAGTAGAAGTGACCCTATAGCAGGCTGGTACCTGGTAGAATCTAAAAGAGGGGCCTCAAACCAAACTTCAGCAGCATAATATAGTTTAGGCAGTACCGTCGGTTTACCCGTCACATCCACACCGTTAAACAAAGCGGTGCCCAACTCGAATCGGAGGACACATTGCATACCTTCCAGCAGGGACGCTACCTTGCGTTGACTATAGGAGGGAATTATTATGCAAGCTGCAGTGTCCGGATTTTGACAGCGGTATCTCTTATACCTGGCGAGCTGTTCGCATAACTCGCGAAAAGACGAAGGGATAAATGAAGTAACGTGACTGGATAAATCAAGGGAAGAAAGAGGACAGCGCGGTGCAAACAAGTTACACAGCGAGTCAAAATGATTTAGTCCCGTGCGACCGTCGAGTGAGAAGCGTTGCCCGATAGTGTGCTCGATTTGTCCAAAAACGGAAGGTAGAAGAGCCTTCACAGCCGGACGCAACGACGGCCAGCGGCCACATTCACTTCCTTCAATCCCGGGAGGAGTCCCTTCCTCCGCATCCCGGGCAACTTCCTAAGTCGTCTTAGGCACGAAAGGCGGTAACAAAGGGCACTCACGAGTAGGGTGCTCTCCTGCACACCTCAAGCAAAGATTAGCGAACTTCCGACGATCAAACTCTGAACGCCGGCACTCCCACTTTTGCATATACGGATCGTCCGTTCGGGGCTTTTTAACACTAGGAGCCGCGTTCTGCATAGCAGCTACAGTCGGCATGCTCCCCTGTCGTTTCCCTTTCACGTGGCCCGAGCTTGGCCCAGCTCCTGCAGACCCACGGTTACTTGGGCTTTGACGTCCGCGAGCATCATACCATCTTTCCTTTCGAACGGTAGTTGCAGCCACCACAGGGTGTTGACGATCAGTACCCTGGTCCTTCGGTGTCGACTCCAAAGGTAGTTCCTGCGCTCGCATTGCATGAACGCGAGGATTAAGTTGCTTAGCATCTTTACCGGCCAGATTCCGAACCTCTGCACCTCTAGCAAAAGTTACTAAGGCATCGTAAGACTGGAACGGAACCCCATTGAGGTCAGTGGCGCACCATCGCGCAAGGGATTCGGTAAGACCACGGTGAAACCAAAAGATGCGATCTTCCTCAGGAAAGTTAACAATAGGAGTTATCAGTGCCTCAAAGCGCGACTGATAAGCAGGAACGGTTTCGTACGGACGCATATGGTATGTACCTTGTGCCAGCGTCTTACGGGCTTCGTTGCTATGCGAGCGAATTTTGGTGGCAAAACGAGCGAGAAGAGCATCGATCAGGTTTTTGAACGTATATTTAACCCTAGCAGTTGTCCCACTCGTCATACCAATCTTTTGCAGCACCCTCAAGGGTATTCCCAACGAACAGGCATTTAATGGAGTCGCATCCCCCGCCGTGCACCGCTTGCAGATACTGCCTAGCGTCACGAACATAGGCCCGCGTCCTATCCGTGACAGTATGTCCTGAATTCTTTGCTTTATCGTCAGCGGATATTTTAAGCTTAGACACGGGGATAGTCAGCTTCATTACCTCCGGTATTCCGACAGGTTCTTGAACCGCGGGTGTTACCGGAGCCCATTGAGCTCCAGCTCCTTCGCTCGTTGTAGCCGCTGCCGACAGTGGTACAATCAAGTGCGAAGGGGTCTGGAGGACAATAGGATCTGGCGTAAGAGGAGTCCCGACAGTGTCGGTATCAACGAAAGCAGTTCTAGCAGCGAGACCGACGTCAGCTGACTTGCGGTGCCCAGATAAGAACTATCTTCGCGTCCCGACATGGGGCACGAACTTATACTTATAAACAGGAATTTGCAAAAAGACCTGTGAACAAGCTAACACAAAAGGAATTTTCGATTACTCGCGTACCGAAAGAACTCCTGAGTAATTCGAGAAGAAAGGCGATGTAATCCGTCAGGCCGTCTTTTATCTCAGTGGTTTTCTGAATTAGGGCCTTGATCTGTTCTGTGTTTAGGTGTTGTCCAGCCAACACCGCGTCCAGCGTTGGCGCACGTTCACCTGCAACTCACAGTGCAAGCTCGTGACGAGAATGCAGCAGCTAGTCAACAGATGTCTAGGGTTACAAACCTGAAGCGGCGCCGTCCAGAACGGTGCGACCCAATGTCCTCAGCGAAGGTGTCTAAAGGGCTGCGGCGCGTGTCGTCGTCGCTCGCCATCGCGAGAACCTACTTCCGATGAGGGACAATGAGACAGTCGTGAATTTACCCGTCTCGATGCCAAATTTGTTGTATCCTTCCTTCTTCAACCATGCACTGAATCTGCACGTCTGGATGTTAGCTAAGTGCACACCAAGCTTACAAACAGCAAGGCTATCCAATGCGAGCAAAGTGACAGCGGAAGACTCAATAATAAGGAAAGATCCAACTTACAATAGTCTTCGTTTACAATTCGGTAGATGGCCGTCAGACCCCGCGGGCTGTTGTACCTCTCCTTCGTGTTTGCTCATAAGTATCTGCACGTCTGAAGGCTTTCGACACCGATGCGCGAGCACTTGCAAGTACAGCAAGGCAAACGCGAGCAAACAGAGACAGCGGAAGACTTCAAGACAAGAAGAGATATAACATACAGTCTTACAGATCGAAGCGGTGCAATGGACGTAATCACCGTCAGCGCCGGAAGCAAGCAATCATCACGCGGCGGTGATAGCAAAGTTTAGGCTTAGCTCGGGCTAAGTAGAGTAGCGTATAGCAATGATAATGTAGAACACACGAGTGTTCTCCGGTATCGAATGTCTTCTCTTGCTTAGCCGTCCTCGCATCTGTTATACTCGCAGCATCACAATGTCGTACGATTCACACTAGGAGGCCGATCCTAAGTGTGACAACCCTACTACGTATAGGCGATGTCCAAGTATAACAACGTATAAGCCTTTCCGGCATTCGCATGATGCAAGGGTCTGAATAACGATATTCGGTTGCAAGGCATGCATCGCGACGAGTGCGGCGCTCTCAACGTGTGCTGTAATGAAGTAATATTATATCAAATAGTATTACTTATTGTTTCATAGCACGAGCATAATGCGCACTTCAATGATTCGGTATTTCATGCATGTTAGGCGGATTTGCCATGATGCGATGTCGCGATGGATAATGGTGTCATGCCAAATGCATATATAAATATATACGAATACATTTATATCATGCAAGTTCATTCATATGCATTGATGGTTTCATGTGTTCATCAAGATAGTACTTCGCCTCGTAGGGTCGCGTCGACCTACGCATTGGCAGGAAACGAACCGTAGCACAACACGGGCAATGTTCATCACTCGGCTGCAGATGCTATGCTAGAATAGCTCAGGCCGAATATAAATGAGTATATGTATGCGAATTAGATAGAGTTAAGTACACGAGTACTTGATCCAAAGTAGCACGAGCCGACTTCGGTCTCTAGGCGGCCGTCCTCACACCTATCACGTCGCGATACCGATGTGCAGTACAGGTCTCACTGGATTCCGATCTCAAGTGTGAGTACCTTCGTAGCACTGTTCTAAATATCGTGTCATCCGTGATATTAATGGATGCAACACATGCAGTATGCGAAGGTCCGAATATCGATATTTGGTTGCCGACCCAACCATCGCGATCGTCGCATTCTCGCATACGCGTATGGTTTATGACGTAAATGAGGTAATAATATTTAAAGTATTATTACGTGATATAAAATGCCAATGGATAGATCGCACGTTAATTATCAGCCTCGAGTCAAACATGTTGACCGACAGCACGATGTCGTAGATGATAATGCAACGTGCCTGATTAGCTAGATATATTCGAATATATCATTCTAATATAATCATATGATGCTTCCTGATGCTCAAATGGGTTGCAGTCTACTTTGGTATAAACGGCGATCGAACCCGCGTACAACACCACGGAAGGTAGCTGTGGTTCGCAAATGGCCCGCACCTCAGAACCTCACTGAACTACGCCAGTTCTTAGGTTTAACCAGCTACTTCCGTAAGTTTATAAATCAATACTCCATCATTGCGGCCCCGCTTACAAATCTGACGAGGAAAGGAGGTTTCGCTTCTCTCGAGGCCTGGACACCCTAAACCTAAAACCCTAAAACCCTATACCAAAGTAGACTGCAACCCATTTGAGCATCATGAAGCATGATATGATTATATTAGCATGATATACTCGAGTATATCTAGCTAATCAGGCATGTCGCATTATCATCTACGACATCACGCTGTCGGTCAACATGTTTGACTTGAGGCTGACACTTAATGCGCGACCTATCCGTTGGCATAATATCTCACGTAATAATACTTTAAATGTTATTACCTCATTTACGTCATAAACCATACGCGTATGCGAGAATGCGACGATCGCGATGGTTGGGTCGGCAACCGAATATTGATATTCGGACCTTCACATACTGCATGTGTTGCATCCATTAATATCACGGATTACGCGGTATTTAGAATAGTGCTATGAAGGTACTCACACTTGAGATCGAAATCCAGTGAGACCTGTACTGCACATCGGTATCGCGACGTGATAGGTGCGAGGACGGCCGCCTAGAGACCGAAGTCGGCTTGACACTACTTTGGACTAAGTACTCGCGTACTTAACTCTACCTAATTCGCATACATACGTTATACTCATTTATATTCGGCCTGAGCTATTCCAGCATAGCATCTTCAGCCGGATGATGAACATTGCCCGCGGGGTCTGACGGCCCGACTACGCATTTGTAACGAAGACTATTGTAAGTTGGATCTTTCCTTATCATTGAGTCTTCCGCTGTCACTTTACTTGCATTGGATTGCCTTGCTGTTCGTAAGCTTGGTGTGCACTTAGCTAACATCCAGACGTGCAGATACAGTGCATGATTGAAGAAGGAAGGATACAACACGGAGACCCGATACACGACTGGAGAGCAGGAGCTGTTGGCAGTTCTGCATGCTTTAAAGGAATGGCGCTGTTACCTTGAAGGCCGCCCTTTTACACTGAAGACTGACCACAAACCGCTGACATTCTTACAGAGTGTCCCCACGCTCAACGGACGACAAGCCCGGTGGATGGCGTATCTATCTCGTTTCAACTGTACATGGGAGTATATCGCCGGCAGAATTAATATTGCTGACGCCCTCAGTCGACATCCATCGCTACATGCTGCAATTCTGGCAGCACCGGTTACTTGTTCGCGCAATCAGGAGGTGCTGATAGCAGCGGACCTCACGCAGCGACTCAAGGTGGCGTATGAGGTGGATCCATGGTTTGCTTCGTCAAGTAATGTGGAACATTTGCACAAGCGCAAGGATTTGTGGCTACGGATGGATGGTTCAACCACACAAATCGTCGTGCTGAACGACGATGCGCTGCGCTACGATATTCTTGCTCGGTTCCACGAGGATCCGTTAGCAGGACACCCTGGAAGCACGCGATTGGCAGAACTAGTACGACGCTCGTTCTGGTGGCCGCGCGTGGTGAAGGATGCGGAAAACTTCGTGCAAAGGTGCAGTTTATGTCAGCGCAACAAAGCACTATCCGGTAAGGGCCAGGGTTTATTACAACCTTTACCTATACCAGATGCCCCTTGGGAAAGTGTTTCTATGGACTTCATAGTCGCGCTGCCCAAAACTGAGGGGGGATACGGTGTTCGTGACGGTCGATCACTTGACCAAGATGGTTCACTTAGCCCCCTGCACCTCGTCTTGCACCGCTGAGCAAACAGCATGATTATTTATCGATAACGTGGTCCGATTGCATGGCGTTCTTAAAAATGTGATATCTGATCGCGGTGGTCAATTCATGTCTAAGTTTTGGGAAGCGCTATGTGAACTCGTCGGCATGCGCGTTCATTTAAGCACAGCATATCATCCACAATCCAATGGACAAACCGAACGCACAAATCGCACATTGGGCGATATGTTACGAAATTTCGCGGGACGCACACCCTCTGTTTGAGATACATTCCTGACTTCGGCAGAATTTGCGCTTAACAACGCTGTTAACCGCTCAACAGGTCAAAGCCCTTTCTTTCTGAATTATGGATTCCATCCTGCGCTACCCGTGTGGCGAGAGTTGGAGGTCAATATTCCGGCGGCTAAAACCTTTGCCAAGTCGTTTCTATCCCGCATGACAGACGCAAAGGCATGCTTGGACGCGGCACAACAACGGTCGATGGACTACTATAATAAATCCAAATGAGACGTAACATTTTCGGTGGGACAAATGGTATTATTGACCACTATGAACCTGCATTCGCTTGCCGACAGCTCCCAAAACTTGCTACCTTGCTGGATCGGTCCGTATCCCATTGTTCACATGGTAGGGAATGTAGCTGTGGAGCTATCCCTACCCTCTGACATGAATATTCACCCCACGTTTCATATTTCCCTCATCCGTCCTTATCGCAGCACAGCGCCCGTTACAAACGACACCGATGTCCCTACAGTAATGGACCCCGGTCCCAAGACCTGGATCGCAGGCAAACAAAAGATGTATGATGTGGAGCGGATATTAGATTATCGGGTTCGTCGCATAGGTCGACAGCGACGGAAGCAGAAGGTGCACGAGTATCTGGTCAAGTGGACTGGCTATTCTAGCGAGCACAACTCTTGGGAGCCGACGCGTAATTTCTCGCCAGAGATGAAGCCCCTATTGGAGGAAGCTCGTCTACGTGCCACGCAGACCCAATGATCTCTGCAGTCGATGCTGTTTGATGCAGCGAGGATGCTGCATACAGGAGGGGGGATAGTTGTTGTACGCCGGTTCGATCACCGTTTGCACCAAAGTAGACCGCAATACATTCGAGCATTATGAAGCATGATATAGTCATATTAGCATGATATACTCGAGTATGTCTAGCTAATCAGGCACGTTGCATTATCATCTACGACATCACGCTGTCGGTCAACATGTTTGACTCGAGGCTGACAATTAATGCGCGACCTATCCGTTGGCATAATATCTCACGTAATAATACTTTAAATGTTATTACCTCATTTACGTCATAAACCATACGTGTATGCGAGAATGCGACGATCGCGATGGTTGGGTCGGCAACCGAATATCGATATTCGGACGAATATTGCATGTGTTGCATCCATTAATATCACGGATTATGCGATATTCAGGACAGTGCTACGAAGGTACTCACACTTGAGATCGGAATCTAGTGAGACCTGTACTGCACATCGGTATCGCGACGTGATAGGTGCAAGGATGGCCGCCTAGAGACCAAAGTCGGCTCGATGCTACTTTGGACCAAGTACTCGCGTACTTAACGCTATCTAATTCGCATATATACGTTATACTCATTTATATTCGGCCTGGGCTATTCCAGCATATCATTTTCAGCCGGATGATGAACATTGCCCGCGGCGTCTGACGGCCGACTATCAATTTGTAAACGAAGACTATTGTAAGTTGGATCTTTCCTTATTGTTGAGTCTTCCGCTGTCACTTTACTTGCATTGGATTGCCTTGCTGTTCGTAAGCTTGGTGTGCACTTAGCTAACATCCAGACGTGCAGATTCAGTGCATGATTGAAGAAGGAAGGATACAACACTAGGTGGATCAGCCACGATGCGATGGGGTATATCGCGATGCATAATGGTAATATGCCAAACATATATAAATGTATGCAAATACATTTATGTTCATGCAAGTTCATTCATATTCATCAATCATTCATCAAGTCAGCACATCACCTTGTAGCGTCGCATTGACCTACGCATTGGCGGGAAAACGAACCGTAGCACAACAGGTGGCGGGGGGAGCGGTTTTCAGGCACCGGTGCGAGCATATTATTGGTGATGAATTTGAGGTTTAGTCGGTCTGCTGTATCAATCAGGCCTGTACTGCGGTCGTCAGGATTCAAGACGGCATTAAAGTCTCCGGCCAGGACTACATGTTCCCCGTTATTCTTGGCCTGTCTTAAAACTGTCTGGCAGTGCGCATATATGTTGGTTCAGACTAAGGTGTCTTCCGGACAGTAGATTCCCAGCACATGTAGGGGGGTACTTGCTGACGTGGAAATCTTGCAGTGGCACAGGTGCCCATGTAGCAGGGGCGGCGGTGATATGTGTGTCACTTGTCCTGCACGGGTGTAACGGGCACCGATCGCAATTGCGACACCTGATGTATGGCGTTCCTTGCCAGAGCTACGTGGTTTTGAGCTGCAGTAAAGTCTGTATCCCTGCGGCTCTTTGCGTAAGGCGTCCTTCATCCATCCAGTGTGGTTGCCGGTTTTGGTTTCCGTCAGAACAATGATATCTGCATCCCATGTCCGTACATTACACAGTGTACTGAGGAAGTTCGTCCCCAGTCCTCGCACGTTGTGAGTGACGATGTGCATGTACCTGTGAATTGTTCTATTGCGGCATTCTGGGGGATTTGCGTTCTCCGGGTGTGAGGATGTGGTGCTTTTTACGGGGGTGGTCGACAGTCTTGGGCGCTGATTCACTGACATTCCCACTTTCCCTTGTTGTGTGTTGTGTGTAGGATAGGGGGGTACATCACCCGTGGCCACTAACCTGGCAGTCCCTACCTTCCCCGGTGTTTTGGGGCACCCTCATCCAGTCTCCCATGCCAACTTCTCCGAAATCAGTGGTTTTCCCAGGTTCAGCACCCACCACCAGCATCCAGCAGAATCTGCCGAATCAACTAAGGCGTCAACTCTGCTACTGGTCAGCTCGCAGGTCACTTTAATTGGGGTCGTCACCGTCCATCGACATGGGGGCACCCTGCCCTTAACTTTAAGGTCTTTGGCCCACTCTCGGTCAGGGTAGAACCTGGAACTCCAGGGGCATATTAGTTGTGCCATAACAGTCGTGCCTGAACACGATAGTGTGTGTGTCATTTCCCCGGGGTGTTCAGCCCCGGCTGGATTGGTGCGTTTGTTAGCCCGCCGTCGGAGATGGTCAGTGGTCGTCAGCGGTTTGGATCTGTTGCATTGCGCGTCCATGGGTTGGATATGCGGCAGAGTGTGCCCGGGATGTCGCTCTTGGCGGGGGCGTTCGCGCGGGGCTCTCTCTAATAGGGATGGGAGACGCACAGCTGTCGGGTTGGGTGCTGGTGGATGACATGTGCAGTTGGCTGCGGTCGTGTGCATGTTCCTGGTGGCTTGGTTAATGTTCTCCCCGTTTGGCGGGCTAGTTGTTCTGCACGCGGGTGTTTGATCTTCCGCCGCTTTTGGCCTTGTGGCAGTCTCGTTGCTGTGCATGTGGTCCCGTTGGTTGTTGGGGTCTCCGTATACTTGGTGTGAGCTGTGCTCGTCCATGTGTCCGGGGGTATTATGTCTCGCAGGTCCACATGCGTTGCCGTGGGTTCTGTGTGGTGCCAAAGATTTAGGGTGTTTATTGTGTTGTACCTCTCCTTCGGGTTTGCTCATAAGTATCTGCGCGTCTGAAGACTTTCGATACCGATGCGCGAGCACTTGCAAGTACAGCAACGCAATCGAGAGCAAACAAAGACAGCGGAAGACTTCAAGACGAAGAGAGAGATAACTTACAATCTTACAGACCGAAGTGATGCATTGGACGTGATCACCGTCAGCGCCGTAAGTAAGCAATCATCACGCGGCGGTGACAAGCGAAGTTCAGGCTTAGCTCGGGCTAAGTATAAGAGCGATTAGCAATAGTAATGTTGAACACAGAAGTGTTCTCTGGTATCAAAATGTCTTGTCTTACTTAGCCGTCCTCTCATCTGTTATACTCGCAGCATCACTACGCCGTACAACTCACACTAGGAGGCCAATCCTAAGTGTGACAACCCTACTGCGTATAGGTGATGTTCATGTATAACAACCGATAAGCCTTTCCGGCATTCGCATGATGCAAGGGTCCGAATAACGATATTCGGTTGTAAGGCATGTATCACGACGAGTGCGGCGTTCCCGACGTATGCTACAATGAAGTAATATTATATCAAATAATATTACTTATCGTTTCGTAGCACGAGCATAATGCGCACTTCGATTATTCGGGATTTCATGCATGCTAGGCGGATCAGGGTGAATGGTCATATCAGCGGGCAATGCAAGCTCCACAGCCACATTCCCAACCATGCGCACGACAGGATACGGACCAATCCAGCGGGGTAAGAGTTTTCGGGATCCGTCGGCCAAGGAACGCAAGTTCTTGGTGCTTAGCAACACGAGTTGCCCTTCCAAAAAGGTCACATCCTGCTTGGATTTGTTGTAGTATTCCGTCGTTCGTTGCTGCGCCGCGTCCAAACACGACTTCGCGTCTGTGATACGGGACATAAAAAGACTTGGCAAAAAGTTTAGCAGCAGGCACGTTCACTTCCAACTCACGCCACACGGGTAGCGCGGGATGAAACCCGTAGTTAAGAAAGAACGGACTTTTGCCTGTAGAGCGGTTAACAGCGTTGTTAAGCGCGAATTCTGCCGCAGTCAAATATGTATCCCAAACAAGTGGTGTGCGACCAGCATAATTGCGCAACATATCACCCAACGTGCGGTTTGTGTGTTCGGTTTGACCATCAGTCTGCGGGTGGTACACTGTGCTGAGGTTGACACGCATGCCAACTAGCTTGCAGAGCGCTTCCCAAAACTTAGACGTGAACTGCCCACCGCAGTCTGAGATCACATTTTTGGGAACCCCGTGTAACCGAACCACATTGTCGAAAAACAAACGTGCGGTTTGCTCAGCCGTGCAGGACGATGTGCATGGTGCTAGGTGGACCATCTTAGTCAGACGATCGACCATTACGAACACCGCATCATATCCCCCCTCAGTTTTGGGCAGCGAGACTACGAAGTCCATGGAAACACTTTCCCAAGGCACATCCGGGACAGGCAACGGTTGCAACAACCCATGACCCTTACCGCACAAAGCCTTATTGCGCTGGCACAGACTGCATGTCTGTACGAAGTTCGCCGCATCGTTAGCCAAACGAGGCCACCAAAAGGAACGTTGCACCAACTCGACCAACCGCTTGCTACCAGGGTGTCCTGCTAACGGGTCCTCGTGGAACCGCGCAAGGATGTCGTAGCATAGCGTGTCGTCGTTCGGAACGACGATTTGCGTAGCTGCTCCCTCCGTCCGTAGCCAAAGGCCATTCTGCTTGCAAAGGTTTTCTACATTAGCCGGCTCCGAGAACCAGGCATCAGCATTGTAGGCCACCTTCAACCGCTCCGCGAGGTCCGTCGTGATCGGCACCTCCTCGTTATGCGGTCGCACGACGGGCGCTGCTAAAATTGCAGCGTGTAGCGACGGATGTCGACTGAGAGCATCGGCAATACTTAGTTTACCAGAAATGTACTCCCAGGTGCAGTCGAACCTAGCTAGGTATTCCATCCACCTAGCCTGACGGCGGTTCAACGTCGGAACGCTTTGCAAAAACGTTAGGGGCTTGTGGTCAGTCTTTAAAGTAAATGGGCGTCCCTCGAGGTAACAGTGCCATTCCTTTAAAGCATGCAGCACTGCCAGAAGCTCCTGTTCCCCGGTGGTGTAGCGAATCTCCGCACCAGAAAACTTCTTACTCGTGAAGGCGATCGGTCGCCCTTCCAAATACTGAGGCATCAGACACTACCTCAACACGAAACGGCAACGAGTAATCAGGGAATGCAAGGGTGACATCTTCGGCAACGGTTCGCTTGAGCTGTTCGAATGCCCGCTGGCATTGCGACGTCCACGACTCGAGCGAAACGAAAACGCCTTTGCGAGTTAAGTTAGTAAGCGGGGCCGCAATGATGGAATATTTTTCAATGAACTTCCGGAAATAATTGGTCAAGCCAAGGAACTTACGCAGCTCCGTGAGGTTCTGAGGCGCGGGCCAATCGCAAACCACGGCGACCTTCCGCGGGTCCATCTTCACACCGGTGGCCGACACAATGTGGCCCAAATATTCCACCTGAGGCTGCGCCCAAAAGCATTTGGCGCGTTTAGCAAACAATTGCTCCCGCCTCATAACGTCGAGCACGAGCCGAAGATGCTCCAAATGCTCCTCGCGCGTCTTAGAATAAACCAAGATGTCATCCAGGTAGCAAACAACGAACCTGTCGATAAACGGCCTAAACATTCGGTCCATAACCGCCTGAAACGTTGCAGGGGCATTAGTCGAACCAAACGATAGGACCGTATACTCAAAGTGACCGAAGGGCGTCCGAAAAGCGGTTTTCGGAATATCAGAGGCAGCGATGCGGATCTGATTATAGCCCTGTTGCAAGTCAATCGAGGAAAAATAAGCCGATCCCTTCAGCTTATCCAACAGGTCGTCAACGCGTGGCAAAGGGTAGCGATTTTTCACCGTACTCGCATTCAACCCCCGGTAATCGATGCACATGCGCAAGGTCCCATCCTTCTTACCGACAAACAAAATCGGTGCAGAATACAGGGATGTGCTGGGGCGTATCATACCCTTCGCGAGCAAATCCGTCACCTGGCGCTTTACCTCGTCCAGCTCCAATGGACTCAACCTGTACATTGGCCGGGCCGTAGGCTGTGCTCCAGGCATGAGAGGGATTGTGTGATCAACAGGACGCATAGGTGGTAGGCCAGGGATATCTTTAAAGACGTCCTCATACTGCGACAGTAGGGCCTCAACCTCAGGATCCACAGAAATCTGCGCGGTGGTGGCACAACAGCCCACCCGCGGCCTCAAAAGCAGTCCGTGGGCACCCTTCCGTAACAAACGGACAGCTTCCTTACGCCCGACTAGCTCTGGTTCGATTTGCGCTGCCATTGCGGTCACAGCGAAATTAACCATAGGCACCGCCTCAGCTTCGCCCTCCTTTGGTGTGACATGTTCGAACGACAGGAAAGGTACCTTAATCGACAGAGTACCCTTGCACATATGCAGGGTTGCGGTCTCCATGTCGATGCGCGCGCGGTACTGCCGTAATGTCGAGGACCCCATTATGTACGGTGCAGTCTCTGCTAAGCCCTGCAGCACGTACGGCCGGGCCACAACACGCAAAGGGCCTATCGATAGGCTAAGGGTAATCCTGCCCACGATGGGATGCTTACCCCCGTCAGCAAGGGTGACCTGTGGACAATCAGACGACTCTGGGGTCAACCCCAGCGCATTCACCTCTGCGACAGAGATGAAGTCGTCGCTGGCACCGGTGTCAACAAGTGCCTTCAGAGTACGGCCATTCAAACCGATCTGAACCACTGGGACACGGTTATCTACGAGCGACTGCCCAGCAGATAACGTCAGTGCACTTAGGGTGGGTCCGTAACCTACGGCACCCTCATCAGGAGCTTCGTACCAAACGTCAACCGAGTAGGATGTGCCTGGCCACGGAGCCAGCATACCCTCCCGATCCACACCGTTAAACAAAACGGTGCCCGGCTCGAACCGGTGGACACGCCGCATACCCCTTAACGATGCCTCTGCCTTGCGCCGACAGAAAGCGGGGAGTAATACACATGCGGCGGTGCCTGGATATTGACGCCTACATCTCCTATAAACGGCCAACTGTTCCGAAATCTCACGCAGAGACGAGGGGATGAACTTTTGTTCATCCACGTGGTTAGACAGATCGATAGACGACAGGGGACGGCGAGGTGCAAACAAATTACACAACGGATCGAAGCAGAGAAGTCCCGTGCGTCCGTCAAGCGTGATGCGTCGCGCAATGACTCGCTCAATGTGTCCAAGTACGCAAGGCAACAATGCCTTCACGGCTGGCCGTAAGGATGACCACCGACCACGCGTTAGTTCAGAAATCCCGGGCGGTGCCCCCTCCACAGGAACCCGGGCAAGCTCGGCTGAGGTACAAACGGCGGCAGTAACGGGCAATCCTTCGTAGGATGACTCTCCGTGCACCGTAGACAAACATTGGCCGCTTTCCGACGTTCGAACTCGGAATGATTGCAATTCCATTTTGGCATAAACGAGTCATCCGTGCGAGTCTGCTTCGCATTGGGGTCAGAGCGCTGTGCGGCTGCCTACGACGGCGCACCACCACGCTTCCTGCTCTTAGCCGGGTCCGAGCTCGGACCTGCTCCTCCTGACCCGCGGACACCCGAGCTAGCGCCCCCGCGCGCCTGGCGTTGCCGATTGCTGCGTCGCGTCGCGGCAGTAGGTGTGGGGCGGGTCGCTCCGAGTTCCTGGTCGAGAGCTACAGCTTCCCCAAGCGGATCCTGCACTTGCACGGCATTTGCACGAGGGGCAGACTTGACTTCTTCCTCACCGGCAAGGAGTCGTATTTCCGTACCCTTAGCAAAAGTGACCAAGGCATCATACGACTTGATCGGCACCCCAGCCAAGTCAGTAGCGCACCATTTAGCCAAAAGGTTTGTCAGGCCTCGCTTAAACCAAAAGACACGCTCGGTTTCGGTGAGATCAGCAATGGGGGTCACAAGTGCTTCGAAGCGTGACTGGTACGCAGGTACATTTTCACCCCGACGCATGTGGTAGCTACCGGCTGCCAAAACCTTACGAGCCTCCACATCACGTGCTTGAACCTCAGTAGCGAACCGTGCGAGCAAAGCGGCGATCATCTCGTCAAAAGTATAGTCGCCCCGGGCGGTGGTCCATTCACGATACCAGTCCTTCGCTGAGCCCTCGAGGGTGTTACCAACGAAGAGACACCTGATACCATCATTATCGCCACCATGAACAGCCTGGAGATACTTTTTAGCGTCACGCACGTACGCACGAGTTGCATCGGCTATGCTAGGTCCTGGTGTCTTTTCAGTCAGCGAGATATTGAGCCTAGGAACGGGAATTGACAATCTCATCACCTCAGGGATGTCATCATGCCCTCGAGCTTGAGGTAATGGCAGAACCCTTGGTCCAGCAGTGTTGTCCATATTCGTATTAACTGCTGAATGCGGCACAATTAAGTGAGCAGGGGTCTGAAGGACAAAGGGCTCTTGAGTGGCTCGCGTGCCAACAGTCTCAAGACCTCTATCCGGCGCTCTAGCAGCCACAACAAAATCGGGTTGGCTAGCTAAGCTAGTGTGCGGCGTATCGTCACGTTCCACGGACATGGAACACGAAGCGATACCCTAGGTTTGCGTAACAGAAGCCGACTTCTATCGCAAAGGCAAGAGTACAAAGCGATTCGGTGAGCCTACCGACAGTACTCTTGAGAAGATTCAGTAAACTCAGCAAGTACTTGCCCAGCTGAGTCCTGATCTCCGTAGTTTGGGCGATGAGAGTCGCCAACTGGTCCGGACGAAAGCCGGTCTCAGTCACCGCGGCAAGCAATGCCGGTGCACTGAGATTACCTGCGACTCAGAGCGTACACTTACACAACAAGTGCAGCAATCTAAGCAAAAGCAATTAAACAATTACAAACCGGAAGCGGCGGCATCCAAAACGGCGCGGCCTAGGTCTTCGGCAAAAGTATCTAGCGGTCCTCGTGGTTCGTCGCTGGAACTCGCCATAGAAAGAACCTACTTCCGATTAGACAAAGGGAGACAGTTAGGCAACGAACCTGTCTCGATACCAATTTGTTGTACCTCTCCTTCGTGTTTGCACATAAGTATCTGCGCGTCTGAAGGCTTTGGACACCGATGCGCGAGCACTTGCAAGTACAACAAGGCAAGCGCGAGCAAACAGAGACAGCGGAAGACTTCAAGACAAGAAGAGATATAACTTACAGTCTTACAGATCGGTGCGGTGCAATGGACGTAATCGCCGTCAGCGCCGGAAGCAAGCAATCATCACGCGGCGGTGATAAGCGAAGTTTAGGCTTAGCTCGGGCTAAGTAGAGTAGCGTATAGCAATGATAATGTAGAACACACGAGTGTTCTCCGGTGTCGAATATCTTATCTTGCTTAGCCGTCCTCGCATCTGTTATACTCGTAGCATCGCAATGCCGTACGATTCACACTAGGAGGCCGATCCTAAGTGTGACAACCCTACTGCGTATAGGCGATGTCCAAGCATAACAACGTATAAGCCTTTCCGGCATTCGCATGATGCAAGGGTCCGGATAACAATATCCGGTTGCAGGGCATGCATCGCGACGAGTGCGGCGCTCTCAACGTGTGCTGTAATGAAGTAATATTATATCAAATAATATTACTTATCGTTTCGTAGCACGAGCATAATGCGCACTTCAATGATTCGGTATTTCATGCATGCTAGGCGGATTTGCCATGATGCGATGTTGCGATGGATAATGATGACATGCCAAATGCATATATAAATATATACGAATATATTTATATCATGCCAATTCATTCATATGCATTAATCGTTCATGCATTCATCAAGATAACACTTCGCCTCGTAGGGTCGCATCGACCTACATCGGCGGGAAATGAACCGTAGCACAACAGATCCTGCCCACGATGGGATGCTTACCCCCGTCAGCAAGGGTAACCTGTGGACAATCATACGATTCTGGGGTCAACCCCAGCGCATTCACCTCTGCAGCAGAGATGAAGTCGTCGCTGGCACCGGTGTCAACGAGTGCCTTCAGGGTACGGCCATTTAGACCGACCTGAATCACCGGGACACGGTTATCTACAAGCGACTGCCCAGCAGATCACGTTAGTGCTCTTTGGGCGGGTCCGTAACCACACGGAACCCTCATCAGGAGCTTCGTACCAAACGTCAACCGAGTAGGATGTGCCTGGTTACGGAGCCAGCATACCCTCCCTATCCACACCGTTAAACAAAACGGTGCCCGGCTCGAACCGGTGGACACGCCGCATACCCCTTAACGATGCCTCTGCCTTGCACCGACAGAAAGCGGGGAGTAATACACATGCGGCGGTGCCTGGATATTGACGCCTACATCTCCTATAAACGGCCAACTGTTCCGAAATCTCACGCAGAGACGAGGGGATGAACTTTTGTTCATCCACGTGGTTAGACAGATCGATAGATGACAGGGGACGGCGTGGGGTAAACAGATTACACAGCGGATCGAAGCAGAGAAGTCCCGTGCGTCCGTCAAGCGTGACGCGTCGCGCAATGACTCGCTCGATGTGTCCAAGTACGCAAGGCAACAATGCCTTCATGGCTGGTCGTAAGGATGACCACCGACCACGTGTTAGTTCAGCAATCCCGGGTGGTGCCCCCTCCGCAGGAACCCGGGCAAACCCCTATTCGGGCTTAGGGCCCAACGGCGGCAGCAACGGACAATCCTTGGTAGGATGGCTCTCCGTGCACTGTAGGCAAACATTGACCGCTTTCTGACGTTCGAACTCGGAACGATTGCAATTCCATTTTGGCATCAACAGGTCATCCGTGCGAGTCCGCTTTGCATCGGGGTCAGGGCGCTGTGCGGCTGCCGTCGACGGCGCGCCCCCACGTTTCCTGCTCTTAGCTGGGTCCGAGCTCGGACCTGCTCTTCCTGACCCGTGGACACCTGAGCTAGCGCCCCCTCGCGCCTTGCGCTGTCTGTTGCTGTGTCGCACCGTGACAACAGATGCAGGACGAGTAGCTCCAAGTTCCTGGTCCAGAGCCACAGCTTCCCCAAGCGGATCCTGCGCTTGCACAGCATTTGCACGAGGGGTAGATTTGACTTCTTCCTCACCGGCAAGGAGTCGTACCTCTGTCCCCCTAGCAAATGTTACCAAGGCGTCGTACGACCTGAACGGCACCCCAGACAATTCAGTAGCGCACCATTTAGCCAAAAGTTTCGTTAGGCCTCGCTTAAACCAAAAGACACGCTCATTCTTGGTGAGGTCAGCGATGGGGGTCACTAGTGCTTCGAAGTGTGACTGGTATGCAGGTACATTTTCGCCCCGACGCATGTGATATGTACCGGCTGCCAAAACCTTGCGAGCCTCAACATCACGTGCGTGCACCTCAGTAGCAAACCGTGCGAGCAGAGCGGAAATCAACTCGTCAAACGTGTAGTCAATCCGGGCGTTGGTCCATTCATCGTACCAGTCCTTCGCCGCACCCTCGAGGGTGTTGCCAACGAAGAGACACCTGATACCATCATTATCGCCACCATGCACCGCCTGGAGATACTTCTTAGCATCGCGCACGTACGTACGAGTTGAATCGGCTATGGTTGGGCCGGGTGTCTTAAGGTTTTCATTCAGCGAGATTTTAAGCCTAGGTACGGGAATTGTCAATCTCATCACCTCGGGAATGGCAGCATGCCCTTGCGTTTGAGGTAGAGGAAGACCCCATGGATCAGCAGCGTTGTCCATATTCGTATTAACTGCTGAACGCGGCACAATTAAGTGGGCAGGGGTCTGAAGGACAAGAGGTTCTAGAGCAGCTCGCGTGCCAACAGTCTCAAGACCTCTATCCGTAGCTCTAGCAGCCACAACAAATTCGGGTTGGCTTGCTAAGGTAGTAAGCGGCGTATCGTTGCGTCCCGCAGACATGGAACACGAGACAATACCCTAAGCTTGCATAGTAGAAGACGACTTCTACCGCAAAGTCAAAGCTAGAGTACAAAACGATTCGGTGAGCCTACCGATAGTACTCTTGAGGATATTTAGCAAATTCAGCAAGCATTTGCCCAGCTGAGTTCGAATCTCCGTAGTTTGAGCGATAAGAATCTCCAACTGGTCCGGGTGCAAGCCGGTCTCAGTCCTTGCGGCAAGCAATGCCGGAGCACTGAGATTACCTGCGACTCAGAGCGTACACTTACACAACAAGTGCAGCAATTTAGACCAAAGCAATCAAAACAATTACAAACTGGAAGCAGCGGCGTCCAACACGGCGCGGCCCAGGTCTTCGGTGAAGGTATCTAGCGGTCCACGTGGTTCATCGCTGGTACTCGCCATGGAAAGAACCTACTTCCGATTTGACACAAAGAGACAGTTAGGCAACGAACCTGTCTCGATACCAATTTGTTGTACCTCTCCTTTGGGTTTGCTCATAAGTATCTGCGCGTCTGAAGACTTTTGATACCGATGCGCGAGCACTTGCAAGTACAGCAAGGCAATCGAGAGCAAACAAAGACAGCGGAAGACTTCAAGATGAAGAGAGATATAACTTACAATCTTACAGACCGAAGCAATGCAATGGACGTGATCGCCGTCAGCGCCGGAAGTAAGCAATCATCACGCGGCGGTGACAAGCGAAGTTCAGGCTTAGCTCGGGCTAAGTATAAGAGCGATTAGCAATAATAATGTTGAACACAGAAAAAAAAATGTCTTATCTTGCTTAGCCGTCCTCGCATCTGTTATACTCGTAGCATCGCAATGCCGTACGATTCACACTAGGAGGCCGATCCTAAGTGTGACAACCCTACTGCGTATAGGTGATGTTCATGTATAACAACCGATAAGCCTTTCCAGCATTCGCATGATGCAAGGGTCCGAATAACGATATTCGGTTGCAAGGCATGTATTGCGACGAGTGCGGCGTTCCCGACGTACGCTACAATGAAGTAATATTATATCAAATAATATTACTTATCGTTCCATAGCACGAGCATAATGCGCGCTTTGATTATTCATGCATGTTAGGCGGATCAGCCATGATGCGATGTCGCAGTGTATAATGGTAACATGCCAAACATATATAAATGTATGCAAATACATTTATGTCATGCAAGTTCATTCATATGCATCGATCATTCATCAAGTTAGCTCATCGCCTTGTAGCGTCGCATTGACCTACGCATTGGCGGGAAACGAACCGTAGCACAACATATTGCACCAGGTTCACGTGGCCACGTCGCGTTTTCGTCACTGAGTTCCACTGCTTGCGGTTGCAGAGAGTCGTGGATGTACCACCGGTCCTTGTGTTTTCGTACCTTGTGATTGCATGACCTGTGAGGTGTACGAGGAAGCCCCAGTTGCGTGCGTGTTCTGGCAGTTGGTGTAGTACGCTGCTTAACGTCACATTGGGTTTTATTTCCTGTCCACTCCCTATGGAGGCAACATGCAGGTGTGCGGAGTCATTTCTTTGCTGTGCAGTTCGCACCGGCACGTTGTAGCGTAGGTACGGATTGATTGCCAGCGTTGAGAAGTTGCCTGTGTTTTGGTTGTGGGTTAGTCGCCATGTGGCGGCTGCATTGTGGAGTTCCGGGTCAGCCATGTGTTGCAGCATTATACGACAGTATTGCAGTACGTGCTGTGGGTCGATGTATGGTCCCCCTAGTAGGTTGTTTATGGTGTGGATCATGCAGAGCTCTTTCTGCTGTTGCTCGTGGTAAAGGGTGTCATCTGGGTTGTGCGGGTTTGTCATTATCGGCCATGTGACTTGTTTTGATGGGGCCCCGGGCCCTGTTAGCCGCCACACTCGTGTGTTGCTAAGGGGATGGGGTCGCTCGGTTCGCATGGTTTCATCTTGTGGGCCCACACATTGGGTGCTTTCCGTTCCTTCAGGGTGTCCCTCTATCCCTGGAGCGGAGTCTCTATCCCAACAGGCAATCATTATCAGTGTAACGATGAGGATTATTGTGGCACCAAATATCGTGTTCTGTGGTATCGCCAAGCCGGCTATCAGATAGATGTGTATCAGCCAGCTTGCATGTCCCTTTAGCCCTTCAGGCCTTTACCAATTGCGGGGATACTGATCGACAGAATGGAGGCCGTTGGGGCTGCTGTGGCCAGCTGTACACATAGTGTGACCAGTGTGGCTGCTGACACCATTATCTGCCTAGTCGCCGATGGGTGCTGACCTGCCCACTTGATTGTTTCAGCAGCATAGATTGCGCAGGCGAGAGCAAGGTCTCTTGCTACGGGTACGGCGCTGGCTGCTATTCGTGTAGTGAAGTGTCGTAAAACCCAAATCAGTCCAACTGTTAGTAATGTTAAATGGATGGCTAAGTCCAGTGGTCTCAGTGCTACTGCACAGGCGAGGGGCACTGACAGCATAGCCGCAAGTAGGATCGTGTTGCCTGTCTGTTGCATGGATCTCCCTTTGCTTCGGTTCCACTGTCTTGCTGCTCTATTGACTTTGTAGAGTGCATACGTTACCCCAAGGCCGGCAATGATACTGTACCCAATGAGGATCGTAATTTCGAGATCGTACAGCAGTGCTTTGATGGTATGGGAAATTAGGTGCCCACCTGCGCGCATTACATCCCCTGGCAGGTGCACCCCAGTCAGTGTGCTTCTTCCCCGCATAAGATAAGGCAGAAAGGCTTTCCGGATGCCATGTGATGCGATCCATGGGCTAGCCAATCCAAGCATCGTCCCTGCAGTCAAAGATGGCGAGTTCTGGTGTGTGTAATGCACTTGTGGGGCATTCACTGTACGACAAAGGTTGTCCAGCATTCAACCAGCAACGTTCACACCTCCTTGGGCTGTGACCTTGATGTCAGGTGGTTGTTTGATGGATCTCCTTAGATGTCCCCATAATCCTATTCATTGCTTATGGTGGGCTTCGTTGGTTACCAGGTCGTTCGCCTGCAAGTTTCTTAGGTCTTCCACGTCCTTGCCTTCGTAGTTGCGGCATTTTCCAGAGACCATTCTAGTGTTGCAATTTGTGATTGCAATGATGTATTTTTCTGTTAGGTGTATACAGTCAGAAGCTGCTCCTCGAGAAGGGTAGTCTGTTCCAGGTGTCCTTCTGTAGGTTCTGTTTGTAACGTATCTTAGAGAATTATCAGGTCTGTGGAATGCTTTTTCACAGACTTCGCCATCTGCTGGGCAAGAGTTGCTCTGGCTGTGGTCCTCCTTCAGACCCATAGCCTGGTCGTCACGAGCTGACTCTGAGAAGTAGGGATATGCATTTACGGCCTTTTGCTTGGTCTCAGTTGGTGGTGAAGCCTGGGCTTCCCTGATTTGAATAATTGGCAGCATCCAGTCGTGACTTATAATGATGTTGAAATTAAATTGTTTGGTGCGTTCTTTTCGTGACCCCTCCGGCAATCGCGTCCCACATGTGGCACGTTCCTGCACGTTCGTCGATTGACAAGGGGGGGGGTGACAGGAAAACACGGGTTCCACCGCTGCCGGAGCCAGGCTGTCACAGAACGCTGTTATCAGCTTGTAGAGTGTTAGGCATAACAGAACGCGGCAGATTGCAGTCTTTCGCCTCACCTTTTGCTGACTTACCATTTTTAAATTTCAGCAGCTCGCCTTGTTGTTATTGGAAGCTTTTATGTTATATTACTCAAAAACTAGTTTATTAACAAATACTCCATCCTTGCGACCCTGCTTACAAACTCGACGAGGAAAAAACAATTTGTAATTCGTGATATTGCTATATACGCAAATAATAATGTCAGGGCGGAGCTTCTCAGTCATCAAAACGCTTCACATACATATTGTGTGTTCATGAGCAAACGGAGATTGCAGGCAGTGGGACCGAATCACAAATATACACTTCATAAAAGCCCAACATATAATGTCCACAGAAAGCGATGATCTGGTCCGTAGACCATGAATTGCAATTTCCATAAATGGAAGCCGCACATTCATCACTAGAATAGCCGTATTTTTTCCTCAGTTCTGAGATGACTTTGTTAATTTTATCACAGCCCGCTTGGGATGTGGCCCACACTGCACTGTTGCACATGACGGGATAGCTACTGGGAACCTCACCAAAGCAAAAGAATAAATCACTTAAGGAGTATCCATCAGCACATTTAGGGATGCACATCCCATACACTTCATCATAGCCGCTCTTGCAGGGAGGAGAGATGTAGTAACCTTCTTTGCGGTTGTAGGCTTTTCGAAGGCAGAAAGAACCTGCATCTGTATGTACATGTAAGCGGGTGGTCGTGCATAGGGACCAAATCCCAATTGGAAATCGTTAGCTGGAGTTTAATCCAAGCTGAGCAAGCAATTCATGGATCTAGCTTTCAGATACATACAGGTACAGTGAGACCCATCGCAGTAATATGCACTGGTGGTGAAAGATGGATGTCTGCCCACTCCAAATAATCACCAGCCATCGATCTGCAGCAGGTGATGAACGAATCAACAAACCCTAAAACCCTAAGCCAGCATAACTGGCCTCAGATGAACTTCTCGTGCCTAAACATCACCTGTTTAAACATCTTGTGTTTCCCAATTTACCTGGTGATGGTAGTGATGGTGATGGGGGTGGTGGTGATGGAGGAGGTGGTGATGGGGGTCCACTTGCCTGCGACCAGCAGTGAGGGAATGCACCAGCCAGAAAAATAGTAAGGCAGGATGGTGTACCATTGCACGTGCTTCATTCTGTGCACCGACCATGCATGTGAGGAATACCCAGTATTATTAGGCAGCCGCCTCACGGCCATCAGTTGCACGATGATATTAATTTCAGTTGATAACGTAATCAACTGGCTAGGTATATAATTCTGGATCATGATAGCCTGCAAATTAAGGCTGTCCTATAATATGGCGGCACACTAAACCTATAAATACACACTAAAAAATATATATATATATAGACAACTAGAGACATGTGAGCGAGGCGGCGGTTGGAATAATAGTTGTGATGTCGTTTCAGCAACCACCTACGATGACATAGACGGGTCACTCAAACAGACAATTATGAGCAACCTAATGATTCCCAACTACCACATACAAACCCTTACACCGATGGGGGTGGTGGTGGTGAGTGTTACATATTACATACCACAAGGAGCAATTATCTGTTGATGCAAACAACTGTGCAGCGTTAGGCAGGTAGGTGGAAAGGTTGGGTATGCGGTATACATAGAATAGGAAAGTGGGTATGAAGATACCCACCCTGAAGCAGACTTTGTCCACATATGTGCTTGTATTTGTAGGTCCACAAACGCCAGTCAGTGGGTTAAGCTTCAAGTAACAGTAGTTGCCATCTGTGTGAACAAAGAACTCGCATCTTGAGTCTTGACTGCATGCATTACTGCAACTCTGTAGACTGATGTTTGTGGCAAAGGAAGGACACGCTTTGGCGATGTCACCCACGTGGTCTCCTTTTACGTCATAATCTGCAGCACATTGGTACTGGCCACCTGCATCGATCCACACACACATCAAGAGCGGAGGGCATACAATCTCAAAGGCACGACATTTGGCTCTTCAGAATTTATCTCAGGACACAACCAACATACATTATACATCCGAGGAAAAATAATGATCCCATATTTCATCGGCCCAAATTGAAGTTGCTGTGGTGAAGTCAGTATGGGGCTGGGTGGCACCTGTATACATGAGGATTATGATATCCATCGTCATCATAGTGACTTGCTTGCAAGCCCACTGTGATAGGAGATTTCTATTGGACGTCACTGAACCTCTGCTGTGTGGCATCCACCACTCACCGCCTAATGATGAATAAATGCGCGTAAACCTTTACCCCCTTTACATCCTCGGGGCCCAGCTGTTTATCAAAACTGCTACAAATAAGATCAACATTGGGACCCCAGGGGCCAGGGAAAGAATGCTGCACCCACCTTCACACTTATTATTCCAGTCAGCACACATGATACGCCAAACACACATCATTTTGTGTCTTCAAATTAGTGCAGAGTTGCTTGAGGAGGTATAGAGTTGTAGCCCTCTCCCCAAACCACCATACAGAGTGTGTAGATGCATGCCCATCAACATGCAGCTGCTGATTGAACTTATCCTATCTTGTGCGCGACCCCCGACCTATCTACCTACCATGCGTACTTTCCACCCAGGCCGTCCCTACCCTGCTGGCTCTATCTGGATCCCTGCAACACCAGCCTTTGATGACCTTAACTCCCTGACCTATCCCTTGACCTATTTTGACCTCGATTGATCTCTTGATTTTGATGAATAGCTTCGTTCCTATACCATGGCCTGTACATACCATAGTTTGGGCGCACGAAGCAAAGTACATCCACGTAGTTTGGGCTGTAGTTATTGCTTCCAGCGGTTCCATTAAGAAACGAATACTTAAGATAGCACTTGCGGTCAAGAGTTCGCACAGAAAAGGTACACCTGTAGGAATGATCAATTTGCAGTTGCAAATGAAATGTACACCCAGTTGCATGCATGCATGTATGCTTTATGCATGAACCATATGTATGCATGGGATACATGTACAATGCACTGCATGACATATGTATATACGTACTTTATAATGGACCATGCTCTAATAACAAGAAAGAGCTCACCAGAAAGAGCTTACATCAGGATTAGATGTCCTAATCATGATCACGATACTACACTTACACATTACACCGCATTGCATAGTATACACATACTTCATGCGCGCGCATACACACACACACACACACACAAGGCATACTAATACGTGACATACAAGAATGAATGAATGATGCACCTTCAGGGCATTCTTTTAAACATTGTCGAGACATTTTATTTGTTTGGTCCTCCACATATGTTTATATACATATATACATGTATACGTGTATATATAAATATATATACATACCTAGTATTCGCGCCCTGTCACTCAAGCGACATTAGATGATGATGCAAATAAATTGTGCAGATGAATGCATGACCAGTTCAGGAAAGCATGCATGCCAGCTATGGAACTACATCTGCTAAGCGTAATACGTAACGACTGTCGTGCATGCACGATGCATATACATACTCATGATAAGGCAGCGAGCATCATATGTTATACCTATATACCTACATGGGCTCATTGTAACACTCCTGGCGACAAGCGAGATAGTCGACTGTTTGGTTAATGATTCGAATGTCCTTTCCAAGGAAGTCAATTTTAGCGTAGCAGCCCCAAGGCAGAGCTGGTGCTACAGGCGGTGATGGTGGTGGTGGTGATGCCAGAAGCGGTTTAGGAGGTGGTTGAGGCCGCGGTAAAGGAAGCTGTGGTGGAGGTGGTGATGGTGGCTTCGGTGATGGGGGTGGTGGTGATGGGGGTGGTGGTGATGTGGGAGGTGGTGATGGGGGTCCACTTGCCTGCGACCAGCATTGATGGAATGCACCAGCCAGGAAAATAGTAAGGAAGGATGGTGTACCATTGCACGTGCTTCATTCCGTGCACCGATCATGCATGTGAGGAATACCCAGTATTATTAGGCAGCCGCCTCACGGCCATCAGTTGCACGATGATATTAATTTCAGCTGATAACGTAATCAACTGGCTAGGTACATTATTCTAAATCACAACAACCTGCAAAGTAAGGTGGTGCTTAGTAGCTGTCCAGTAATATGGCGGCACACAAAACAAATTAACACGCACTCAATAAAGAATATATAGACGATCAAAAACACGTGAGCGAGGCGGCAGTCGGAATAACGAAGGCCGCCATGTGGATGAAGGTTGCCACGGCCGCCGGATGCATGAGAATCGGCGACAGACTGGTGAAAACAGCCCCAAATGAATGTCGTACAGTATAAATAATCTGTACATAGGCACTACAGCGCAATGCCAGAATTCATGAGGCCTTTTTAAGCGACCACCTACGATGACATAGACGGGTCACTCAAACAGACAATTATGAGCAACCTAATGATTCCCAACTACCACATACAAACCCTTACACCGATGGGGGTGGTGGTGGTGAGTGTTACATATTACATACCACAAGGAGCAATTATCTGTTGATGCAAACAACTGTGCAGCGTTAGGCAGGTAGGTGGAAAGGTTGGGTATGCGGTATACATAGAATAGGAAAGTGGGTATGAAGATACCCACCCTGAAGCAGACTTTGTCCACATATGTGCTTGTATTTGTAGGTCCACAAACGCCAGTCAGTGGGTTAAGCTTCAAGTAACAGTAGTTGCCATCTGTGTGAACAAAGAACTCGCATCTTGAGTCTTGACTGCATGCATTACTGCAACTCTGTAGACTGATGTTTGTGGCAAAGGAAGGACACGCTTTGGCGATGTCACCCACGTGGTCTCCTTTTACGTCATAATCTGCAGCACATTGGTACTGGCCACCTGCATCGATCCACACACACATCAAGAGCGGAGGGCATACAATCTCAAAGGCACGACATTTGGCTCTTCAGAATTTATCTCAGGACACAACCAACATACATTATACATCCGAGGAAAAATAATGATCCCATATTTCATCGGCCCAAATTGAAGTTGCTGTGGTGAAGTCAGTATGGGGCTGGGTGGCACCTGTATACATGAGGATTATGATATCCATCGTCATCATAGTGACTTGCTTGCAAGCCCACTGTGATAGGAGATTTCTATTGGACGTCACTGAACCTCTGCTGTGTGGCATCCACCACTCACCGCCTAATGATGAATAAATGCGCGTAAACCTTTACCCCCTTTACATCCTCGGGGCCCAGCTGTTTATCAAAACTGCTACAAATAAGATCAACATTGGGACCCCAGGGGCCAGGGAAAGAATGCTGCACCCACCTTCACACTTATTATTCCAGTCAGCACACATGATACGCCAAACACACATCATTTTGTGTCTTCAAATTAGTGCAGAGTTGCTTGAGGAGGTATAGAGTTGTAGCCCTCTCCCCAAACCACCATACAGAGTGTGTAGATGCATGCCCATCAACATGCAGCTGCTGATTGAACTTATCCTATCTTGTGCGCGACCCCCGACCTATCTACCTACCATGCGTACTTTCCACCCAGGCCGTCCCTACCCTGCTGGCTCTATCTGGATCCCTGCAACACCAGCCTTTGATGACCTTAACTCCCTGACCTATCCCTTGACCTATTTTGACCTCGATTGATCTCTTGATTTTGATGAATAGCTTCGTTCCTATACCATGGCCTGTACATACCATAGTTTGGGCGCACGAAGCAAAGTACATCCACGTAGTTTGGGCTGTAGTTATTGCTTCCAGCGGTTCCATTAAGAAACGAATACTTAAGATAGCACTTGCGGTCAAGAGTTCGCACAGAAAAGGTACACCTGTAGGAATGATCAATTTGCAGTTGCAAATGAAATGTACACCCAGTTGCATGCATGCATGTATGCTTTATGCATGAACCATATGTATGCATGGGATACATGTACAATGCACTGCATGACATATGTATATACGTACTTTATAATGGACCATGCTCTAATAACAAGAAAGAGCTCACCAGAAAGAGCTTACATCAGGATTAGATGTCCTAATCATGATCACGATACTACACTTACACATTACACCGCATTGCATAGTATACACATACTTCATGCGCGCGCATACACACACACACACACACACAAGGCATACTAATACGTGACATACAAGAATGAATGAATGATGCACCTTCAGGGCATTCTTTTAAACATTGTCGAGACATTTTATTTGTTTGGTCCTCCACATATGTTTATATACATATATACATGTATACGTGTATATATAAATATATATACATACCTAGTATTCGCGCCCTGTCACTCAAGCGACATTAGATGATGATGCAAATAAATTGTGCAGATGAATGCATGACCAGTTCAGGAAAGCATGCATGCCAGCTATGGAACTACATCTGCTAAGCGTAATACGTAACGACTGTCGTGCATGCACGATGCATATACATACTCATGATAAGGCAGCGAGCATCATATGTTATACCTATATACCTACATGGGCTCATTGTAACACTCCTGGCGACAAGCGAGATAGTCGACTGTTTGGTTAATGATTCGAATGTCCTTTCCAAGGAAGTCAATTTTAGCGTAGCAGCCCCAAGGCAGAGCTGGTGCTACAGGCGGTGATGGTGGTGGTGGTGATGCCAGAAGCGGTTTAGGAGGTGGTTGAGGCCGCGGTAAAGGAAGCTGTGGTGGAGGTGGTGATGGTGGCTTCGGTGATGGGGGTGGTGGTGATGGGGGTGGTGGTGATGTGGGAGGTGGTGATGGGGGTCCACTTGCCTGCGACCAGCATTGATGGAATGCACCAGCCAGGAAAATAGTAAGGAAGGATGGTGTACCATTGCACGTGCTTCATTCCGTGCACCGATCATGCATGTGAGGAATACCCAGTATTATTAGGCAGCCGCCTCACGGCCATCAGTTGCACGATGATATTAATTTCAGTTGATAACGTAATCAACTGGCTAGGTACATTATTCTAAATCACAACAACCTGCAAAGTAAGGTGGTGCTTAGTAGCTGTCCAGTAATATGGCGGCACACAAAACAAATTAACACGCACTCAATAAAGAATATATAGACGATCAAAAACACGTGAGCGAGGCGGCAGTCGGAATAACGAAGGCCGCCATGTGGATGAAGGTTGCCACGGCCGCCGGATGCATGAGAATCGGCGACAGACTGGTGAAAACAGCCCCAAATGAATGTCGTACAGTATAAATAATCTGTACATAGGCACTACAGCGCAATGCCAGAATTCATGAGGCCTTTTTAAGCGACCACCTACGATGACATAGACGGGTCACTCAAACAGACAATTATGAGCAACCTAATGATTCCCAACTACCACATACAAACCCTTACACCGATGGGGGTGGTGGTGGTGAGTGTTACATATTACATACCACAAGGAGCAATTATCTGTTGATGCAAACAACTGTGCAGCGTTAGGCAGGTAGGTGGAAAGGTTGGGTATGCGGTATACATAGAATAGGAAAGTGGGTATGAAGATACCCACCCTGAAGCAGACTTTGTCCACATATGTGCTTGTATTTGTAGGTCCACAAACGCCAGTCAGTGGGTTAAGCTTCAAGTAACAGTAGTTGCCATCTGTGTGAACAAAGAACTCGCATCTTGAGTCTTGACTGCATGCATTACTGCAACTCTGTAGACTGATGTTTGTGGCAAAGGAAGGACACGCTTTGGCGATGTCACCCACGTGGTCTCCTTTTACGTCATAATCTGCAGCACATTGGTACTGGCCACCTGCATCGATCCACACACACATCAAGAGCGGAGGGCATACAATCTCAAAGGCACGACATTTGGCTCTTCAGAATTTATCTCAGGACACAACCAACATACATTATACATCCGAGGAAAAATAATGATCCCATATTTCATCGGCCCAAATTGAAGTTGCTGTGGTGAAGTCAGTATGGGGCTGGGTGGCACCTGTATACATGAGGATTATGATATCCATCGTCATCATAGTGACTTGCTTGCAAGCCCACTGTGATAGGAGATTTCTATTGGACGTCACTGAACCTCTGCTGTGTGGCATCCACCACTCACCGCCTAATGATGAATAAATGCGCGTAAACCTTTACCCCCTTTACATCCTCGGGGCCCAGCTGTTTATCAAAACTGCTACAAATAAGATCAACATTGGGACCCCAGGGGCCAGGGAAAGAATGCTGCACCCACCTTCACACTTATTATTCCAGTCAGCACACATGATACGCCAAACACACATCATTTTGTGTCTTCAAATTAGTGCAGAGTTGCTTGAGGAGGTATAGAGTTGTAGCCCTCTCCCCAAACCACCATACAGAGTGTGTAGATGCATGCCCATCAACATGCAGCTGCTGATTGAACTTATCCTATCTTGTGCGCGACCCCCGACCTATCTACCTACCATGCGTACTTTCCACCCAGGCCGTCCCTACCCTGCTGGCTCTATCTGGATCCCTGCAACACCAGCCTTTGATGACCTTAACTCCCTGACCTATCCCTTGACCTATTTTGACCTCGATTGATCTCTTGATTTTGATGAATAGCTTCGTTCCTATACCATGGCCTGTACATACCATAGTTTGGGCGCACGAAGCAAAGTACATCCACGTAGTTTGGGCTGTAGTTATTGCTTCCAGCGGTTCCATTAAGAAACGAATACTTAAGATAGCACTTGCGGTCAAGAGTTCGCACAGAAAAGGTACACCTGTAGGAATGATCAATTTGCAGTTGCAAATGAAATGTACACCCAGTTGCATGCATGCATGTATGCTTTATGCATGAACCATATGTATGCATGGGATACATGTACAATGCACTGCATGACATATGTATATACGTACTTTATAATGGACCATGCTCTAATAACAAGAAAGAGCTCACCAGAAAGAGCTTACATCAGGATTAGATGTCCTAATCATGATCACGATACTACACTTACACATTACACCGCATTGCATAGTATACACATACTTCATGCGCGCGCATACACACACACACACACACACAAGGCATACTAATACGTGACATACAAGAATGAATGAATGATGCACCTTCAGGGCATTCTTTTAAACATTGTCGAGACATTTTATTTGTTTGGTCCTCCACATATGTTTATATACATATATACATGTATACGTGTATATATAAATATATATACATACCTAGTATTCGCGCCCTGTCACTCAAGCGACATTAGATGATGATGCAAATAAATTGTGCAGATGAATGCATGACCAGTTCAGGAAAGCATGCATGCCAGCTATGGAACTACATCTGCTAAGCGTAATACGTAACGACTGTCGTGCATGCACGATGCATATACATACTCATGATAAGGCAGCGAGCATCATATGTTATACCTATATACCTACATGGGCTCATTGTAACACTCCTGGCGACAAGCGAGATAGTCGACTGTTTGGTTAATGATTCGAATGTCCTTTCCAAGGAAGTCAATTTTAGCGTAGCAGCCCCAAGGCAGAGCTGGTGCTACAGGCGGTGATGGTGGTGGTGGTGATGCCAGAAGCGGTTTAGGAGGTGGTTGAGGCCGCGGTAAAGGAAGCTGTGGTGGAGGTGGTGATGGTGGCTTCGGTGATGGGGGTGGTGGTGATGGGGGTGGTGGTGATGTGGGAGGTGGTGATGGGGGTCCACTTGCCTGCGACCAGCAGTGAGGGAATGCACCAGCCAGGAAAATAGTAAGGAAGGATGGTGTACCATTGCACGTGCTTCATTCCGTGCACCGATCATGCATGTGAGGAATACCCAGTATTATTAGGCAGCCGCCTCACGGCCATCAGTTGCACGATGATATTAATTTCAGCTGATAACGTAATCAACTGGCTAGGTACATTATTCTAAATCACAACAACCTGCAAAGTAAGGTGGTGCTTAGTAGCTGTCCAGTAATATGGCGGCACACAAAACAAATTAACACGCACTCAATAAAGAATATATAGACGATCAAAAACACGTGAGCGAGGCGGCAGTCGGAATAACGAAGGCCGCCATGTGGATGAAGGTTGCCACGGCCGCCGGATGCATGAGAATCGGCGACAGACTGGTGAAAACAGCCCCAAATGAATGTCGTACAGTATAAATAATCTGTACATAGGCACTACAGCGCAATGCCAGAATTCATGAGGCCTTTTTAAGCGACCACCTACGATGACATAGACGGGTCACTCAAACAGACAATTATGAGCAACCTAATGATTCCCAACTACCACATACAAACCCTTACACCGATGGGGGTGGTGGTGGTGAGTGTTACATATTACATACCACAAGGAGCAATTATCTGTTGATGCAAACAACTGTGCAGCGTTAGGCAGGTAGGTGGAAAGGTTGGGTATGCGGTATACATAGAATAGGAAAGTGGGTATGAAGATACCCACCCTGAAGCAGACTTTGTCCACATATGTGCTTGTATTTGTAGGTCCACAAACGCCAGTCAGTGGGTTAAGCTTCAAGTAACAGTAGTTGCCATCTGTGTGAACAAAGAACTCGCATCTTGAGTCTTGACTGCATGCATTACTGCAACTCTGTAGACTGATGTTTGTGGCAAAGGAAGGACACGCTTTGGCGATGTCACCCACGTGGTCTCCTTTTACGTCATAATCTGCAGCACATTGGTACTGGCCACCTGCATCGATCCACACACACATCAAGAGCGGAGGGCATACAATCTCAAAGGCACGACATTTGGCTCTTCAGAATTTATCTCAGGACACAACCAACATACATTATACATCCGAGGAAAAATAATGATCCCATATTTCATCGGCCCAAATTGAAGTTGCTGTGGTGAAGTCAGTATGGGGCTGGGTGGCACCTGTATACATGAGGATTATGATATCCATCGTCATCATAGTGACTTGCTTGCAAGCCCACTGTGATAGGAGATTTCTATTGGACGTCACTGAACCTCTGCTGTGTGGCATCCACCACTCACCGCCTAATGATGAATAAATGCGCGTAAACCTTTACCCCCTTTACATCCTCGGGGCCCAGCTGTTTATCAAAACTGCTACAAATAAGATCAACATTGGGACCCCAGGGGCCAGGGAAAGAATGCTGCACCCACCTTCACACTTATTATTCCAGTCAGCACACATGATACGCCAAACACACATCATTTTGTGTCTTCAAATTAGTGCAGAGTTGCTTGAGGAGGTATAGAGTTGTAGCCCTCTCCCCAAACCACCATACAGAGTGTGTAGATGCATGCCCATCAACATGCAGCTGCTGATTGAACTTATCCTATCTTGTGCGCGACCCCCGACCTATCTACCTACCATGCGTACTTTCCACCCAGGCCGTCCCTACCCTGCTGGCTCTATCTGGATCCCTGCAACACCAGCCTTTGATGACCTTAACTCCCTGACCTATCCCTTGACCTATTTTGACCTCGATTGATCTCTTGATTTTGATGAATAGCTTCGTTCCTATACCATGGCCTGTACATACCATAGTTTGGGCGCACGAAGCAAAGTACATCCACGTAGTTTGGGCTGTAGTTATTGCTTCCAGCGGTTCCATTAAGAAACGAATACTTAAGATAGCACTTGCGGTCAAGAGTTCGCACAGAAAAGGTACACCTGTAGGAATGATCAATTTGCAGTTGCAAATGAAATGTACACCCAGTTGCATGCATGCATGTATGCTTTATGCATGAACCATATGTATGCATGGGATACATGTACAATGCACTGCATGACATATGTATATACGTACTTTATAATGGACCATGCTCTAATAACAAGAAAGAGCTCACCAGAAAGAGCTTACATCAGGATTAGATGTCCTAATCATGATCACGATACTACACTTACACATTACACCGCATTGCATAGTATACACATACTTCATGCGCGCGCATACACACACACACACACACAAGGCATACTAATACGTGACATACAAGAATGAATGAATGATGCACCTTCAGGGCATTCTTTTAAACATTGTCGAGACATTTTATTTGTTTGGTCCTCCACATATGTTTATATACATATATACATGTATACGTGTATAAATGTGTATATAGGTACCTACATTCTATATGTGTATATATAAATATATATACATACCTAGGCCAGGCGAAAGCCTGTGAGGGCTCGCTGGCCCTAGTGAGAGGGGGAGCACGTGGCAGGACAGACAGACAAAGCCACGTGTTCCTCCCCTGCGCTGTGGCTCGGTCCGGTCAGGACCCCCGGTGCTCGTCTTTGAAGGGTGAGTCGCCCACAGTGTAACACCCAAAATACCTAGTATTCGCGCCGTGTCACTCAAACGACATTAGATGATGATGCAAATAAATTGTGCAGATGAATGCATGACCAGTTCAGGAAAGCATGCATGCCAGCTATGGAACTACATCTGCTAAACGTAATACGTAACGACTGTCGTGCATGCACGATGCATATACATACTCATGATAAGGCAGGGAGCATCATATGTTATACCTATGTACCTACATGGGCTCATTGTAACACTCCTGGCGACAAGCGAGATAGTCGACTGTTTGGTTAATGATTCGAATGTCCTTTCCAAGGAAGTCAATTTTAGCGTAGCAGCCCCAAGGCAGAGCTGGTGCTACAGGCGGTATTGTCACTGCCTGCTGATGGGCAACAGCAGACATGCACGTACACCTTCACATTAGTAAGGGTGACATCATGAGAATCCCAAAACCCTTATGCCAACATATGCCAGATCCTGTCTGACTGGGTGGGGCTGTACCCCCTGATAAGGGAGAGTAACTGTGGTATCTCATATCGATTATGGATCTTGATCTGTCTTTTACTCACGAGCCCTCTGTTTGATGGATGATGAGACAACACCGATATATTCTGTCGTCTGCTGTGCATGTCCATCCTATATAATATATGTTATATATATATATAATGATATTATTTTTATTATTGTCAATTCATGATAATGATTATGCTGTCTAATCCTGACGTTAAATCACAAGCTCCTTCTTAGAGCATGATACAGCAAATACACCTACATTCAGCCACAAGGTTTCACCCAGCGAGCGTACGTATCCCATGCATGGGCTGACGCACTCCATTATCACGTACCATACGGCAGTACCTGAACGGCAGTAGTATAGCCAGTTGAGGAGGACAGGTCCCTCCTCGCCGTCCCAGAGACGCCTGCTGCTGGGTGAAAGAAAGATCTCAATCGTTGGCTTGAGGAATAAGTGCAAGCATATGTACCTTCAATTATTTGTGAGATCGCAGCGCCCCAATCGATCTTATCCTAGATACCAGTGGCTCGTTGGCGGCGACCAAGGCTGTCGGAAGGTGCACCCACGCGTTCGCTCAATTTGCTTCACACCAGTAAACGACTAAACCCCGTGCTTTCGCTCGTTAAGGCCTGTTATGAACACACAGCCAGGCGCACGCACGGCTGGCGATGGCCCGCTTGCCTAAACAAGATGAAGCTTGTAAGAACAGATAGCACTTGGCGTCACGTATGTAGCAAGTCTGACAAATGCAAGGGCGTAGCGTTGCCAAAGACATGCGCTGATAAGATGGAAGCAGGGGTAATTAGACGTAACGACTTATCATAGGAGAAAAATGCAATACATACATATATAGATATATACATGTATATATACACTGGATCGAGTGACGGGAGGTGCGCACAGCAGGATGAACAGGCTAAGCCATGTGTATGTTCCACCCTGCTGCGCTGTGGTAGGTTTGGCCCGGTCAGGGTCCCCGGTGCTTATCCTTTCAGGGCACGTCGCCCACAGTGTAACACCTTATAATACATGTTAAAAGCCGTATGACTAAACAAGGAAGTTGCATCCGCAAAAGATGTAGCTCGCTCAATCAGCACCCATTCCCTTGTTGGGCATCCATGCATTTATGGTCTTATGCATATAAATTGTTCCGGCTCTCTTGCAACAGAGATGGGCGGGTAAAAATCGGTATGTATGAAGTAAGTAATGCAGACCAGCTTGGTACTTGGCTTGAAGTCTGGTTTATTAGGGGGTTCGTCGTTCCCATTCTAAGACCGTAATGACGTAGTTTTGAAATCCTAGTATAAAACGTAGCATAGCATACACAATCAACGTGGGTATGGATTGAAAGACCAAGATATTTAGGCAAGACGAGATCAGCTTGTAAGTCCACGACTTCTTTCAACTTCTGAGGATGTGAACATGGGTTTTAGTGGTGCTTTAACACAAGGACGCGCCCTTCCCTGCCATTGCCTAATCCTAAACTACCTAGTACATACATCGCTATCTCCCTTATGTTTGCCACTTACCTGCAAATGGCAAAACAAACACGAAAATAGCCAACATCTTGAATGACATCAACATCTTCGATTAACATTGCGCGAAAGGGTGGGAAAAAAGATTAGCAACCTCGTATGTCGGTATAACCGCATGTACAACCGGATCTAAACAAGTAATACGACATACTTTCTCATACTACATGACCCAAACTCACCAAGAGATGTTTTGAGATCACCCCGAGGGCGTCTTTCGATAGCCGGGAGGTTTGGCTAATATGACGAGAGACGCTTGCGAGCCGCGCTACTTAAGGGATAGGTAGCCAAATGTGCTATTAGAGGTCATCGGCTTGGTTCTTGGTCAAGGCTTCTCGACTTGAGAAGCAGTTCTCACAAACAAACGATGAATACAACACACTGCAAATGTTCGCTTGGAACTAAATAACCTGGCGGTTGATCCAGGGAGGGTGCGTCGAAGTAGATTGTGAAAGCGTTGCAACCGTGCCCACTGGCCCAAACCAGGGTTATAGCATTTAGAAGTCAAGGAGTCATATTCATACATACACGTATCCACCCTCTTGCTGCGTGAGGCTCCCTGAAGCCAGGCACCTACTTAAGAATCGAAAGAAACCCCTACTAAAATGAAACGGTTTCAGGAATGCTTATAGAACAATAAGTCTGATACATACGAAAGCTTGAAAAATCGGGTACCTCTAGGCAAAGGGTATCACAAACTTGCCGCATCACGCATCTGGAGACTAGTGAGTACCTGGATGGCATCTAGATTACAGCGGCATCTAGGTGCTTCCTAGCCCCCATCTCTATTAGCGAGCTTTGCCCCGGTCGGGACTCCGAACGTTTGAACTTTTTTCCAATAATGCCCGGGAAAGCGTTCGGCCGGCTCCGGAGACCCCCGAAATTTTTTTACCGCGCGAAGTGCGGCTTATTGGGGGCAGAAATATAGATATTCTCGTTTATAAATTTTATATTTGGGGGTCCCCGGAAAGGTTTTGCCGAAAGTAAGGTTCGATTCCGGGGACAGCGACTGCTGGTTCCGGAACCCTATAACTTGTAGCGGTTCGCAAGATCTATTGTCAATTGCGACAATCGACTGTCGATTGCACTCGTTGCCGAGAACAAAATCTGGAAGTCGTACTTTTGTTGGCATCAGCAATCTTGCCAAAAACAACCAGTTACATACATATTAGTTTGTATTGGCAGCTCAGCGTCTGTGCGAAATTAGTTGCTTTTTGCAAAATTGCGGATGCGCGGCTAGGTCTCGATACGTGGGATACAACATATCGTGGGCATCACAAACTAAATTGATCTTAACAGGAGCCTCAGTTGCGATCTACTATAATCTCGGTATACCACTGTGTAGGGGACGTCACTATAAGTGGGACACCACGTTAAATGGCGTCGACGCAAAGCCGCCAAAGGTATTGCAAGTCGTATTGCGTCATACCGCGCTTGCTCAATTGTGCAGCTTTCTGGCTAACTATTTCACACAAAGATAGTGAAATCAGTACATGTTAAGCACATGCCATGCCAACCACTTGCCAAGCGTCATGGCAGCCATGCTTGGTCCCCACCATAACCATCTTTAGATATGAAGGCATCAAACTTGGATTTCGTCTGTCTGTGTTATGTATGCAGTGTGAGCCAACGCGGCACGTTCTAGAGAGGAATACGGCTTCTTGGGGACTGCTGTCCAGATGGGTTCAGCAACCAATCAACTGCCTGCCTAAATGCGTTCCGTGCAATACGCCTAGGAATGTGTGCTGGAAGGGGTTTTCAATTTGGACTCCGGATTTCACAGGGATTGAAGCTCTGCAGTTCCATGATCCACATGCTTGCCTTTCTTTCGTGGTGAGCTTATCATGTCGAAGCTGATTAGGAAGGGAAGGGGCTGATGGATGGGGGAAGAGAGGGAGGGAGAGTCTGGTTTCTCCTTCCTACCTACCTACCTCCGTCCGTTTGTCTGTTCATCCATCCCTATACACAATGTCCCATAGTTAAGGTTAACCATTCGGACCTGTGGCATGCTATGCAAGGATATCCATAGGGTAATGGCCATTTCAGCTCTGTTACACTCACGCATATCGTGCAATGGGGCCTCGCTTGCAAAAGGAAGCCCGGTCAACCAAAATACCGACCACAGCGATCCATACGATGACCCAATTTAACCATGACATCATCATAGTGAAAAAACATGCATTGGTATGCGCTTAGTAATGCCCGCCTGGAAACTATGTTGTCCTGTTTTGAAGCTCCCCAGATGCTCACAGACAGAACCTAAATCACCATTATATATCCTCGTATGTTACATCCATTCAGCATCATCTATTCATTCATGATTATCTGGTTAAGTCGAATGGCGCGATGGTTAACGGCGCGGTGCAGCTGGCAGGGCAATGAAACAAGTCATAATGCATGACATATCAAACCAGCTAAATATATGCAAATATATTCATAACTAGTATGCATTTATTACGTTCGTCTATCACCTTGTAAAGTCGCATCGACCCACACATAGGTGATAATCAAAGTGTGATACAACAATTATCCCCCCGCCCCTATGCAGCATCCTCGCTGCATCGCACAGCATCGACTGCAAGGATCATTTGGTCTGGGTGACACGTATGCAGGCTTTCTCCAACAGGGGCTTCATATCCGGCGAAAAGTTATGTGCCGGTTCCCACGAATTATGCTCGCTTGAATACCCAGTCCACTTGACCAGATACTTGTGCACCGTCCGCTTGCGTCAATGTCGACCCACGTGATGCACACAATAGTTCAATATCCGCTCAATATCATAATAAAACCTCTGTTTGCCTGCAATCCAGGTCTCAGGACCCGGTTCCACTGCTGCAGGGTGTTAGTTGTATCAGGGACAGATTCCGTACCACGATAAGGGTGTACGAGGGATACATGGAACGTAGGGTGAATGGTCATATCAATGGGCAAAGCTAGTTCAACTGCTACATTCCCAACCATGCACGCAACGGCATATGGACCGATCCAGCAGGGCAATAGTTTTTGGGACCCTTCAGCAAGTGAGCATAGGTTTTTAGTGCTCAGCAAACCCTATAACAACGAATTTGTGCGTTAGCTCGCGTTAAGCTCGTGTTAGGGACCCCTAACACGAGCCTAACGTGAGCTTAACGTGAACAAACACAAGTTTACGCAAAGCCTAACGCAAAGAAAACGCATTGTGTTATTTTTTGCGTATCACTGACTCAATCCTAACGCACCCTAACACAAACGAAAATAATTTTTTTGTGAGGGACGAATATTTTTGCGTTTACTTTGCGTTAGCTTACACAACCTAACGCAAACTTACACAATGTCATTCACGCTCAGATAGATTCTAAGGTGTGCGTTAGGCCTAACGCACCGCAAGCGTTAGAGACCCACGCGCAAGCAAAAAAACAAAGCGTGCATGGAAGGTAACGCACTAAAAGTTCTCTAACGCACAATTCACACAGGCTAAGTGCGCATTAACGTGAATTAACGCGCTTGAATGCATGTTTCCGTATGCTGCGAATAATGCGTACACAGCAAGTGGTTGTGGATTGCGTAAAAGCTTTAAATGCATGTAACTCACATATTCGCACACTTTTGCAAGGTCTTACACACGCGATAGCAACATTTGCACCACTTTCACTTTGTGTACGAGGCAGATTCGCATTCTTGCTCACTGTAACTACTTTGGTTGTTCTGGTTATTTCTTTATTGTTTCAGTTATCATTCCTTTTTCCGCGTGTGTAGGATAGGGGGGTACATCACCCGTGGCCAATAACCTGGCAGTCCCTACCTTCCCCGGTGTTTCAGGGCACCCTCATCCAGTCTCCCATGCCAACTTCTCCAAAATCAGTGGTTTTCCCAGGTTCAGCACCCACCACCAGCATCCAGCGGAATCTGCCGAATTAACTAAGGCGTCAACTCCGCTACTGGTCAACTCGCAGGTCACTTTAATTGGGGTCGTCACCGTCCATCGACATGGGGGCACCCTGCCCTTAACTATAGGGTCTTTGGCCCGCTCTCGGTCGGGGAAGAACCTGGAACTCCAGGGGCATATTAGTCGTGCCATAACAGTTGTGCCTGAACACGTTCCTGTTTTTGTTTGCTGTTTTACCCACCCGCTGCAGAATTTTTTTTGTGTGTACGGAAACTATCCTGTTGTAATGTGTTGTGCTACGGTTCGTTTCCCACCGATGCGTAGGTCGATGCGACCCTACAAGGCGAAGTTATCTTGATGAACGCATGAATGATTATTGCATATGAATGAACCTGCATGATATAGATGTATTCGCATACATTTATATATGCATTTGGCATGTTATCATTATCCATCGCGACATCGCATCATGGCAAATCCGCCTAGCATGCATGAAATACCGAATCATTGAAGTGCGCATTATGCTCGTGCTATGAAACGATAAGTAATATTATTTGATATAATATTACTTCATTACAGCACACGTTGAGAGCGCCGCACTCGTCGCGATGCATGCCTTGCAACCGAATATCGTTATTCAGACCCTTGCATCATGCGAATGCCGGAAAGGCTTATACGTTGTTATGCTTGGACATCGCCTATACGCAGTAGGGTTGTCACACTTAGGATCGGCCTCCTAGTGTGAATCGTACGACATTGCAATGCTACGAGTATAACAGATGCGAGGACGGCTAAGCAAAAAAAGACATTCGATACCGGAGAACACTCGTGTGTTCTACACTATAATCACTATACGCTATTCTACTTAGCCCGAGCTAAGCCTAAACTTCGCTTATCACCGCCGCGTGATGATTGCTTGCTTCCGGCGCTGACGGCGATTTCGTCCATTGCACCGCTTCGATCTGTAAGACTGTAAGTTATATCTCTTCTTGTCTTGAAGTCTTCCGCTGTCTCTGTTTGCTCGCGCTTGCCTTGCTGTACTTGCAAGTGCTCGCGCATCGGTGTCGAAAGCCTTCAGACGTGCATGAGCAAACACGAAGGAGAGGTACAACAAATTGGTATCGAGACAGGTTCGTTGCCTAACTGTCTCTCTTTGTCTAATCGGAAGTAGGTTCTTTCTATGGCGAGTTCCAGCGACGAACCACGAGGACCGCTAGATACTTTTGCTGAAGACCTAGGCCGCGCCATTTTGGACGCCGCCGCTTCCGGTTTGTAATTGTTTAATTGCTTTTACTTAGATTGCTGCACTTGTTGTGTAAGTGTACGCTCTGAGTCGCAGGTAATCTCAGTGCACCGGCATTGCTTGCCGCGGCGACTGAGACCGGCTTTCGTCCGGACCATTTGGTGACTCTCATCGCCCAAACTACGGAGATCAGGACTCAGCTGGGCAAGTACTTGCTGAGTTTACTGAATCTTCTCAAGAGTACTGTCGGTAGGCTCACTGAATCACTTTGTACTCTTGCCTTTGCGATAGAAGTCGGCTTCTATTACGCAAACCTAGGGTATCGTTTCGTGCTCCATGTCCGTGAAACACGACGATACACCGCACACTAGCCTAGCTAGCCAACCCGATTTTGTTGTGGCTGCTAGAGCACCGGATAGAGGTCTTGAGACTGTTGGCACGCGAGCCACTCAAGAGCCCCTTGTCCTTCAGACCCCTGCTCACTTAATTGTGCCGCATTCAGCAGTTAATACGAATATGGACAACACTGCTGGACCAAGGGTTCTGCCATTACCTCAAGCTCGAGGGCATGATGACATCCCTGAGGTGATGAGATTGTCAATTCCCGTTCCTAGGCTCAATATCTCGCTAACTGAAAAGACAGCAGGACATAGCATAGCCGATGCAACTCGTGCGTACGTGCGTGACGCTAAAAAGTATCTCCAGGCTGTTCATGGTGGCGATAATGATGGTATCAGGTGTCTCTTCGTTGGTAACACCCTCGAGGGCTCAGCAAAGGACTGGTATCGCGAATGGACCACCGCCCGGGGCGACTATACCTTTGACGAGTTGGTCGCCGCTTTGCTCGCACGGTTCGCTACTGAGGTTCAAGCACGTGATGTGGAGGCTCGTAAGGTTTTGGCAGCCGGTAGCTACCACATGCGTCGGGGTGAAAATGTACCTGCGTACCAGTCACGCTTCGAAGCACTTGTGACCCCCATTGCTGATCTCACTGAAACCGAGCGTGTCTTTTGGTTTAAGCGAGGCCTGACGAAACTTTTGGCTAAATGGTGCGCTACTGACTTGGCTGGGGTGCCGATCAAGTCGTATGATGCCTTGGTCACTTTTGCTAAGGGTACGGAGATACGACTCCTTGCCGGTGAGGAAGAAGTCAAGTCTGTCCCTCGTGCAAATGCCATGCAAGTGCAGGATCCGCTTGGGGAAGCTGTAGCTCTTGACCAGGAACTCGGAGCGACCCGCCCCACGCCTACTGCCGCAACGCGACGCAGCAACCGGCAACGCCAGGCGCGCGGGGGCGCTAGCTCGGGTGTCCGCGGGTCAGGAGGAGCAGGTCCGAGCTCGGACCCAGCTAAGAGCAGGAAGCGTGGTGGTGCGCCGTCGTCGGCAGCCGCACAGCGCTCTGACCCCAATGCGAAGCGGACTCGCATGGATGACTCGTTTATGCCAAAATGGAATTGCAATCGTTCTGAATTCGAACGTCGGAAAGCGGCCAATGTTTGTCTACGGTGCGCGGAGAGTCATCCTACGAAGGATTGCCCGTTACTGCCACCGTTTGTACCTCAGCCGAAATAGGGGCTTGCCTGGGTTCCTGTGGAGGGGGCACCGCCCGGGATTTCTGAACTAACGCGTGGTCGGTGGTCATCCTTACGGCCAGCCGTGAAGGCATTGTTGCCTTGCGTACTTGGACACATCGAGCGAGTTATTGTGCGACGCATCACGCTTGACGGACGCACGGGACTTCTCTACTTCGATCCGTTGTGTAATTTGTTTACACCTCGCCGTCCCCTGTCGTCTATCGATCTGTCTAACCACGTGGTTTTGTTCATCCCCTCGTCTCTGCGTGAGATTTCGGAACAGTTGGCCGTTTATAGGAGATGTAGGCGTCAATATCCAGGCACCGCCGCATGTGTATTACTCCCCGCTTTCTGTCGGTGCAAGGCAGAGGCATCGTTAAGGGGTATGCGGCGTGTCCACCGGCTCGAGCCGGGCACCGTTTTGTTAAATGGTGTGGATCGGGAGGGTACGCTGGCTCCGTGGCCAGGCACATCCTACTCGGTTGACGTTTGGTATGAAGCTCCTGATGAGGGTGCCGTAGGTTACGGACCCGCCTAACGTTATCTGCTGGGCAGTCGCTCGCAGATAACCGTGTCCCAGTGGTTCAGATCGGTTTGAATGGCCGTACTCTGAAGGCACTTGTTGACACCGGTGCCAGCGACGACTTCATCTCTGTCGCAGAGGTGAATGCGCTGGGGTTGACCCCAGAGTCGTCTGATTGTCCACAGGTTACCCTTGCTGACGGGGGTAAGCATCCCATCGTGGGCAGGATTACCCTTAGCCTATCGATAGGCCCTTTGCATGTTGTGACCCGGCCGTACGTGCTGCAGGGCTTAGCAGAGACTGCACCGTACATAATGGGGTCTTCGACATTACGGCAGTACCGCGCGCGCATCGACATGGAGACCGCAACCCTGCATATGTGCAAGGGTACTTGTTGTACCTCTCGTTCGCGTTTGCTCATAAGTATCTGCACGTCTGAAGGCTTTCGACACCGATGCGTGAGCACTTGCAAGTACAACAAGGCAAGCGCGAGCAAACAGAGACAGCGGAAGACTTCAAGACAAGAAGAGATATAACTTACAGTCTTACAGATCGGTGCGGTGCAATGGACGCAATCACCGTCAGCGCCGGAAGAAAGCAATCATCACGCGGCGGTGATAGCGAAGTTTAGGCTTAGCTCGGGCTAAGTAGAGTAGCATATAGCAATGATAATGTAGAACACACGAGTGTTCTCCTGTGTCGAATATCTTATCTTGCTTAGCCGTCTGTTATACTCGTATAGCCGTCTGTTATAACGTCCTCGCATCTGTTATACTCGTAGCATCCCGATGCCGTACGATTCACACTAGGAGGCCGATCCTAAGTGTGACAACCCTACTGCGTATAGGCGATGTCCATGTATAACAACGTATAAGCCTTTCCGGCATTCGCATGATGCAAGGGTCCGAATAACGATATTCGGTTGCAAGGCATGCATCGCGACGAGTGCGGCGCTCTCAACGTGTGCTGTAATGAAGTAATATTATATCAAATAATATTACTTATCGTTTCGTAGCACGAGCATAATGCGCACTTCAATGATTCGGTAATCCATGCATGCTAGGCGGATTTGCCATGATGTGATGTCGCGATGGATAATGATAACATGCCAAATGCATATATAAATGTATGCGAATACATCTATATCATGCAGGTTCATTCATATGCAATAGTCATTCATGCGTTCATCAAGATAACACTTCACCTCGTAGGGTCGCATCAACCTACGTATCGGCGGGAAATGAACCGTAGCACAACAGTACTCTGTCGATTAAGGTACCTTTCATGTCGTTCGAACATGTCACACCAAAGGAGGGCGAAGCTGAGGCGGTGCCTATGGTTAATTTCGCTGTGACCGCAATGGCCGCGCGAATCAAACCAGAGCTAGTCGGGCGTAAGGAGGCCGTCCGTTTGTTACGGAAGGGTGCCCACGGACTGCTTTTGAGGCCGCGGGTGGGCTGTTGTGCCACCACCGTGCAGATTTCAATATATCCTGAGGTTGAGGCCCTACTGTCGCAGTATGAGGACGTCTTTAAAGATATCCCTGGCCTACCACCTATGCGTCCTGTTGATCACACAATCCCTCTTATGCCTGGAGCGCAGCCTATGGCCCAGCCAATTTACAGGTAGAGTCCATTGGAGCTGGACGAGGTGAAGCGCCAGGTGACGGATTTGCTCGCGAAGGGTATGATACGCCCCAGCACATCCCCGTATTCTGCGTTCATCAAGATAACACTTCGCCTTGTAGGGTCGCATCGACCTACACATCGGAGGGAAACGAACCGTAGCACAACAATTATCCCCCCTCCCGTATGCAGCGTCCTCGCTGCTTCATACAGCCTCGACTGCAGGGTCATTGGGCTTGCGTGGCACGTTTGCGGGCTTCCTCGAGCAGGGGCTTCATGTCCTGCGAGAAGTTGCGTGCCGGTTCCCATGAGTTGTGCTCGCTGGTATACCCTGTCCACTTGACCAAGTACTCGTGTACTGTCCGCTTACGTCGGTGTCGGCCCACACGATGTGCGCGATAATCTAACACCCGCTCCACATCGTAAAACTTCTGTTTACCAGTGATCCAGGTCTCGGGAACTGGTTCTATCGCTGCGGGGGCGTTAGCAGGCTCAGGGACGGGTTCCGTACCACGATAAGGACGAACAAGCGATACGTGAAACGTGGGGTGAATGGTCATATCAGCGGGCAATGCAAGCTCCACAGCCACATTCCCAACCATGCGCATGACAGGATACGGACCAATCCAGCGGGGTAAGAGTTTTCGGGATCCGTCGGCCAAGGAACGCAAGTTCTTGGTGCTTAGCAACACGAGTTTCCCTTCCGAAAACGTCACATCCTGCTTGGATTTGTTGTAGTATTCCGTCGTTCGTTGCTGCGCCGCGTCCAAACATGACTTCGCGTCTGTGATTCGGGACATTAAAAACTTGGCAAAAAGTTTAGCAGCAGGCACGTTCACTTCCAACTCACGCCACACGGGTAGCGCGGGATGAAACCCGTAGTTGAGAAAGAACGGACTTTTGCCTGTAGAGCGGTTAATAGCGTTGTTAAGCGCGAATTCTGCCGCAGTCAAATACGTATCCCAAACGAGAGGTGTGCGACCAGCATAATTGCGCAACATATCACCCAACGTGCGGTTTGTGCGTTCGGTTTGACCATCAGTCTGCGGGTGGTACGCTGTGCTCAGGTTGACACGCATGCCAACTAGCTTGCAGAGTGCTTCCCAAAACTTAGACGTGAACTGTCCACCGCGGTCCGAGATCACATTTTTGGGAACCCCGTGTAACCGAACCACATTGTCGAAAAACAAACGTGCGGTTTGCTCAGCCGTGCAGGATGATGTGCATGGTGCTAGGTGGACCATCTTAGTCAGGCGATCGACCATTACGAACACCGCATCATATCCCCCCTCAGTTTTGGGCAGCGCGACTATGAAGTCCATGGAAACACTTTCCCAAGGCGCATCCGGGACAGGCAACGGTTGCAACAACCCATGACCCTTACCGGACAAAGCCTTATTGCGCTGGCACAGACTGCATGTCTGTACGAAGTTCGCCGCATCGTTAGCCAAACGAGGCCACCAAAAGGAACGTTGCACCAACTCGACCAACCGCTTGCTACCAGGGTGTCCTGCTAACGGGTCCTCGTGGAACCACGCAAGGATGTCGTAGCGTAGCGCGTCGTCGTTCGGAACGACGATTTGCGTAGCTGCACCCTCCGTCCGTAGCCAAAGGCCATTCTGCTTGCGAAGGTTTTCTACATTAGGCGGTTCTGAGAACCAGGCATCAGCATTGTAGGCCACCTTCAACCGCTCCGCGAGGTCCGTCGTGATCGGCACCTCCTCGTTATGCGGTCGCACGACGGGCGCTGCTAAAATTGCAGCGTGTAGCAACGGATGTCGACTGAGAGCATCGGCAATATTTAGTTTACCAGAAATGTACTCCCAGGTGCAGTCGAACCTAGCTAGGTATTCCATCCACCTAGCCTGACGGCGGTTCAACGTCGGAACGCTTTGCAAAAACGTTAGGGGCTTGTGGTCAGTCTTTAAAGTAAATGGGCGTCCCTCGAGGTAACAGTGCCATTCCTTTAAAGCATGCAGCACTGCCAGAAGCTCCTGTTCCCCGGTGGTGTAGCAAATCTCCGCACCAGAAAACTTCTTACTCGTGAAAGTGATCAGTCGCCCTTTCTGTAACAATACAGCGCCACTTCCAAATACTGAGGCATCAGACACTACCTCAACATGAAACGGCAACGAGTAATCAGGGAATGCAAGGGTGACATCTTCGGCAACGGTTCGCTTGAGCTGTTCGAATGCCCGCTGGCATTGCAACGTCCACGACTTGAGCGAAACAAAAACGCCTTTGCGAGTTAAGTTAGTAAGCGGGGCCGCAATGATGGAATATTTTTCAATGAACTTCCGGAAATAATTGGTCAAGCCAAGGAACTTACGCAGCTCCGTGAGGTTCTGAGGCGCGGGCCAATCGCGAACCACGGCGACCTTCCGCGGGTCCATCTTCACACCAGTGGCCGACACAATGTGGCCCAAATATTCCACCTGAGGCTGCGCCCAAAAGCATTTGGCGCGTTTAGCAAACAATTGCTCCCGCCTCATAACGTCAAGCACAAGCCGAAGATGCTCCAAGTGCTCCTCGCGCGTCTTAGAATAAACCAAGATGTCATCCAGGTAGCAAACAACGAACCTGTCGATAAACGGCCTAAACATTCGGTCCATAACCGCCTGAAACGTTGCAGGGGCATTAGTCAAACCAAACGATAGAACCGTATACTCAAAGTGACCGAAGGGCGTCCGAAAAGCGGTTTTCGGGATATCAGAGGCAGCGATGCGAATCTGATTATAGCCCTGTTGCAAGTCAATCGAGGAAAAATAAGCCGAGCCCTTCAGCTTATCCAACAGGTCGTCAACGCGTGGCAAAGGGTAGCGATTTTTCACCGTACTCGCATTCAACTCCCGGTAATCGATGCACATGTGCAAGGTCCCATCCTTCTTACCGACGAACAAAATCGGTGCAGAATACGGGGATGTGCTGGGGCGTATCATACCCTTCGCGAGCAAATCCGTCACCTGGCGCTTTACCTCGTCCAGCTCCAATGGACTCAACCTGTACATTGGCCGGGCCGTAGGCTGCGCTCCAGGCATGAGAGGGATTGTGTGATCAACAGGACGCATAGGTGGTAGGCCAGGGATATCTTGAAAGACGTCCTCATACTGCGACAGTAGGGCCTCAACCTCAGGATAGACAGAAATCTGCGCGGTGGTGGCACAACAGCCCACCCGCGGCCTCAAAAGCAGTCCGTGGGCACCCTTCCATAACAAACGGACGGCCTCCTTACGCCCGACTAGCTCTGGTACGATTCCTGCGGCCATTGCGGTCACAGCGAAATTAACCATAGGCACCGCCTCAGTTTCGCCCTCCTTTGGTGTGACATGTTCGAACGACAGGAAAGGTACCTTAATCGACAGAGTACCCTTGCACATATGCAGGGTTGCGGTCTCCATGTCGATGCGCGTGCGGTACTGCCGTAATGTCGAAGACCCCATTATGTACGGTGCAGTCTCTGCTAAGCCCTGCAGCACGTACGGCCGGGTCACAACACGCAAAGGGCCTATCGATAGGCTAAGGGTAATCCTGCCCACGATGGGATGCTTACCCCCGTCAGCAAGGGTAACCTGTGGACAATCAGACGACTCTGGGGTCAACCCCAGCGCATTCACCTCTGCGACAGAGATGAAGTCGTCGCTGGCACCGGTGTCAACAAGTGCCTTCAGAGTACGGCCATTCAAACCGATCTGAACCACTGGGACACGGTTATCTACGAGCGACTGCCCAGCAGATAACGTTAGTGCACTTAGGGCGGGTCCGTAACCTACGGCACCCTCATCAGGAGCTTCGTACCAAACGTCAACCGAGTAGGATATCCCTGGCTACGGAGCCAGCATACCCTCCCGATCCACACCATTAAACAAAACGGTGCCCGGCTCGAACCGGTGGACACACCGCATACCCCTCAACGATGCCTCTGCCTTGCGCCGACAGAAAGCGGGGAGTAATACACATGCGGCGGTGCCTGGATATTGACGCCTACATCTCCTATAAACGGCCAACTGTTCCGACATCTCACGCAGAGACGAGGGGGTGAACAAAACCACGTGGTTAGACAGATCGATAGACGACAGGGGACGGCGAGGTGTAAACAAATTACACAACGGATCGAAGCAGAGAAGTCCCGTGCGTCCGTCAAGCATGATGCGTCGCGCAATGACTCGCTCGATGTGTCCAAGTACGCAAGGCAACAATGCCTTCACGGCTGGCCGTAAGGATGACCACCGACCACGCGTTAGTTCAGAAATCCCGGGTGGTGCCCCCTCCACAGGAACCCGGGCAAGCTCGGCTGAGGTACAAACGGCGGCAGTAACGGGCAATCCTTCGTAGGATGGCTCTCCGCGCACCGTAGACAAACATTGGCCGCTTTCTGACGTTCAAACTCGGAACGATTGCAATTCCATTTTGGCATAAAGGAGTCATCCGTGCGAGTCCGCTTCGCTTTGGGGTCAGAGCACTGTGCGGCTGCCGACGACGGCGCACCACCACGCTTCCTGCTCTTAGCTGGGTCCGAACTCGGACCTGCTCCTCCTGACCCGCGGACACCCGAGCTAGCGCCCCCGCGCGCCTGGTGTTGCCGGTTGCTGCGTCGCGTTGCGGCAGTAGGCGTGGGGCGGGTCGCTCCGAGTTCCTGGTCGAGAGCTACAGCTTCCCCAAGCGGATCCTGCACTTGCACAGCATTTGCACGAGGGACAGACTTGACTTCTTCCTCACCGGCAAGGAGTCGTATCTCCGTACCCTTAGCAAAAGTGACCAAGGCATCATATGACTTGATCGGCACACCAGCCAAGTCAGTAGCGCACCATTTAGCCAAAAGTTTCGTCAGGCCTCGCTTAAACCAAAAGACACGCTCGGTTTCAGTGAGATCAGCAATGGGGGTCACAAGTGCTTCGAAGCATGACTGGTACGCAGGTACATTTTCACCCCGACGCATGTGGTAGCTACCGGCTGCCAAGACCTTACGAGCCTCCACATCACGTGCTTGCACCTCAGTAGCGAACCGTGCGAGCAAAGCGGCGATCATCTCGTCAAAGGTATAGTCGCCCCGGGCGGTGGTCCATTCGCGATACCAGTCCTTCGCTGAGCCCTCGAGGGTGTTACCAACGAAGAGACACCTGATACCATCATTATCGCCACCATGAACAGCCTGGAGATACTTTTTAGCGTCACGCACGTACGCACGAGTTGCATCGGCTATGCTATGTCCTGGTGTCTTTTCAGTCAGCGAGATATTGAGCCTAGGAACGGGAATTGACAATCTCATCACCTCAGGGATGTCATCATGCCCTCGAGCTTGAGGTAATGGAAAAGGGGCTCTTGAGTGGCTCGCGTGCCAACAGTCTCAAGACCTCTATCCGGTGCTCTAGCAGCCACAACAAAATCGGGTTGGCTAGCTAAGCTAGTGTGCGGCGTATCGTCGTGTTCCGCGGACATGGAGCACGAAGCGATACCCTAGGTTTGCGTAATAGAAGCCGACTTCTATCGCAAAGGCAAGAGTACAAAGCGATTCGGTGAGCCTACCGACAGTACTCTTGAGAAGATTCAGTAAACTCAGCAAGTACTTGCCCAGCTGAGTCCTGATCTCCGTAGTTTGGGCGATGAGAGTCGCCAAATGGTCCGGACGAAAGCCGGTCTCAGTCGCCGCGGCAAGCAATGCCAGTGCACTGAGATTACCTGCGACTCAGAGCGTACACTTACACAACAAGTGCAGCAATCTAAGCAAAAGCAATTAAACAATTACAAACCGGAAGCGGCGGCGTCCAAAACGGCGCGGCCTAGGTCTTCGGCAAAAGTATCTAGCGGTCCTCGTGGTTCGTCGCTGGAACTCGCCATAGAAAGAACCTACTTCCGATTAGACAAAGAGAGACAGTTAGGCAACGAACCTGTCTCGATACCAATTTGTTGTACCTCTCCTTCGTGTTTGCACATAAGTATCTGCACGTCTGAAGGCTTTGGACACCGATGCGCGAGCACTTGCAAGTACAGCAAGGCAAGCGTGAGCAAACAGAGACAGCGGAAGACTTCAAGACAAGAAGAGATATAACTTACAGTCTTACAGATCGAAGCGATGCAATGGACGAAATCGCCGTCAGAGCCAGAAGCAAGCAATCATCACGCGGTGGTGATAAGCGAAGTTTAGGCTTAGCTCGGGCTAAGTAGAATAGCGTATAGTGATTATAGTGTAGAACACACGAATGTTCTCCGGTATCGAATGTCTTATCTTGCTTAGCCGTCCTCGCATCTGTTATACTCGCAGCATCCCAATGTTGTACGATTCACACTAGGAGGCCGATCCTAAGTGTGACAACCCTACTGCGTATAGGCGATGTCCAAGCATAACAACGTATAAGCCTTTCTGGCATTCGCATGATGCAAGGGTCCGAATAACGATATTCGGTTGCAAGGCATGCATCGCGACGAGTGCGGCGCTCTCAACGTGTGCTGTAATGAAGTAATATTATACCAGATAATATTACTTATCGTTTCGTAGCACGAGCATAATGCGCACTTTAATGATTCGGGATTTCATGCATGCTAGGCGGATTTGCCATGATGCGATGTCGCGATGGACAATGATAACATGCCAAATGCATATATAAATGTATGCGAATACACCTATATCATGCAGGTTCATTCATATGCAATAATCATTCATGCGTTCATCAAGATAACACTTCGCCTTGTAGGGTCGCATCGACCTACGCATCGGCGGGAAACGAACCGTAGCACAACATCCCGTACATGGATGGATAATGAGCTTCCTGTGCGTATGCATGTAATTTACTATGCAGGTCTATTATTCGTTATTGGGCAATTTACTAAGTGTAAATTACGCAGACATGCATGTTCCACATTATTATTTAGTACTTCACATGCATGAGTGCTGCCTGTCGCACTCCATACAATGAAGTCCTTTCTCTTGTCAGATTACAGTTCTTTAAGAAAAACAGTCTCATCCTGCTACGTTACTGTATATTGAACATGCTCATACCACTCCCTTTATTAGGCTTTTTCTGTGGCATCACTTTCGGTTTTGCTGGTGCCTCTTACGCTGCTCTTTATGCCCCTGTTTTAGATGATGTATATGTAACAGAATTTTTAGTGTGGATACTCATGGGTTCTTCTGTCTTTGTTCTCATGACAGTGTTGGGCATTGCGATAGGGCAGTACCGCTCAACGGTGTCATTTATGTTGTATGCCAGTTCGATTACCGTTTATGTCGAAGTAGGCTGCAATCTATCCGAGCACTATTGAACATGATGTAAGCATATTAGCATGATATTTTCGAATATATCTAGCTAATGAAGCACGCTGCATTATCACTCGCGACATCACGCTGTTGGTCAACATGTTTGACTTGAGGCTGATATCAATGCACGAATCCACCATTGGCATAGTATACCACGTAATAATGTTTCAAATATTATTACCTCATCCGTATCATAAACCATACGCGTATGCGGGAATGCGACGATCGCAATGGTTGGGTCGGCAACCGAATATCGATATTCGGGACCTTTGCATATTGCATACGTTGCATCCACTAATATCACGGATTACACGATATTTAGAACAGTGCCATGATAGTACTCACACTTGAGATCGGAATCCAGTGAGACTTGTACTGCACATCGGTATCGTGAATGTGATAGGTGCGAGGACAGCCGCCTAGAGACCGAAGTCGGCACGATGCTACTTTGGATTGTGTACCCACGGGTTCAACTCAATCTAACTCTCATACATACGTATTATTCGGCCTGAGCTATTCCAGCATACCATATCCAGCCGGATGATGAACGCTGCCTGCGGGGTCTGACGGCAGACTTCTATTCTGCAATCAAAGATCATTCTAAGTTGAATCTTTCCTTGATGATAAGTCTTCCACTGTCACATTACTCACATTGAATCGCCTTGCTGTTCGTAAGCACGATGCACGTGTAGCTAACACTCAGACGTGCAGGTTCAGTGCATGGTTGAAGAAGGAAGGATACAACAAATTTGGTAGTGAGACGTTTCGACTCACGGCTGTTAAGTTCTCGCACGAACGAGTGGCGGCGAAAGGCATCACAAGACAACCCCACTGGAAAGTCTGTGATGCACAATCTTATTTCCAAATCACTGGTGTCGTGTTTATCCTTCAACACTAATCATATATTTGCTATCAGGATCCTCGGCAAGTTTATACCTGCACCGATTCGTGGCTTGGAAAATTAACCGAAAGAAAAAACAAGCGGTTCAGGCCTCAGGGGCAAGGAGCTCGCGCGTGTGTGTATGTGGATGCGGGTTTGACTTATAGGGGCGGAGAGACATGCAGCAGCTGAAAAATCTCCATATGCTGAAACCTCTCCCGCCCCCACCCCACCACACCTTCTTGCCCCCGAAAATATCACGCTCTTCCCCAGCTGTTATTCTGTCTCTTACACTGTCCACATATAGACAGGCACGGGGTGTCGTAACCCGCCATCAACTCGCCGCACATTAAGTACCTGTACAGCAGCAACTTATTTCCGCATGCCAAAGATATGAACTGGTCCATGTACACGAAGCGAGCCGTGCGAACCTCGTGGTGCAGCAGCGGATTGGCAGCGGCACGGCTGCCAGTGGCGGGGCCGCCCGCCGGCAGTGGCGGCGGCGGCGGTGTGGTGGGTGCGCCGGCAGGGTGTTGTACGCTGGTTCGATCATCGTTCATACCAAAGTAGACCGCAATACATTCGAGCATTATGAAGCATGACATAATCATATTAGCATGATATATTCGAGTATATCTAGCTAATCAGGCACGTCGCATTATCATCTACGACATCGCGCTGTCGGTCAACATGTTTGACTCGAGGCTGATATTAATGCGAGATCTATCCGTTGGCATAATATTCCACGTAATAATACTTTAAATATTATTACCTCATCTGTGTCATAAACCATACGTGTATGCAAGAACGCGACGATCGTGATGGTTGGGTCGGCAACCGAATATCAATATTCGGACCTTCGCATATTGCATGCGTTGCATCCATTAATATCACGGATTACGCGATATTCAGAATAGTGCTACGAAGGTACTCACACTTGAGATCAGAATCCAGTGAGACCTGTACTGCACATCGGTATCACGGCGTGATAGATGCGAGGACGGCCGCCTAGAGACCGAAGTCGGCTCGATGCTACTTTGGACCAAGTACTTGCATACTTAATGCTATCTAATTCACATACATACGTTTTACTCATTTATATTCGGCCTGAGCTATTCTAGCATATCATCTTCAGCCGGATGATGAACATTGCCCGCGGGGTCTGACGGCCGACTACCAATCTGTAACCGAAGACTATTGTAAGTTGGATCTTTCCTTGTTGTTGAGTCTTTCGCTCTCACTTTACTCGCATTGAATCACCTTACTGTTCGTAAGCACGGTACGCACTTAGCTAACATCCAGACGTGCAGATTCAGTGCATGATCGAGGAAGGAAGGATACAACAAATTTGGTAGCGAGACGGTTTGACTCACGGCTGTCTCATCATTACTATTGGAGAGTAGATTCTCGTGCGAGCGAGCGGCGGCGAGGAGTATCACGGGATAACCTCGTCAGAAAACCGGTATTGTAATATTCTCTTTCCAAACTATTGATATAATATTTGTCCTTTCATACCAATCATATCTACGCTACCAGTGAAGTCTTAAATCCACAGAAGGGATTCCATCGCCATCATACTCGGAATTGTTATCTGATAAGTTGAACATCTGGCAGAATCAGCTACTAAGACTACATCAATTTGAAGGTTACAACGCGTTGGTGGGTTACATTTGTTGTGCTACGGTTAGTTTCCCGCCGATGCGTAGGTCGATGTGATCCTACAAGGCGAAGTGCTTTTGTGATGAACGCATTACATATGAATGAATCTGCATGATATAAATGTATTCGCATACATTTATATATGCATCTGGTATGTTATCATTATCCATCGCGACATCGCATCATGGCAAATCCGCCTAGCATGCATGAAAGACCAACGCATTGAAATGTACATTATGCTCGTGCTACGAAACAATAAGTAATATTATCTGATATAATATTACTTCATTTAAGCACACGTTGAGAGCACCGCACCCGTCGCGATACATGCCCTGCAACCGGATATCGTTATCCGGACCCTTGCATCATGCGAATGCCGGAAAGGCTTATACGTTGTTATACGTAGACATCGCCTATACGCAGTAGGGTTGTCACATCTAGGATCGGCCTCCTGATGTGAATCGTACGGCATTGCGATACTGCGAGTATAACAGATGCGAGGACGGCTAAGCAAGACGATTCGATACCGGAGAACACTTGTGTGTTCTACATTACTATTGCTATACGCTACTCTACTTAGCCCGAGCTGAGCCTGAACTTCGCTAATCACCGCCGCGTGATGATTGCTTGCTTCCGGCGCTGACGGCGATTTCGTCCATTGCATCATTCCGATCCGTAAGACTGTAAGTTATATCTCTCTTCGTCTTGAAGTCTTCCGCTGTCTCTGTTTGCTCTCGCTTGCCTTGCTGTACTTGCAAGTGCTCGCGCATCGGTGTCGATAGTCTCCAGACGTGCAGATACTTATGAGCAAACGCGAACGAGAGGTACAACAACATTACCATTCTCGTCGGAATTTACTCGTGCGTGAACGGTACGCGGAAGAAATTTCTAAGGTATAGAAACCATCTCTCTCTACCCTTGCAAGATACTAATTAGCATATATGTCGGATAACCAGTATCAACGGACTACAGGGGGAGTGAACTGTTGTACCTCTCCTTCGTGTTTGCTCATAAACATCTTCGCGTCTGAAGGCTTTCGATGTTGTATGCGGGTTCGATCCCCACTTGCACCGAAGTAGACTGCATTATATTCGAGCATTACGAAGCATGATATAATCATATTAGCATGATATATTCGAGTATATCTAGCTAATCAGGCATATCACATTCTCATCTACGACATCGCGCTGTCGGTCAACATGTTTGACTCGAGGCTGATAATTAATGCGCGATCTATCCGTTGGTATAATATTCCGCGTTATAATGCTTTGAATATTATTACCTCATCTGTGTCATAAACCATACGCGTATGCAAGAATGCAACGCTAGCGATGGTTGGGTCGGCAACCGAATATCGATATTCGGACCTTCGCATATTGCATGCGTTGCACTCATTAATATCACGGATTACGTGGTATTTAAAATAGTGCTATGAAGGTACTCACACTTGAGATCGAAATCCAGTGAGACCTGTACTGCACATTGGTATCGCGACGTGATAGGTGCGAGGACGGCTGCCTAGAGACCGAAGTCGGCTTGACACTAATTTGGGTCAAGTACTCGTGTACTTAACTCGGTCTGATTCTGATATATACGTTTTACTCATTTATTATCGGCCTGAGCTATTCCAGCATAGCATTCCCAGCCGGATGATGAACGCTGCCCGCGGGGTCTGACGGCAGACTCCTAATTTGCAGCTGAAGATCATTGTAAGTTGAATCTTTCCTTATTGATAAGCCTTCCGCTGTCACGTTGCTTGCACTGAAGTGTCTTACTGTTCATAAGCACCATGCACGTGTAGCTAATACTCAGACGTGCAGATTCAGTGCATGGTTGAAGAAGGAAGGATACAACAAATTTGGTATCGAGACAGGTTCGTTGCCTGCCTGCCTAATGATGCTTGATCGGAAGTAAGTTCTTTCTAGGACGACTGTTGACGATGGGCGACGTAGCCCACTAGACATTATCGCCGAAGAACTTGTCCACGCTATATCAGATACTGTTGCTTCCAAATTGTGATTGCTTTTATACCTTTGTAGTTTACCTGCAATTGTGGTGTGAGCCTTCGCTCTGAGTTGCAGGTGAAACTTGTGGTCTGGCACCGCTCGCGATAGCTTCTGGTTACAACTTGCGTTCTAATCAGCTGGAGGCTTTGATTGCACGGACTACAGGGGCCATATCTACTCGAAGCCTGCAAGAGTATTGTCGGTGTGCTGACCAAATTGTTTGTACTCTTGTGCTAGATTCGTGTGAATCGCTTGCACACTTGCTTTAGAATTATGTGCATCGTTTATTGTCACGCAATTTGAATATATTGGTCAGTGTTCCATGATGGCGGGACGTGACGACCCGTCGTTTGTAGGCTTGGCATGCCAACCTGAGCCAGATACCGTTCCTAGAATGTTTGATAGGGATTCTGAGACTATTGACACAATTACTGCTCAAGATCCTCTTGTGTTTTCAGGCCCCTATCCATCTTACTACGCCACACTTGGCAGCCCTGACGGTTACAGATGGAATTGTCATCAACGGGGTTTGCTATCGCCTCAAATGCAAGACCGCGCCAAAGGTAATGAGGTGAAGTGGTTTACTATCCCGGCACCGAAATTGTTTACCTTGCATGATATGAATGTTGAGCGTGACATTGTGAATGCAACTCATTTCTATCTACGTGATATTTGGAAGTACCTGCAGTTGGTCCATGGCGGTGAACATGATGAGGTGAGGTGTCTCTTTGTTGGGAATACCCTCGAGGGTATAGCAAGGACATGGTATGATCAATGGATCACTGCACGGGAAAACATCACGTTTGATGAGTTGATTGTCGCCCTACTTGCACACTTTATCCCACAAGTCCACGTGATATTGAGGCACGCTGTATACTAGCCTTCGGCTCCTTTTTCATGTTTCTGAATGAAACTGTAACTGCCTACCAATCGTTTTGAGGCTCTTGTGATGCCATTTATCCTAAGAGCTGAGATGTGTATTTTAGCTAGAGAAAATGCTTTAAGATTTGTGCCTCATGTGACTGCCATGCAAGCGCAGGACTCATGACTGACAAAATGGGAGTGTATGCAATCCAAGCTTGTGCGTTGGAAGGAGATCACTCTCTGTTGGAGATGTGCGGTGAGTTATCTCATGATGGATTGCCATTGTTGCCGCCTTTGGCCCCACGGTCAAAGTAGGGGGGATGCCTGGATTGATGCGGAGTTGACTCCATCCCGGACAGCTGAACAAATGCATGGTCGGTGGTCATTCGTATGTCCAACTGTGAAGCATCGTTGCTTTTAGTCCTTGAGAACGTATCGTTTGTTCATCCCCTCATCTCCAAGTGAGCCGTTCGAACAGCTGGTCAGGTACAGGAGATGCAGACATCAATGTCCGGACACTCCCGCATGTTTGTTGCTACTATTTCACAGCCAGCGTAGGGCTACCGCTTTGTTAAACAGTAGCCAACGTGTCCTCTGATTCAAGTCAGGCACTGTATTGATTGATGATGTGAACGTGGCGGGATCCGCAGTTCTGTTGCCGGAATTGTCCTAATGCCTTTGATGTCTGATATGAAGCTCCTATGACGGGTTATATTAATTTGAGCCCGTTCTGGAATCACTTTTGTTATCTGTGGAGTCGACTCTGACAGGTTATTGTGTTTCTGTTATTGAAGTCGGCCTCGCTGGTCGAATGATGAAGGCACTTGAGGATACTAGTGCCAGTGACGACTTCATCTCAGCAAAGGAGGTGAAGGTGTTGGGGTCGACCCCACAGTCATCTGATTGTGTCAGGTTACCCTCGTTGATGAGGGTAAGCATCCCATCGTGGGCAGGATCACCCTTAGTCGTCGAAGGACCCTCTGTGTGTTGGGGCCCAATGAGTGCAACAAGGTCTCTCGGAGACAGCACTACATGGACATTGGGTGCCGCGACATAACGACAGTACCGCGCGCGCATCGATATGGAGTCCAGCACAATTGGCCGTTGTCCAAAAGGGAACCTATTGCCTAAGGTACCTTGTCTGTCGTACCAAGATGTCAGAGGAGGGCGGAACTGTTGCGGAGCCTGAGGTTAATTTCACTTTGGCAGCAATCGCCAGCGGAAATCACGACCCAAGCTAATTGGGCACAAAGAAACCGATCGGATGATACGGAAAGGCGCCCATGTGTTGCTTGTGAGGCCACGGGTGCAATCGAATGCTACCACCATGCAGTCCACCGTGAAGGATCTTGAGGTCGAAGCCCTCCTGCATAAATATGCTGATGTCTTTGGTGACATCCCAGGGCTCCCACCTATGTTACCTGCTGACCATCTGATCCCTCTTGTGCTCGAGCACAACCCGTTTCAACAACCTATGTACAGGTTAAGCTCGCTAAAGTTCAGCGGATGAAACGGGCAAGTGAGGGATCTGCTCGCAAAGGGTATGGTTCGGCCCAGCACGTCGCCATATTCTGCACGGATATTGTTTGTCGGTAAGAAGGAGGGGATGTTGCATATGTGCATTGATTGTCGGGGCTTGAATGCGACTACGGTTAAAAATCGCTACCCTTTGCCGTGCGTCGATGACCTGCTCGATAAGCTGAAGGGCTCAGCTTATTTTTTCCTCGATTGACCTTCAACAAGGGTATAATCAGATACGCATCACTGCCTCTGATATTCCGAAAACCGCTTTCCGGACCCCTTTTGGTCACTTCGAGTACACAGTCTTGTCGTTTGGACTTACTTGTTGTGCTACGGTTCATTTCCCGCCGATGCGTAGGTCGATGTGATCCTACATGGCGAAGTGCTTTTGTGATGAACGCATTACAGATGAATGAATTCTGCATGATATAAATGTATTCGCATACATTTATATATGCATTTGGCATGTTGTCATTATCCATCGCGACATCGCATCATGGCAAATCCGCCTAGCATGCATGAAATACCGAATCCTTGAAGTGCGCATTATGCTCGTGCTACGAAACGATAAGTAATATTATCTGATATAATATTACTTCATTTAAGCACACGTGAGAGCGCCGCACTCGTCGTGATACATGCCTTGCAACCGGATATCGTTATCCGGACCCTTGCATCATGCGAATTCCGGAAAAGGCTTATACGTTGTTATGCGTAGACATCGCCTAGACGCAGTAGGGTTGTCACATCTAGGATCGGCCTCCTGATGTGAATCGTAGCGGCACTGCGATGCTGCGAGTATAACAGATGCGAGGACGGCTAAGCTAGTCGAGACATTCGATACCGGAGAACACTTGTGTGTTCTACATTACTATTGCTATAAACGATACTCTACTTAGCCCGAGCTAAGCCTGAAACTTCGCTAATCACCGGGCCGCGTGATGATGGCCTACGCTTCCGGCGCTGACGGCGATTTCGTCCATTGCATCATTCCGATCTGTAAGACTGTAATTATATCTCTCTTCGTCTTGAAGTCTTCCGCTGTCTCTGTTTGCTCAACGCTTGCCTTGCTGTACTTGCAAGTGCTCGCGCATTCGGTGTCGATAGTCTTCAGACGTGCAGATACTCATGAGCAAACGCGAACGAGAGGTACAACAATTTGGTATGCGAGACCAGGTTCGTTGCCTAACTGTCTCTCTTTGTCTAATCGGAAGTAGGTTCTTTCTATGGCGAGTTCCACGACGAACCACGAGGACCGCTAGATACTTTTGCCGAAGACCTAGGCCGCGCCGTTTTGGACGCCGCCGCTGTCCGGGTTTGTAATTGTTTAATTGCTTTTGCTTAGATTGCTGCACTTGTTGTGTAAGTGTACGCTCTGAGTCGCAGGTAATCTCAGTGCACCGGCATTACTTGCCGCGGCGACTGAGACCGGTTTTCGTCCGGACCAGTTGGCGACTCTCATTGCTCAAACTACGGAGATCAGGACTCAGCTGGGCAATTACTTGCTGAGTTTGCTGAATCTTCTCAAGAGTACTGTCGGTAGGCTCACCGAATCGCTTTTGTACTCTTGCCTTTGCGATAGAAGTCGGCTTCTATTACGCAAACCTAGGGTATCATTTCGTGTTCCATGTCCGCGGAACACGACGATACGCCGCACACTAGCCTAGCTAGCCAACCCGATTTTGTTGTGGCTGCTAGAGCACCGGATAGAGGTCTTGAGATTGTTGGCGCGCGAGCCACTCAAGAGCCCCTTTTCCTTCAGACCCCTGCTCACTTAATTGTGCCGCATTCAGCAGTGAACACAAATATGGACAACACTGCTGGACCAAGGGTTCTGCCATTACCTCAAGCTCGAGGGCATGATGACATCCCTGAGGTGATGAGATTGTCGATTCCCGTTCCTAGGCTCAATATTTCGCTGACTGACGACAAAGACACCAGAGCATAGCATAGCCGATGCAACTCGTGCGTACGTGCGTGATGCTAAAAAAAGTACCTCAGGCTGTTCATGGTGGCGATAATGACGGTATCAGGTGTCTCTTCGTTGGTACACCCTCGAGGGCGCAGCGAAGGACTGTATCGCAATTGGACCAACGCCGGCAGCTATACTTTTGACGAGTTGTTCGCCGCTTTGCTCGCACGATTCGCTACTGAGGTCAAGCACGCGATGTGGAAGCTCGTAA
>BSDZ01000051.1:0-15000 GCA_030268105.1 Volvox africanus
TGGAGCACTCCTGGGATGGCATTGACGCCCCCTGCGAAATCTCCCAAGGTACCTGTCCCGCCCCACACACCCCATGGCAGAATGCTGGATATAGGTCACATGGCTTATGTTATAACCAAAATTATACGCGAATTATACAAAGGAAGCTTGTTTGGTTGGATTGCTCGTGGTCTGGGCTTGAATGGCGGTGGCGATTGGAAGTTCTTGGAGCACTCCTGGGATGGCATTGACGCCCTCTGCGAAATCGCCCAAGGTACCTGTCCCGCCCCACACACCCCATGGCAGAATGCTGGATATGGGTCACATGGCTTATGTTATAATTAAAATTATACGCGAATTATACAAAGGAAGCTTGTTTGGTTGGATTGCTCGTGGTCTGGGCTTGAATGGCGGTGGCGATTGGAAGTTCTTGGAGCACTCCTGGGATGGCATTGACGCCCCCTGCGAAATCTCCCAAGGTACCTGTCCCGCCCCACACACCCCATGGCAGAATGCTGGATATGGGTCACATGGCTTATGTTATAATTAAAATTATACGCGAATTATACAAAGGAAGCTTGTTTGGTTGGATTGCTCGTGGTCTGGGCTTGAATGGCGGTGGCGATTGGAAGTTCTTGGAGCACTCCTGGGATGGCATTGACGCCCCCTGCGAAATCTCCCAAGGTACCTGTCCCGCCCCACACACCCCATGGCAGAATGCTGGATATAGGTCACATGGCTTATGTTATAACCAAACTTATACGCGAATTATACAAAGGAAGCTTGTTTGGTTGGATTGCTCGTGGTCTTGGCTTGAATGGCGGTGGCGAAATGAAGTTTTTGGAGCACTCCTGGGATGGCAATGACGCCCACTGCGAAATCTCCCAAGGTACCTGTCCCGCCCCACACACCCCATGGCAGAATGCTGGATATGGGTCACATGGCTTATGTTATAATTAAAATTATACGCGAATTATACAAAGGAAGCTTGTTTGGTTGGATTGCTCGTGGTCTGGGCTTGAATGGCGGTGGCGATTGGAAGTTCTTGGAGCACTCCTGGGATGGCAATGACGCCCCCTGCGAAATCTCCCAAGGTACCTGTCCCGCCCCACACACCCCATGGCAGAATGCTGGATATGGGTCACATGGCTTATGTTATAATTAAAATTATACGCGAATTATACAAAGGAAGCTTGTTTGGTTGGATTGCTCGTGGTCTGGGCTTGAATGGCGGTGGCGATTGGAAGTTCTTGGAGCACTCCTGGGATGGCATTGACGCCCCCTGCGAAATCTCCCAAGGTACCTGTCCCGCCCCACACACCCCATGGCAGAATGCTGGATATGGGTCACATGGCTTATGTTATAATTAAAATTATACGCGAATTATACAAAGGAAGCTTGTTTGGTTGGATTGCTCGTGGTCTGGGCTTGAATGGCGGTGGCGATTGGAAGTTCTTGGAGCACTCCTGGGATGGCATTGACGCCCCCTGCGAAATCTCCCAAGGTACCTGTCCCGCCCCACACACCCCATGGCAGAATGCTGGATATGGGTCACATGGCTTATGTTATAATTAAAATTATAAGCGAATTGTACAAAGGAAGCTTGTTTGGTTGGATTGCTCGTGGTCTGGGCTTGAATGGCGGTGGCGATTGGAAGTTCTTGGAGCACTCCTGGGATGGCATTGACGCCCCCTGCAAATCGCCCAAGGTACCTGTCCCGCCCCACACACCCCATGGCAGAATGCTGGATATGGGTCACATGGCTTATGTTATAATTGAAATTATACGCGAATTGTACAAAGGAAGCTTGTTTGGTTGGATTGCTCGTGGTCTGGGCTTAAATGGCGGTGGCGATTGGAAGTTCTTGGAGCACTCCTGGGATGGCATTGACGCCCCCTGCGAAATCTCCCAAGGTACCTGTCCCGCCCCACATACCCCATGGCAGAATGCTGGATATGGGTCACATGGCTTATGTTATAATTAAAATTATACGCGAATTGTACAAAGGAAGCTTGTTTGGTTGGATTGCTCGTGGTCTGGGCTTGAATGGCGGTGGCGATTGGAAGTTCTTGGAGCACTCCAGGGATGGCATTGACGCCCCCTGCGAAATCTCCCAAGGTACCTGTCCCGCCCCACACACCCCATGGCAGAATGCTGGATATAGGTCACATGGCTTATGTTATAACCAAAATTATACGCGAATTATACAAAGGAAGCTTGTTTGGTTGGATTGCTCGTGGTCTGGGCTTGAATGGCGGTGGCGATTGGAAGTTCTTGGAGCACTCCTGGGATGGCAATGACGCCCACTGCGAAATCTCCCAAGGTACCTGTCCCGCCCCACACACCCCATGGCAGAATGCTGGATATGGGTCACATGGCTTATGTTATAATTAAAATTATACGCGAATTATACAAAGGAAGCTTGTTTGGTTGGATTGCTCGTGGTCTGGGCTTGAATGGCGGTGGCGATTGGAAGTTCTTGGAGCACTCCTGGGATGGCAATGACGCCCCCTGCGAAATCTCCCAAGGTACCTGTCCCGCCCCACACACCCCATGGCAGAATGCTGGATATGGGTCACATGGCTTATGTTATAACCAAACTTATACGCGAATTATACAAAGGAAGCTTGTTTGGTTGGATTGCTCGTGGTCTGGGCTTGAATGGCGGTGGCGAAATGAAGTTTTTGGAGCACTCCTGGGATGGCAATGACGCCCACTGCGAAATCTCCCAAGGTACCTGTCCCGCCCCACACACCCCATGGCAGAATGCTGGATATGGGTCACATGGCTTATGTTATAATTAAAATTATACGCGAATTATACAAAGGAAGCTTGTTTGGTTGGATTGCTCGTGGTCTGGGCTTGAATGGCGGTGGCGATTGGAAGTTCTTGGAGCACTCCTGGGATGGCAATGACGCCCCCTGCGAAATCTCCCAAGGTACCTGTCCCGCCCCACACACCCCATGGCAGAATGCTGGATATGGGTCACATGGCTTATGTTATAATTAAAATTATACGCGAATTATACAAAGGAAGCTTGTTTGGTTGGATTGCTCGTGGTCTGGGCTTGAATGGCGGTGGCGATTGGAAGTTCTTGGAGCACTCCTGGGATGGCATTGACGCCCCCTGCGAAATCTCCCAAGGTACCTGTCCCGCCCCACACACCCCATGGCAGAATGCTGGATATGGGTCACATGGCTTATGTTATAATTAAAATTATACGCGAATTATACAAAGGAAGCTTGTTTGGTTGGATTGCTCGTGGTCTGGGCTTGAATGGCGGTGGCGATTGGAAGTTCTTGGAGCACTCCTGGGATGGCATTGACGCCCCCTGCGAAATCTCCCAAGGTACCTGTCCCGCCCCACACACCCCATGGCAGAATGCTGGATATGGGTCACATGGCTTATGTTATAATTAAAATTATAAGCGAATTGTACAAAGGAAGCTTGTTTGGTTGGATTGCTCGTGGTCTGGGCTTGAATGGCGGTGGCGATTGGAAGTTCTTGGAGCACTCCTGGGATGGCATTGACGCCCCCTGCAAATCGCCCAAGGTACCTGTCCCGCCCCACACACCCCATGGCAGAATGCTGGATATGGCTCACATGGCTTATGTTATAATTAAAATTATACGCGAATTGTACAAAGGAAGCTTGTTTGGTTGGATTGCTCGTGGTCTGGGCTTAAATGGCGGTGGCGATTGGAAGTTCTTGGAGCACTCCTGGGATGGCATTGACGCCCCCTGCGAAATCTCCCAAGGTACCTGTCCCGCCCCACATACCCCATGGCAGAATGCTGGATATGGGTCACATGGCTTATGTTATAATTAAAATTATACGCGAATTATACAAAGGAAGCTTGTTTGGTTGGATTGCTCGTGGTCTGGGCTTGAATGGCGGTGGCGATTGGAAGTTCTTGGAGCACTCCAGGGATGGCATTGACGCCCCCTGCGAAATCTCCCAAGGTACCTGTCCCGCCCCACACACCCCATGGCAGAATGCTGGATATAGGTCACATGGCTTATGTTATAACCAAAATTATACGCGAATTATACAAAGGAAGCTTGTTTGGTTGGATTGCTCGTGGTCTGGGCTTGAATGGCGGTGGCGATTGGAAGTTCTTGGAGCACTCCTGGGATGGCAATGACGCCCACTGCGAAATCTCCCAAGGTACCTGTCCCGCCCCACACACCCCATGGCAGAATGCTGGATATGGGTCACATGGCTTATGTTATAATTAAAATTATACGCGAATTATACAAAGGAAGCTTGTTTGGTTGGATTGCTCGTGGTCTGGGCTTGAATGGCGGTGGCGATTGGAAGTTCTTGGAGCACTCCTGGGATGGCAATGACGCCCCCTGCGAAGTCTCCCAAGGTACCTGTCCCGCCCCACACACCCCATGGCAGAATGCTGGATATGGGTCACATGGCTTATGTTATAACCAAACTTATACGCGAATTATACAAAGGAAGCTTGTTTGGTTGGATTGCTCGTGGTCTGGGCTTGAATGGCGGTGGCGATTGGAAGTTCTTGGAGCACTCCTGGGATGGCATTGACGCCCCCTGCAAATCGCCCAAGGTACCTGTCCCGCCCCACACACCCCATGGCAGAATGCTGGATATGGGTCACATGGCTTATGTTATAATTGAAATTATACGCGAATTATACAAAGGAAGCTTGTTTGGTTGGATTGCTCGTGGTCTGGGCTTAAATGGCGGTGGCGATTGGAAGTTCTTGGAGCACTCCTGGGATGGCATTGACGCCCCCTGCGAAATCTCCCAAGGTACCTGTCCCGCCCCACATACCCCATGGCAGAATGCTGGATATGGGTCACATGGCTTATGTTATAATTAAAATTATACGCGAATTGTACAAAGGAAGCTTGTTTGGTTGGATTGCTCGTGGTCTGGGCTTGAATGGCGGTGGCGATTGGAAGTTCTTGGAGCACTCCAGGGATGGCATTGACGCCCCCTGCGAAATCTCCCAAGGTACCTGTCCCGCCCCACACACCCCATGGCAGAATGCTGGATATAGGTCACATGGCTTATGTTATAACCAAAATTATACGCGAATTATACAAAGGAAGCTTGTTTGGTTGGATTGCTCGTGGTCTGGGCTTGAATGGCGGTGGCGATTGGAAGTTCTTGGAGCACTCCTGGGATGGCAATGACGCCCACTGCGAAATCTCCCAAGGTACCTGTCCCGCCCCACACACCCCATGGCAGAATGCTGGATATGGGTCACATGGCTTATGTTATAATTAAAATTATACGCGAATTATACAAAGGAAGCTTGTTTGGTTGGATTGCTCGTGGTCTGGGCTTGAATGGCGGTGGCGATTGGAAGTTCTTGGAGCACTCCTGGGATGGCAATGACGCCCCCTGCGAAATCTCCCAAGGTACCTGTCCCGCCCCACACACCCCATGGCAGAATGCTGGATATAGGTCACATGGCTTATGTTATAACCAAAATTATACGCGAATTATACAAAGGAAGCTTGTTTGGTTGGATTGCTCGTGGTCTGGGCTTGAATGGCGGTGGCGATTGGAAGTTCTTGGAGCACTCCTGGGATGGCAATGACGCCCCCTGCGAAATCTCCCAAGGTACCTGTCCCGCCCCACACACCCCATGGCAGAATGCTGGATATGGGTCACATGGCTTATGTTATAATTAAAATTATACGCGAATTATACAAAGGAAGCTTGTTTGGTTGGATTGCTCGTGGTCTGGGCTTGAATGGCGGTGGCGATTGGAAGTTCTTGGAGCACTCCTGGGATGGCAATGACGCCCCCTGCGAAATCTCCCAAGGTACCTGTCCCGCCCCACACACCCCATGGCAGAATGCTGGATATGGGTCACATGGCTTATGTTATAATTGAAATTATACGCGAATTGTACAAAGGAAGCTTGTTTGGTTGGATTGCTCGTGGTCTGGGCTTGAATGGCGGTGGCGATTGGAAGTTCTTGGAGCACTCCAGGGATGGCATTGACGCCCCCTGCGAAATCTCCCAAGGTACCTGTCCCGCCCCACACACCCCATGGCAGAATGCTGGATATAGGTCACATGGCTTATGTTATAACCAAAATTATACGCGAATTATACAAAGGAAGCTTGTTTGGTTGGATTGCTCGTGGTCTGGGCTTGAATGGCGGTGGCGAAATGAAGTTTTTGGAGCACTCCTGGGATGGCAATGACGCCCACTGCGAAATCTCCCAAGGTACCTGTCCCGCCCCACACACCCCATGGCAGAATGCTGGATATGGGTCACATGGCTTATGTTATAATTAAAATTATACGCGAATTATACAAAGGAAGCTTGTTTGGTTGGATTGCTCGTGGTCTGGGCTTGAATGGCGGTGGCGATTGGAAGTTCTTGGAGCACTCCTGGGATGGCAATGACGCCCCCTGCGAAATCTCCCAAGGTACCTGTCCCGCCCCACACACCCCATGGCAGAATGCTGGATATGGGTCACATGGCTTATGTTATAATTGAAATTATACGCGAATTATACAAAGGAAGCTTGTTTGGTTGGATTGCTCGTGGTCTGGACTTGAATGGCGGTGGCGATTGGAAGTTCTTGGAGCACTCCTGGGATGGCATTGACGCCCCCTGCGAAATCTCCCAAGGTACCTGTCCCGCCCCACACACCCCATGGCAGAATGCTGGATATGGGTCACATGGCTTATGTTATAACCAAACTTATACGCGAATTATACAAACGAAGCTTGTTTGGTTGGATTGCTCGTGGTCTGGGCTTGAATGGCGGTGGCGATTGGAAGTTCTTGGAGCACTCCTGGGATGGCATTGACGCCCCCTGCGAAATCTCCCAAGGTACCTGTCCCGCCCCACACACCCCATGGCAGAATGCTGGATATGGGTCACATGGCTTATGTTATAATTAAAATTATACGCGAATTATACAAAGGAAGCTTGTTTGGTTGGATTGCTCGTGGTCTGGGCTTGAATGGCGGTGGCGATTGGAAGTTCTTGGAGCACTCCTGGGATGGCATTGACGCCCCCTGCAAATCGCCCAAGGTACCTGTCCCGCCCCACACACCCCATGGCAGAATGCTGGATATGGGTCACATGGCTTATGTTATAACCAAAATTATACGCGAATTATACAAAGGAAGCTTGTTTGGTTGGATTGCTCGTGGTCTGGGCTTAAATGGCGGTGGCGATTGGAAGTTCTTGGAGCACTCCTGGGATGGCATTGACGCCCCCTGCGAAATCTCCCAAGGTACCTGTCCCGCCCCACATACCCCATGGCAGAATGCTGGATATGGGTCACATGGCTTATGTTATAATTAAAATTATACGCGAATTGTACAAAGGAAGCTTGTTTGGTTGGATTGCTCGTGGTCTGGGCTTGAATGGCGGTGGCGATTGGAAGTTCTTGGAGCACTCCAGGGATGGCATTGACGCCCCCTGCGAAATCTCCCAAGGTACCTGTCCCGCCCCACACACCCCATGGCAGAATGCTGGATATAGGTCACATGGCTTATGTTATAACCAAAATTATACGCGAATTATACAAAGGAAGCTTGTTTGGTTGGATTGCTCGTGGTCTGGGCTTGAATGGCGGTGGCGATTGGAAGTTCTTGGAGCACTCCTGGGATGGCAATGACGCCCACTGCGAAATCTCCCAAGGTACCTGTCCCGCCCCACACACCCCATGGCAGAATGCTGGATATGGGTCACATGGCTTATGTTATAATTAAAATTATACGCGAATTATACAAAGGAAGCTTGTTTGGTTGGATTGCTCGTGGTCTGGGCTTGAATGGCGGTGGCGATTGGAAGTTCTTGGAGCACTCCTGGGATGGCAATGACGCCCCCTGCGAAATCTCCCAAGGTACCTGTCCCGCCCCACACACCCCATGGCAGAATGCTGGATATGGGTCACATGGCTTATGTTATAATTGAAATTATACGCGAATTGTACAAAGGAAGCTTGTTTGGTTGGATTGCTCGTGGTCTGGGCTTGAATGGCGGTGGCGATTGGAAGTTCTTGGAGCACTCCAGGGATGGCATTGACGCCCCCTGCGAAATCTCCCAAGGTACCTGTCCCGCCCCACACACCCCATGGCAGAATGCTGGATATAGGTCACATGGCTTATGTTATAACCAAAATTATACGCGAATTATACAAAGGAAGCTTGTTTGGTTGGATTGCTCGTGGTCTTGGCTTGAATGGCGGTGGCGAAATGAAGTTTTTGGAGCACTCCTGGGATGGCATTGACGCCCCCTGCGAAATCTCCCAAGGTACCTGTCCCGCCCCACACACCCCATGGCAGAATGCTGGATATGGGTCACATGGCTTATGTTATAATTAAAATTATACGCGAATTATACAAAGGAAGCTTGTTTGGTTGGATTGCTCGTGGTCTGGGCTTGAATGGCGGTGGCGAAATGAAGTTCTTGGAGCACTCCTGGGATGGCAATGACGCCCCCTGCGAAATCTCCCAAGGTACCTGTCCCGCCCCACACACCCCATGGCAGAATGCTGGATATGGGTCACATGGCTTATGTTATAATTAAAATTATACGCGAATTATACAAAGGAAGCTTGTTTGGTTGGATTGCTCGTGGTCTGGACTTGAATGGCGGTGGCGATTGGAAGTTCTTGGAGCACTCCTGGGATGGCATTGACGCCCCCTGCGAAATCTCCCAAGGTACCTGTCCCGCCCCACACACCCCATGGCAGAATGCTGGATATGGGTCACATGGCTTATGTTATAACCAAACTTATACGCGAATTATACAAACGAAGCTTGTTTGGTTGGATTGCTCGTGGTCTGGGCTTGAATGGCGGTGGCGATTGGAAGTTCTTGGAGCACTCCTGGGATGGCATTGACGCCCCCTGCGAAATCTCCCAAGGTACCTGTCCCGCCCCACACACACCATGGCAGAATGCTGGATATGGGTCACATGGCTTATGTTATAATTAAAATTATACGCGAATTATACAAAGGAAGCTTGTTTGGTTGGATTGCTCGTGGTCTGGGCTTGAATGGCGGTGGCGATTGGAAGTTCTTGGAGCACTCCTGGGATGGCATTGACGCCCCCTGCAAATCGCCCAAGGTACCTGTCCCGCCCCACACACCCCATGGCAGAATGCTGGATATGGGTCACATGGCTTATGTTATAATTGAAATTATACGCGAATTGTACAAAGGAAGCTTGTTTGGTTGGATTGCTCGTGGTCTGGGCTTGAATGGCGGTGGCGATTGGAAGTTCTTGGAGCACTCCTGGGATGGCATTGACGCCCCCTGCGAAATCGCCCAAGGTACCTGTCCCGCCCCACACACACCATGGCAGAATGCTGGATATGGGTCACATGGCTTATGTTATAATTAAAATTATACGCGAATTATACAAAGGAAGCTTGTTTGGTTGGATTGCTCGTGGTCTGGGCTTGAATGGCGGTGGCGATTGGAAGTTCTTGGAGCACTCCTGGGATGGCATTGACGCCCCCTGCAAATCGCCCAAGGTACCTGTCCCGCCCCACACACCCCATGGCAGAATGCTGGATATGGGTCACATGGCTTTTGTTATAATTAAAATTATACGCGAATTGTACAAAGGAAGCTTGTTTGGTTGGATTGCTCGTGGTCTGGGCTTGAATGGCGGTGGCGATTGGAAGTTCTTGGAGCACTCCAGGGATGGCATTGACGCCCCCTGCGAAATCTCCCAAGGTACCTGTCCCGCCCCACACACCCCATGGCAGAATGCTGGATATAGGTCACATGGCTTATGTTATAACCAAAATTATACGCGAATTATACAAAGGAAGCTTGTTTGGTTGGATTGCTCGTGGTCTGGGCTTGAATGGCGGTGGCGATTGGAAGTTCTTGGAGCACTCCTGGGATGGCAATGACGCCCACTGCGAAATCTCCCAAGGTACCTGTCCCGCCCCACACACCCCATGGCAGAATGCTGGATATGGGTCACATGGCTTATGTTATAATTAAAATTATACGCGAATTATACAAAGGAAGCTTGTTTGGTTGGATTGCTCGTGGTCTGGGCTTGAATGGCGGTGGCGATTGGAAGTTCTTGGAGCACTCCTGGGATGGCAATGACGCCCCCTGCGAAATCTCCCAAGGTACCTGTCCCGCCCCACACACCCCATGGCAGAATGCTGGATATGGGTCACATGGCTTATGTTATAATTAAAATTATACGCGAATTATACAAAGGAAGCTTGTTTGGTTGGATTGCTCGTGGTCTGGGCTTGAATGGCGGTGGCGATTGGAAGTTCTTGGAGCACTCCTGGGATGGCATTGACGCCCCCTGCGAAATCTCCCAAGGTACCTGTCCCGCCCCACACACCCCATGGCAGAATGCTGGATATGGGTCACATGGCTTATGTTATAACCAAACTTATACGCGAATTATACAAAGGAAGCTTGTTTGGTTGGATTGCTCGTGGTCTGGGCTTGAATGGCGGTGGCGATTGGAAGTTCTTGGAGCACTCCTGGGATGGCATTGACGCCCCCTGCAAATCGCCCAAGGTACCTGTCCCGCCCCACACACACCATGGCAGAATGCTGGATATGGGTCACATGGCTTATGTTATAATTGAAATTATACGCGAATTATACAAAGGAAGCTTGTTTGGTTGGATTGCTCGTGGTCTGGGCTTAAATGGCGGTGGCGATTGGAAGTTCTTGGAGCACTCCTGGGATGGCATTGACGCCCCCTGCGAAATCGCCCAAGGTACCTGTCCCGCCCCACATACCCCATGGCAGAATGCTGGATATGGGTCACATGGCTTATGTTATAATTAAAATTATACGCGAATTGTACAAAGGAAGCTTGTTTGGTTGGATTGCTCGTGGTCTGGGCTTGAATGGCGGTGGCGATTGGAAGTTCTTGGAGCACTCCAGGGATGGCATTGACGCCCCCTGCGAAATCTCCCAAGGTACCTGTCCCGCCCCACACACCCCATGGCAGAATGCTGGATATAGGTCACATGGCTTATGTTATAACCAAAATTATACGCGAATTATACAGAGGAAGCTTGTTTGGTTGGATTGCTCGTGGTCTGGGCTTGAATGGCGGTGGCGATTGGAAGTTCTTGGAGCACTCCTGGGATGGCAATGACGCCCACTGCGAAATCTCCCAAGGTACCTGTCCCGCCCCACACACCCCATGGCAGAATGCTGGATATGGGTCACATGGCTTATGTTATAATTAAAATTATACGCGAATTATACAAAGGAAGCTTGTTTGGTTGGATTGCTCGTGGTCTGGGCTTGAATGGCGGTGGCGATTGGAAGTTCTTGGAGCACTCCTGGGATGGCAATGACGCCCCCTGCGAAATCTCCCAAGGTACCTGTCCCGCCCCACACACCCCATGGCAGAATGCTGGATATGGGTCACATGGCTTATGTTATAATTGAAATTATACGCGAATTGTACAAAGGAAGCTTGTTTGGTTGGATTGCTCGTGGTCTGGGCTTGAATGGCGGTGGCGATTGGAAGTTCTTGGAGCACTCCAGGGATGGCATTGACGCCCCCTGCGAAATCTCCCAAGGTACCTGTCCCACGCAACACACCCCATGGCAGAATGCTGGATATAGGTCACATGGCTTATGTTATAACCAAAATTATACGCGAATTATACAAAGGAAGCTTGTTTGGTTGGATTGCTCGTGGTCTTGGCTTGAATGGCGGTGGCGAAATGAAGTTTTTGGAGCACTCCTGGGATGGCAATGACGCCCACTGCGAAATCTCCCAAGGTACCTGTCCCGCCCCACACACCCCATGGCAGAATGCTGGATATGGGTCACATGGCTTATGTTATAATTAAAATTATACGCGAATTATACAAAGGAAGCTTGTTTGGTTGGATTGCTCGTGGTCTGGGCTTGAATGGCGGTGGCGATTGGAAGTTCTTGGAGCACTCCTGGGATGGCAATGACGCCCCCTGCGAAATCTCCCAAGGTACCTGTCCCGCCCCACACACCCCATGGCAGAATGCTGGATATGGGTCACATGGCTTATGTTATAATTAAAATTATACGCGAATTATACAAAGGAAGCTTGTTTGGTTGGATTGCTCGTGGTCTGGACTTGAATGGCGGTGGCGATTGGAAGTTCTTGGAGCACTCCTGGGATGGCATTGACGCCCCCTGCGAAATCTCCCAAGGTACCTGTCCCGCCCCACACACCCCATGGCAGAATGCTGGATATGGGTCACATGGCTTATGTTATAACCAAACTTATACGCGAATTATACAAAGGAAGCTTGTTTGGTTGGATTGCTCGTGGTCTGGGCTTGAATGGCGGTGGCGATTGGAAGTTCTTGGAGCACTCCTGGGATGGCATTGACGCCCCCTGCGAAATCTCCCAAGGTACCTGTCCCGCCCCACACACCCCATGGCAGAATGCTGGATATGGGTCACATGGCTTATGTTATAACCAAAATTATACGCGAATTATACAAAGGAAGCTTGTTTGGTTGGATTGCTCGTGGTCTGGGCTTGAATGGCGGTGGCGATTGGAAGTTCTTGGAGCACTCCTGGGATGGCATTGACGCCCCCTGCAAATCGCCCAAGGTACCTGTCCCGCCCCACACACCCCATGGCAGAATGCTGGATATGGGTCACATGGCTTATGTTATAATTGAAATTATACGCGAATTGTACAAAGGAAGCTTGTTTGGTTGGATTGCTCGTGGTCTGGGCTTGAATGGCGGTGGCGATTGGAAGTTCTTGGAGCACTCCTGGGATGGCATTGACGCCCCCTGCGAAATCGCCCAAGGTACCTGTCCCGCCCCACACACACCATGGCAGAATGCTGGATATGGGTCACATGGCTTATGTTATAATTAAAATTATACGCGAATTATACAAAGGAAGCTTGTTTGGTTGGATTGCTCGTGGTCTGGGCTTGAATGGCGGTGGCGATTGGAAGTTCTTGGAGCACTCCTGGGATGGCATTGACGCCCCCTGCAAATCGCCCAAGGTACCTGTCCCGCCCCACACACCCCATGGCAGAATGCTGGATATGGGTCACATGGCTTTTGTTATAATTAAAATTATACGCGAATTGTACAAAGGAAGCTTGTTTGGTTGGATTGCTCGTGGTCTGGGCTTGAATGGCGGTGGCGATTGGAAGTTCTTGGAGCACTCCAGGGATGGCATTGACGCCCCCTGCGAAATCTCCCAAGGTACCTGTCCCGCCCCACACACCCCATGGCAGAATGCTGGATATAGGTCACATGGCTTATGTTATAACCAAAATTATACGCGAATTATACAAAGGAAGCTTGTTTGGTTGGATTGCTCGTGGTCTGGGCTTGAATGGCGGTGGCGATTGGAAGTTCTTGGAGCACTCCTGGGATGGCAATGACGCCCACTGCGAAATCTCCCAAGGTACCTGTCCCGCCCCACACACCCCATGGCAGAATGCTGGATATGGGTCACATGGCTTATGTTATAATTAAAATTATACGCGAATTATACAAAGGAAGCTTGTTTGGTTGGATTGCTCGTGGTCTGGGCTTGAATGGCGGTGGCGATTGGAAGTTCTTGGAGCACTCCTGGGATGGCAATGACGCCCCCTGCGAAATCTCCCAAGGTACCTGTCCCGCCCCACACACCCCATGGCAGAATGCTGGATATGGGTCACATGGCTTATGTTATAACCAAACTTATACGCGAATTATACAAAGGAAGCTTGTTTGGTTGGATTGCTCGTGGTCTGGGCTTGAATGGCGGTGGCGATTGGAAGTTCTTGGAGCACTCCTGGGATGGCATTGACGCCCCCTGCGAAATCTCCCAAGGTACCTGTCCCGCCCCACACACACCATGGCAGAATGCTGGATATGGGTCACATGGCTTATGTTATAATTAAAATTATACGCGAATTATACAAAGGAAGCTTGTTTGGTTGGATTGCTCGTGGTCTGGGCTTGAATGGCGGTGGCGATTGGAAGTTCTTGGAGCACTCCTGGGATGGCATTGACGCCCCCTGCGAAATCTCCCAAGGTACCTGTCCCGCCCCACACACCCCATGGCAGAATGCTGGATATGGGTCACATGGCTTATGTTATAACCAAACTTATACGCGAATTATACAAAGGAAGCTTGTTTGGTTGGATTGCTCGTGGTCTGGGCTTGAATGGCGGTGGCGATTGGAAGTTCTTGGAGCACTCCTGGGATGGCATTGACGCCCCCTGCGAAATCTCCCAAGGTACCTGTCCCGCCCCACACACACCATGGCAGAATGCTGGATATGGGTCACATGGCTTATGTTATAATTAAAATTATACGCGAATTATACAAAGGAAGCTTGTTTGGTTGGATTGCTCGTGGTCTTGGCTTGAATGGCGGTGGCGATTGGAAGTTCTTGGAGCACTCCTGGGATGGCATTGACGCCCCCTGCGAAATCGCCCAAGGTACCTGTCCCGCCCCACACACCCCATGGCAGAATGCTGGATATGGGTCACATGGCTTATGTTATAATTAAAATTATACGCGAATTGTACAAAGGAAGCTTGTTTGGTTGGATTGCTCGTGGTCTGGGCTTGAATGGCGGTGGCGATTGGAAGTTCTTGGAGCACTCCAGGGATGGCATTGACGCCCCCTGCGAAATCTCCCAAGGTACCTGTCCCGCCCCACACACCCCATGGCAGAATGCTGGATATAGGTCACATGGCTTATGTTATAACCAAAATTATACGCGAATTATACAAAGGAAGCTTGTTTGGTTGGATTGCTCGTGGTCTGGGCTTGAATGGCGGTGGCGATTGGAAGTTCTTGGAGCACTCCTGGGATGGCAATGACGCCCACTGCGAAATCTCCCAAGGTACCTGTCCCGCCCCACACACCCCATGGCAGAATGCTGGATATGGGTCACATGGCTTATGTTATAATTAAAATTATACGCGAATTATACAAAGGAAGCTTGTTTGGTTGGATTGCTCGTGGTCTGGGCTTGAATGGCGGTGGCGATTGGAAGTTCTTGGAGCACTCCTGGGATGGCAATGACGCCCCCTGCGAAATCTCC
>BSDZ01000051.1:20000-234994 GCA_030268105.1 Volvox africanus
GGCATTGACGCTTACTGCGAAATCGCCCAAGGTACCTGTCCCACCCCGCACACCCCATGGCAGAATGCTGGATATGGGTCACATGGCTTATGTTATAACCAAAATTATACGCGAATTATACAAAGGAAGCTTGTTTGGTTGGATTGCTCGTGGTCTGGGCTTGAATGGCGGTGGCAATATGAAGTTTTTGGAGCACTCCAGGGATGACATTGACGCTCACTGCAAAATCGCTCAAGGTACCTGTCCCACGCAACACACCCCATGGCAGAATGCTGGATATGGGTCACATGGCTTATGTTATAACCAAAATTATACGCGAATTATACAAAGGAAGCTTGTTTGGTTGGATTGCTCGTGGTCTGGGCTTGAATGGCGGTGGCAATATGAAGTTTTTGGAGCACTCCAGGGATGACATTGACGCTCACTGCAAAATCGCTCAAGGTACCTGTCCCACGCAACACACCCCATGGCAGAATGCTGGATATGGGTCTCATGGCTTATGTTATAACCAAAATTATACGCGAATTATACAAAGGAAGCTTGTTTGGTTGGATTGCTTGCGGTCTGGGCTTGAATGGCGGTGGCGAAATGAAGTTTTTGGAGCACTCCAGGGATGACATTGACGCTCACTGCAAAATCGCTCAAGGTACCTGTCCCACGCAACACACCCCATGGCAGAATGCTGGATATGGGTCTCATGGCTTATGTTCTAACCAAACTTATACGCGAATTATACAAAGGAAGCTTGTTTGGTTGGATTGCTCGTGGTCTGGGCTTAAATGGCGGTGGCGATTGAAAGTTCTTGGAGCACTCCAGGGATGACATTGACGCTCACTGCAAAATCGCTCAAGGTACCTGTCCCACGCAACACACCCCATGGCAGAATGCTGGATATGGGTCTCATGGCTTATGTTATAACCAAAATTATACGCGAATTATACAAAGGAAGCTTGTTTGGTTGGATTGCTTGCGGTCTGGGCTTGAATGGCGGTGGCGAAATGAATTTTTTGGAGCACTCCAGGGATGACATTGACGCTCACTGCAAAATCGCTCAAGGTACCTGTCCCACGCAACACACCCCATGGCAGAATGCTGGATATGGGTCTCATGGCTTATGTTCTAACCAAACTTATACGCGAATTATACAAAGGAAGCTTGTTTGGTTGGATTGCTCGCGGTCTGGGCTTGAATGGCGGTGGCGAAATGAAGTTTTTGGAGCACTCCAGGGATGACATTGACGCTCACTGCAAAATCGCTCAAGGTACCTGTCCCACGCAACACACCCCATGGCAGAATGCTGGATATGGGTCTCATGGCTTATGTTCTAACCAAACTTATACGCGAATTGTACAAAGGAAGCTTGTTTGGTTGGATTGCTCGTGGTCTTGGCTTGAATGGCGGTGGCAATATGAAGTTTTTGGAGAACTCCAGGGAGGCATTGACGCTTACTGCGAAATCGCCCAAGGTACCTGTCCCACCCCGCACACCCCATGGCAGAATGCTGGATATGGGTCACATGGCTTATGTTATAACCAAAATTATACGCGAATTATACAAAGGAAGCTTGTTTGGTTTGATTGCTCGTGGTCTGGGCTTGAATGGCGGTGGCAATATGAAGTTTTTGGAGCACTCCAGGGATGACATTGACGCTCACTGCAAAATCGCTCAAGGTACCTGTCCCACGCAACACACCCCATGGCAGAATGCTGGATATGGGTCACATGGCTTATGTTATAACCAAAATTATACGCGAATTATACAAAGGAAGCTTGTTTGGTTGGATTGCTCGTGGTCTGGGCTTGAATGGCGGTGGCAATATGAAGTTTTTGGAGCACTCCAGGGATGACATTGACGCTCACTGCAAAATCGCTCAAGGTACCTGTCCCACGCAACACACCCCATGGCAGAATGCTGGATATGGGTCTCATGGCTTATGTTATAACCAAAATTATACGCGAATTATACAAAGGAAGCTTGTTTGGTTGGAGTGCTTGCGGTCTGGGCTTGAATGGCGGTGGCGAAATGAAGTTTTTGGAGCACTCCAGGGATGACATTGACGCTCACTGCAAAATCGCTCAAGGTACCTGTCCCACGCAACACACCCCATGGCAGAATGCTGGATATGGGTCACATCGCTTATGTTATAACCAAACTTATACGCGAATTATACAAAGGAAGCTTGTTTGGTTGGATTGCTCGTGGTCTGGGCTTAAATGGCGGTGGCGATTGGAAGTTCTTGGAGCACTCCAGGGATGACATTGACGCTCACTGCAAAATCGCTCAAGGTACCTGTCCCACGCAACACACCCCATGGCAGAATGCTGGATATGGGTCTCATGGCTTATGTTATAACCAAAATTATACGCGAATTATACAAAGGAAGCTTGTTTGGTTGGATTGCTTGCGGTCTGGGCTTGAATGGCGGTGGCGAAATGAAGTTTTTGGAGCACTCCAGGGATGACATTGACGCTCACTGCAAAATCGCTCAAGGTACCTGTCCCACGCAACACACCCCATGGCAGAATGCTGGATATGGGTCTCATGGCTTATGTTCTAACCAAACTTATACGCGAATTATACAAAGGAAGCTTGTTTGGTTGGATTGCTCGTGGTCTGGGCTTAAATGGCGGTGGCGATTGGAAGTTTTTGGAGCACTCCAGGGATGGCATTGACGCCCCCTGCGAAATCGCCCAAGCTACCTGTCCCACCCCGGACACCCCATGGCAGAATGCTGGATATGGGTCACATCGCTTATGTTATAACCAAAATAATGCACGAATTATACAAAGGAAGCTTGTTTGGTTGGATTGCTCGCGGTCTGGGCTTGAATGGCGGTGGCGAAATGAAGTTTTTGGAGCACTCCAGGGATGACATTGACGCTCACTGCAAAATCGCTCAAGGTACCTGTCCCACGCAACACACCCCATGGCAGAATGCTGGATATGGGTCTCATGGCTTATGTTCTAACCAAACTTATACGCGAATTATACAAAGGAAGCTTGTTTGGTTGGATTGCTCGAGGTCTGGGCTTGAATGGCGGTGGCGAAATGAAGTTTTTGGAGCACTCCAGGGATGGCTTTGACGCCCACTGCGAAATCGCTCAAGGTAGCTGTCCTTCCCAACACACCCCACATCTTCCCACTGTCCGGACTGTTCCGCGCATAAATTATGCACGTTATGCATACAGAGGGTCTATGAAATGAAGATAACTGGTGGGAGGGCTCCTTCCTGTGGGAGCAAGACTCAGACCATGTGGATGCCCTGGGACCATTCTCAGAGCCAGGGGACCATAGGGAAAACTACATGAGCATTGACATGGACTTTGTTGCACCTCCAGGTCCATTTCTTGAAGGGAATGCCTTCCTTATGACAAGAGACGTAAAACTATCCAATCATTTCACCAGGGAGGGCAGGGAATCCTGAGAAATTCGAGTTTTTTTAGTGCTCCAGGAAGGCATTGACGCCCCCTGCGAAATCTCCCAAGGTACCTGTCCCACCCCGCACACCCCATGGCAGAATGCTGGTTATGGGTCACATGGCTTATGTTATAACCAAAATAATGCACGAATTATACAGAGGAAGCTTGTTTGGTTGGATTGCTCGCGGTCTGGGCTTGAATGGCGGTGGCAATATGAAGTTTTTGGAGAACTCCAGGGATGACATTGACGCTCACTGCAAAATCGCTCAAGGTACCTGTCTCACTCAACACACCCCATGGCAGAATGCTGGATATGGGTCACATGGCTTATGTTATAACCAAAATTATACGCGAATTATACAAAGGAAGCTTGTTTGGTTGGATTGCTTGCGGTCTGGGCTTGAATGGCGGTGGCGATATGAAGTTTTTGGAGCACTCCAGGGATGGCTTTGACGCCCCCTGCGAAATCGCTCAAGGTAGCTGTCCCACCCCACACACCCCATGGCAGAATGCTGGATATGGGTCTCATGGCTTATGTTCTAACCAAACGTATACGCGAATTATACAAAGGAAGCTTGTTTGGTTCGATTCCTCGCGGTCTGGGCTTGAATGGCGATCGCGATATGAAGTTTTTGGAGCACTCCTGGGATGGCATTGACGCCCCCTGCGAAATCGCCCAAGGTACCTGTCCCACCCCGCACACCCCATGGCAGAATGCTGGATATGGGTCACATGGCTTATGTTATAAACAAAATAATGCACGAATTATACAAAGGAAGCTTGTTTGGTTGGATTGCTCGCGGTCTGGGCTTGAATGGCGGTGGCGATATGAAGTTTTTGGAGCACTCCAGGGATGGCTTTGACGCCCACTGTGAAATCGCCTAAGGTACCTGTCCCACCCAGCACACCCCACATCCTCCCACTGTCCGGACTGTTCCGTGCATAAATTATGCACGTTATGCATACAGAGGGTCTATGAAATGAAGATAACTGGTGGGAGGGCTCCTTCCTGTGGGAGCAAGACTCAGACCATGTGGATGCCCTGGGACCATTCTCAGAGCCAGGGGACCATAGGCAAAACTACATGAGCATTGACAACAGGGACTTTGTTGCACCTCCAGGTCCGTTTCTTGAAGGGAATGCCTTCCTTATGATTAGAGACATAAAACTATCCAATCATTTCACCAGGGAGGGCAGGGAATCCTGAGAAATTCAAGTTTTTCTAGTGCTCCAGGGAGGCATTGACGCCCACTGCGAAATCGCCCAAGGTACCTGTCCCACGCAACACACCCCATGGCAGAATGCTGGATATGGGTCTCATGGCTTATGTTATAACCAAACTTATACGCGAATTATACAAAGGAAGCTTGTTTGGTTGGATTGCTCGCGGTCTGGGCTTGAATGGCGGTGGCAATATGAAGTTTTTGGAGAACTCCAGGGAGGCATTGACGCTTACTGCGAAATCGCCCAAGGTACCTGTCCCACCCCGCACACCCCATGGCAGAATGCTGGATATGGGTCACATGGCTTATGTTATAACCAAAATTATACGCGAATTATACAAAGGAAGCTTGTTTGGTTGGATTGCTCGTGGTCTGGGCTTGAATGGCGGTGGCAATATGAAGTTTTTGGAGCACTCCAGGGATGACATTGACGCTCACTGCAAAATCGCTCAAGGTACCTGTCCCACGCAACACACCCCATGGCAGAATGCTGGATATGGGTCACATGGCTTATGTTATAACCAAAATTATACGCGAATTATACAAAGGAAGCTTGTTTGGTTGGATTGCTCGTGGTCTGGGCTTGAATGGCGGTGGCAATATGAAGTTTTTGGAGCACTCCAGGGATGACATTGACGCTCACTGCAAAATCGCTCAAGGTACCTGTCCCACGCAACACACCCCATGGCAGAATGCTGGATATGGGTCTCATGGCTTATGTTATAACCAAAATTATACGCGAATTATACAAAGGAAGCTTGTTTGGTTGGATTGCTTGCGGTCTGGGCTTGAATGGCGGTGGCGAAATGAAGTTTTTGGAGCACTCCAGGGATGACATTGACGCTCACTGCAAAATCGCTCAAGGTACCTGTCCCACGCAACACACCCCATGGCAGAATGCTGGATATGGGTCTCATGGCTTATGTTCTAACCAAACTTATACGCGAATTATACAAAGGAAGCTTGTTTGGTTGGATTGCTCGTGGTCTGGGCTTAAATGGCGGTGGCGATTGGAAGTTCTTGGAGCACTCCTGGGATGGCATTGACGCCCCCTGCGAAATCGCCCAAGCTACCTGTCCCACCCCGGACACCCCATGGCAGAATGCTGGATATGGGTCTCATGGCTTATGTTATAACCAAAATTATACGCGAATTATACAAAGGAAGCTTGTTTGGTTGGATTGCTTGCGGTCTGGGCTTGAATGGCGGTGGCGAAATGAAGTTTTTGGAGCACTCCAGGGATGACATTGACGCTCACTGCAAAATCGCTCAAGGTACCTGTCCCACGCAACACACCCCATGGCAGAATGCTGGATATGGGTCTCATGGCTTATGTTCTAACCAAACTTATACGCGAATTATACAAAGGAAGCTTGTTTGGTTGGATTGCTCGTGGTCTGGGCTTAAATGGCGGTGGCGATTGGAAGTTCTTGGAGCACTCCTGGGATGGCATTGACGCCCCCTGCGAAATCGCCCAAGCTACCTGTCCCACCCCGGACACCCCATGGCAGAATGCTGGATATGGGTCACATCGCTTATGTTATAACCAAAATAATGCACGAATTATACAAAGGAAGCTTGTTTGGTTGGATTGCTCGTGGTCTGGGCTTGAATGGCGGTGGCGAAATGAAGTTTTTGGAGAACTCCAGGGATGACATTGACGCTCACTGCAAAATCGCTCAAGGTACCTGTCCCACGCAACACACCCCATGGCAGAATGCTGGATATGGGTCTCATGGCTTATGTTCTAACCAAACTTATACGCGAATTATACAAAGGAAGCTTGTTTGGTTGGATTGCTCGAGGTCTGGGCTTGAATGGCGGTGGCGAAATGAAGTTTTTGGAGCACTCCAGGGATGGCTTTGACGCCCACTGCGAAATCGCTCAAGGTAGCTGTCCTTCCCAACACACCCCACATCTTCCCACTGTCCGGACTGTTCCGCGCATAAATTATGCACGTTATGCATACAGAGGGTCTATGAAATGAAGATAACTGGTGGGAGGGCTCCTTCCTGTGGGAGCAAGACTCAGACCATGTGGATGCCCTGGGACCATTCACAGAGCCAGGGGACCATAGGCAAAACTACATGAGCATTGACAACAGGGACTTTGTTGCACCTCCAGGTCCATTTTTTGAAGGGAATGCCTTCCTTATGATAAGAGACATAAAACTATCCAATCATTTCACCAGGGAGGGCAGGGAATCCTGAGAAATTCAAGTTTTTCAAGTGCTCCAGGGAGGCATTGACGCTTACTGCAAAATCGCCCAAGGTACCTGTCCCATCCCGCACACCCCATGGCAGAATGCTGGATATGGGTCACATGGCTTATGTTATAACCAAAATTATATGCGAATTATACAAAGGAAGCTTGTTTGGTTGGATTGCTTGCGGTCTGGGCTTGAATGGCGGTGGCGATATGAAGTTTTTGGAGCACTCCAGGGATGACATTGACGCTCACTGCAAAATCGCTCAAGGTACCTGTCCCACGCAACACACCCCATGGCAGAATGCTGGATATGGGTCTCATGGCTTATGTTCTAACCAAACTTATACGCGAATTATACAAAGGAAGCTTGTTTGGTTGGATTGCTCGAGGTCTGGGCTTGAATGGCGGTGGCGAAATGAAGTTTTTGGAGCACTCCAGGGATGGCTTTGACGCCCACTGCGAAATCGCTCAAGGTAGCTGTCCTTCCCAACACACCCCACATCTTCCCACTGTCCTGACTGTTCCGCGCATAAATTATGCACGTTGTGCATACAGAGGGTGTATGAAATGAAGATAACTGGTGGAAGGGCTCCTTCCTGTGGGAGCAAGACTCAGACCATGTGGATCCCCTGGGACCATTCACGCCCACTGCGAAATCGCTCAAGGTACGTGTCCCACCCAACACAACCCACATCCTCCCACTTTCCTGACTGTTCGGCGCATGAATTATGCACGTTTTGCATACAGAGGGTCTATGAAATGAGGATTTCTGGTGGGAGGGCTCCTTCCTGTGGGAGCAAGACTCAGACCATGTGGATGCCCTGGGACCATTCACAGAGCCAGGGGACCATAGGCAAAACTACATGAGCATTGACAACATGGACTTTGTTGCACCTCCAGGTCCATTTCTTGAAGGGAATGCCTTCCTTATGACAAGAGACGTAAAACTATCCAATCATTTCACCAGGGAGGGCAGGGAATCCTGAGAAATTCGAGCTTTTTTAGTGCTCCAGGGAGGCATTGACGCCCACTGCGAAATCGCCCAAGGTACCTGTCCCGCCCCACACACCCCATGGCAGAATGCTGTATATCGGTCACATGGCTTATTTTATAACCAAAATAATGCACGAATTATACAGAGGAAGCTTGTTTGGTTGGATTGCTCGCGGTCTGGGCTTGAATGGCGGTGGCAATATGAAGTTTTTGGAGAACTCCAGGGATGACATTGACGCTCACTGCGAAATCGCCCAAGGTACTGACCCACCCCGCACACCCCATGGCAGAATGCTGTATATGGGTCACATGGCTTATGTTATAACCAAAATAATGCACGAATTATACAGAGGAAGCTTGTTTGGTTGGATTGCTCGCGGTCTGGGCTTGAATGGCGGTGGCAATATGAAGTTTTTGGAGCACTCCAGGGATGGCTTTGACGCCCACTGCGAAATCGCTCAAGGTAGCTGTCCTTCCCAACACACCCCACATCTTCCCACTGTCCTGACTGTTCCGCGCATAAATTCTGCACGTTGTGCATACAGAGGATCTATGAAATGAAAATAACTGGTGGGAGGGCTCCTTCCTGTGGGAGCAAGACTCAGACCATGTGGATGCCCTGGGACCATTCTCAGAGCCAGGGGACCATAGGCAAAACTACATGAGCATTGACAACAGGGACTTTGTTGCACCTCCAGGTCCATTTCTTGAAGGGAACGCCTTCCTTATGATTAGAGACATAAAACTATCCAATCATTTCACTAGGGAGGGCAGGGAATCCTGAGAAATTCGAGTTTTTTTAGTGCTCCAGGGAGGCATTGACGCCCACTGCGAAATCGCTCAAGGTACCTGTCCCACCCCGCACACCCCATGGCAGAATGCTGGATATGGGTCTCATGGCTTATGTTCTAACCAAACGTATACGCGAATTATACAAAGGAAGCTTGTTTGGTTCGATTGCTCGCGGTCTGGGCTTGAATGGCGATCGCAATATGAAGTTTTTGGAGCACTCCAGGGATGACATTGACGCCCACTGCGAAATCGCCCAAGGTACCTGTCCCACGCAACACACCCCATGGCAGAATGCTGGATATGGGTCACATGGCTTATGTTATAACCAAAATAATGCACGAATTATACAAAGGAAGCTTGTTTGGTTGGATTGCTTGCGGTCTGGGCTTGAATGGCGGTGGCGATATGAAGTTTTTGGAGCACTCCAGGGATGGCTTTGACGCCCACTGCGAAATCGCTCAAGGTAGCTGTCCTACCCAACACACCCCACATCTTCCCACTGTCCTGACCGTTCCGCGCATAAATTATGCACGTTGTGCATACAGAGGGTCTATGAAATGAAGATAACTGGTGGGAGGGCTCCTTCCTGTGGGAGCAAGACTCAGACCATGTGGATGCCCTGGGACCATTCTCAGAGCCAGGGGACCATAGGCAAAACTACATGAGCATTGACAACAGGGACTTTGTTGCACCTCCAGGTCCATTTCTTGAAGGGAACGCCTTCCTTATGACAAGAGACGTTAAACTATCCAATCATTTCACCAGGGAGGGCAGAGAATCCAGAGAAATTCGAGCTTTTTTAGTGCTCCAGGGAGGCATTGACGCCCACTGCGAAATCGCCCAAGGTACCTGTCCCACCCCGCACACCCCATGGCAGAATGCTGGATATGGGTCACATCGCTTATGTTATAACCAAAATAATGCACGAATTATACAAAGGAAGCTTGTTTGGTTGGATTGCTCGCGGTCTGGGCTTGAATGGCGGTGGCGATATGAAGTTTTTGGAGCACTCCAGGGATGGCATTGACGCCCACTGCGAAATCGCCCAAGGTACCTGTCCCACGCAACACACCCCATGGCAGAATGCTGGATGGGTCACATGGCTTATGTTATAACCAAAATAATGCACGAATTATACAAAGGAAGCTTGTTTGGTTGGATTGCTCGCGGTCTGGGCTTGAATGGTGGTGGCGATATGATGTTTTTGGAGAACTCCAGGGATGGCATTGACGCCCCCTGCGAAATCGTCCAAGGTACCTGCCGCTCCAGCCTTGCCATGGCAGAATGCTGGATATGGGCCACATAGCTCATATTGTATCCAAAGAGCATGAAATTGATATGTGTTGTGCTATGGTTAGTTTCCCGCGGATGCGTAGGTCGATGTGATCCTACAAGGCGAAGTGCTATTGTGATGAACACATTGCATATGAATGAATCTGCATGATATAAATGTATTCGTGTACATTTATATATGCATTTGGCATGTTGTCATTATCCATCGCGACATCGCATCATGGCAAATCCGCCTAGCATGCATGAAAGCCCGAAGCATTGAAGTGCGCATTATGCTCGTGCTACGAAACGATAAGTAATATTATCTGATATAATATTACTTCATTACAGCACACGTTGAGAGCGCCGCACTCGTCGCGATGCATGCCTTGCAACTGAATATCGTTATTCGGACCCTTGCATAATGCGAATGCCGGAAAGGCTTATACTTGGACATCGCCTATACGCAGTAGGGTTGTCACACTTAGGATCGGCCTCCTAGTGTGAATCGTACGACATTGCGATGCTGCGAGTATAACAGATGCGAGGACGGCTAAGCAAGATAAGACATTCGATACCGGAGAACACTTGTGTGTTCTACATTACTATTGCTATACGCTATTCTACTTAGCCCGAGCTATGCCTGAACTTCGCTAATCACCGCCGTGTGATGATTGCTTGCTTCCGGCGCTGACGGCGATTTCGTTCCGATCTGTAAGACTGTAAGTTATATCTCCCTTCGTCTTGAAGTCTTCCGCTGTCTCTGTTTGCTCTCGCTTGCCTTGCTGTACTTGCAAGTGCTCGCGCATCGGTGTCGAAAGTCTCCAGACGTGCAGATACTTATGAGCAAACGCGAACGAGAGGTACAACAATATGAAGGCTGCTGGAGTGATTGTGTTGCCTCCAGGGATGGGTTAAAGTTTGGGGGAAACGTTTTCGAATTCTTCACGAGGTACCTGCAGCGCTCCAGGGAGGGTTTACACAGGATTAAAAACGTTTCCAAGGTACGTGCACATACATGAGTCAGAGGCTTGGAGGGAAAATGAACACATGTATACAATGTCCTTTTCGAAGTAAAACCCTGATCGTTGAGAGCTTGTCCTTCCTCTTTCTTTTGATGTTTGTAGATATGTCCTTTCCATGTCAGAGTCGAACTGACCAACATATGCCATCTGTCATCAGGTAATGCCACATACCAAACGATTTGATAGGTTAGCATGTACCTATGGCACAGGTATACCTATATGTCTACACCACTTGGAAAATATTTTATTGAACCGAGTGCTTCCACCTCCCTGGAGCCATTCGAGGGTATAAATATTTTAGGAGGGGGTAGGGTCAGCCCTTCATGTTCATACAACGTCACCATACACAATTGCGTGTAGGGAACTATGTATAGACATCAAAAGGCAACAAGTCCTAGCAACACGGGATGAATCTCAGTGGATCGTAGCAGCAAGGCCACTCTACCACTTACAATACCCAGTTGCAACACAGGCGGATGTATCCTTATCTCGAGGGGAAGCCATGTCACTAGATTCAGACATCACAGTTGAGCATAACAACGCTCAATCTGTGGTCTTTGTCATAGTCACGCATACTCTATACGAGTCATTAGCACAATGGCTACTCGCATAGGCCCTCCCATCCGGATAGGTACCCTGGGACTCATATCGGACATCCCAAGACCCATGCAGGTCAGGAGAAATCGCATACTCATTCTGTACACAGGCCTGGATGCCCAAATCACATAGAGAAGTGACTGGCGACACCAAATCTATGTTGCTTGATTCTCACCAGGGTACTCTGACTCAAAGAGTCACTTCGCTGGTAGAGTGTCGGCTGCATTTGTCTACCGTCGAGCAAGCGCCAGGTGACCCCCTACGCCTGCCTTAGGGGAGACAAATATCGCGACATATAAGGACAGCGTCATGGCATGAAAATTTATTTCCCATTAAGTTCCTTATATTCTCATTCAGTTCACAGGCCTGGATGCCCAAACACTTAGAGAAGTGACTGGCGATACCAAATCTTTCTTGCCTGATCCTCACCAGGGTACTCTGACTCAAAGAGTCACTTCGCTGGTAGAGTGTCGGCTGCATTTGTCTACCGTCGAGCAAGCACCAGGTGACCCCCTACGCCTGCCTTAGGGGAGACAAATATTGCGACATATAAAGACAGCGTCATGGCATAAAAATTTATTTCCCATTAGTATCTAATATAAACAGGACAATCCTATTTATTCAGACAAAAAAATCATCTAGGGTACTTGGCCACCGACGCTCGGGCAGCCCGATCCGACCTCTTATACCTATGCTCAGGGATTTAGTATATCCGGGGATGACTTACCACCTAACATTTTTTATTATACTTTTTTGTATTATCCAAAACTAATCCACCATAACATACAAGCATATATTTTTTATTACAATATTTATAACGTAGGAAGTAAAAAGTTATAAGGGTTTAAAGATTTGCTCCAGGGAGGCATGGACGCCCACCGCAAAATCTCCCAAGGTACCTGTCCCACCCAACACACCCCACATCCTCCCACTGTCCTGACTGTTCCGCGCATGAATTATGCACGTTATGCATATAGAGGGTCTATGAAATGAAGATTACTGGTGGGAGGGCTCCTTCCTGTGGGAGCAAGACTCAGACCATGTGGATGCCCTGGGACCATTCACAGAGCCAGGGGACCATAGGCAAAACTACATGAGCATTGACAACATGGACTTTGTTGCACCTCCAGGTCCATTTCTTGAAGGGAACGCCTTCCTTATGACAAGAGACGTAAAACTATCCAATCATTTCACCAGGGAGGGCAGAGAATCCTGAGAAATTCGAGTTTTTTTAGTGCTCCAGGGAGGCATGGACGCCCACTGCGAAATCGCCCAAGGTACCTGTCCCACCCCACACACCCCATGGCAGAATGCCGGATATGGGTCACATGGGTTATGTTATAACCAAACTTATACGCGAATTATACAAAGGAAGCTTGTTTGGTTGGATTGCTCGCGGTCTGGGCTTGAATGGCGGTGGCGATATGAAGTTTTTGGAGCACTCCAGGGATGGCTTTGACGCCCACTGCGAAATCTCCCAAGGTACCTGTCCTACTCAACACACCCCATGGCAGAATGCTGGATATGGGTCAATTAGCTCATGTTGTATCCAAAGAGCATGAAATTGATATGAAGGCTGCTGGAGTGATTGTGTTGCCTCCAGGGATGGGTTAAAGTTTGGGGGAAACGTTTTCGAATTCTTCACGAGGTACCTGCAGCGCTCCAGGGAGGGTTTACACAGGATTAAAAACGTTTCCAAGGTACGTGCACATACATGAGTCAGAGGCTCGGAGGGAAAATGTACACATGTATACAATGTCCTTTTCGAAGTAAAACCCTGATCGTTGAGAGCTTGTCCTTCCTCTTTCTTTTGATGTTTGTAGATATGTCCTTTCCATGTCAGAGTCGAACTGACCAACATATGCCATCTGTCATCAGGTAATGCCACATATCAAACGATTTGATAGGTAAGCACGTACCTATGGCACAGATATACCTATATGTCTACACCACTTGGAAAATATTTTATTGGACCGAGTGCTTCCACCTCCCTGGAGCCATTCGAGGGTATAAATATTATGGGAGGGGGTAGGGTCAGCCCTTCATGTTCATACAACGTCACCATACACAATTGCGTGTAGGGAACTATGTATAGACATCAAAAGGCAACAAGTCCTAGCAACACGGGATGAATCTCAGTGGATCGTAGCAGCAAGGCCACTCTACCACTTACAATACCCAGTTGCAACACAGGCGGATGTATCCTTATCTCGAGGGGAAGCCATGTCAATTCACCCAGATCCGACCTCTTATACCTATGCTCACAGATATTCGAGGGTATAAATATTATGGGAGGGGGTAGGGTCAGCCCTTCATGTTCATACAACGTCACCATACACAATTGCGTGTAGGGAACTATGTATAGACATCAAAAGGCAACAAGTCCTAGCAACACGGGATGAATCTCAGTGGATCGTAGCAGCAAGGCCACTCTACCACTTACAATACCCAGTTGCAACACAGGCGGATGTATCCTTATCTCGAGGGGAAGCCATGTCACTAGATTCAGACATCACAGTTGAGCATAACAACGCTCAATCTGTGGTCTTTGTCATAGTCACGCATACTCTATACGAGTCATTAGCACAATGGCTACTCGCATAGGCCCTCCCATCCGGATAGGTACCCTGGGACTCATATCGGACATCCCAAGACCCATGCAGGTCAGGAGAAATCGCATACTCATTCTGTACACAGGCCTGGATGCCCCTATCACATAGAGAAGTGACTGGCGACACCAAATCTATGTTGCTTGATTCTCACCAGGGTACTCTGACTCAAAGAGTCACTTCGCTGGTAGAGTGTCGGCTGCATTTGTCTACCGTCGAGCAAGCAACAGGTGACCCCCTACGCCTGCCTTAGGGGAGACAAATATTGCGACATATAAAGACAGCGTCATGGCATGAAAATTTATTTCCCATTAAGTTCCTTATATTCTCATTCAGTTCACAGGCCTGGATGCCCAAACACTTAGAGAAGTGACTGGCGATACCAAATCTTTCTTGCCTGATCCTCACCAGGGTACTCTGACTCAAAGAGTCACTTCGCTGGTAGAGTGTCGGCTGCATTTGTCTACCGTCGAGCAAGCAACAGGTGACCCCCTACGCCTGCCTTAGGGGAGACAAATATTGCGACATATAAAGACAGCGTCATGGCATAAAAATTTATTTCCCATTAGTATCTAATATAAACAGGACAATCCTATTTATTCAGACAAAAAAATCATCTAGGGTACTTGGCCACCGACGCTCGGGCAGCCCGATCCGACCTCTTATACCTATGCTCAGGGATTTAGTATATCCGGGGATGACTTACCACCTAACATTTTTTATTATACTTTTTTGTATTATCCAAAACTAATCCACCATAACATACAAGCATATATTTTTTATTACAATATTTATAACGTAGGAAGTAAAAAGTTATAAGGGTTTAAAGATTTGCTCCAGGGAGGCATGGACGCCCACCGCAAAATCTCCCAAGGTACCTGTCCCACCCAACACACCCCACATCCTCCCACTGTCCTGACTGTTCCGCGCATGAATTATGCACGTTATGCATATAGAGGGTCTATGAAATGAAGATTACTGGTGGGAGGGCTCCTTCCTGTGGGAGCAAGACTCAGACCATGTGGATGCCCTGGGACCATTCACAGAGCCAGGGGACCATAGGCAAAACTACATGAGCATTGACAACATGGACTTTGTTGCACCTCCAGGTCCATTTCTTGAAGGAAACGCCTTCCTTATGACAAGAGACGTAAAACTATCCAATCATTTCACCAGGGAGGGCAGAGAATCCTGAGAAATTCGAGTTTTTTTAGTGCTCCAGGGAGGCATGGACGCCCACTGCGAAATCGCCCAAGGTACCTGTCCCACCCCACACACCCCATGGCAGAATGCCGGATATGGGTCACATGGCTTATGTTATAACCAAACTTATACGCGAATTATACAAAGGAAGCTTGTTTGGTTGGATTGCTCGCGGTCTGGGCTTGAATGGCGGTGGCGATATGAAGTTTTTGGAGCACTCCAGGGATGGCTTTGACGCCCACTGCGAAATCGCTCAAGGTACCTGTCCCACGCAACACACCCCATGGCAGAATGCTGGATATGGGTCACATAGCTCATGTTGTATCCAAAGAGCATGAAATTGATATGAAGGCTGCTGGAGTGATTGTGTTGCCTCCAGGGATGGGTTAAAGTTTGGGGGAAACGTTTTCGAATTCTTCACGAGGTACCTGCAGCGCTCCAGGGAGGGTTTACACAGGATTAAAAACGTTTCCAAGGTACGTGCACATACATGAGTCAGAGGCTCGGAGGGAAAATGTACACATGTATACAATGTCCTTTTCGAAGTAAAACCCTGATCGTTGAGAGCTTGTCCTTCCTCTTTCTTTTGATGTTTGTAGATATGTCCTTTCCATGTCAGAGTCGAACTGACCAACATATGCCATCTGTCATCAGGTAATGCCACATATCAAACGATTTGATAGGTTAGCACGTACCTGTGGCACAGATATACCTATATGTCTACACCACTTGGAAAATATTTTATTGGACCGAGTGCTCCACCTCCCTGGAGCCATTCGAGGGTATAAATATTATGGGAGGGGGTAGGGTCAGCCCTTCATGTTCATACAACGTCACCATACACAATTGCGTGTAGGGAACTATGTATAGACATCAAAAGGCAACAAGTCTTAGCAACACGGGATGAATCTCAGTGGATCGTAGCAGCAAGGCCACTCTACCACTTACAATACCCAGTTGCAACACAGGCGGATGTATCCTTATCTCGAGGGGAAGCCATGTCAATTCACCCAGATCCGACCTCTTATACCTATGCTCACAGATAATCGAGGGTATAAATATTATGGGAGGGGGTAGGGTCAGCCCTTCATGTTCATACAACGTCACCATACACAAGTTATAAGGGTTTAAAGATTTGCTCCAGGGAGGCATGGACGCCCACTGCAAAATCTCCAAGGTACCTGTCCCACCCAACACACCCCACATCCTCCCACTGTCCTGACTGTTCCGCACATGAATTATGCACGTTATGCATATAGAGGGTCTATGAAATGAAGATTACTGGTGGGAGGGCTCCTTCCTGTGGGAGCAAGACTCAGACCATGTGGATGCCCTGGGACCATTCACAGAGCCAGGGGACCATAGGCAAAACTACATGAGCATTGACAACATGGACTTTGTTGCACCTCCAGGTCCATTTCTTGAAGGAAACGCCTTCCTTATGACAAGAGACGTAAAACTATCCAATCATTTCACCAGGGAGGGCAGAGAATCCTGAGAAATTCGAGTTTTTTTAGTGCTCCAGGGAGGCATGGACGCCCACTGCGAAATCGCCCAAGGTACCTGTCCCACCCCACACACCCCATGGCAGAATGCCGGATATGGGTCACATGGCTTATGTTATAACCAAACTTATACGCGAATTATACAAAGGAAGCTTGTTTGGTTGGATTGCTCGCGGTCTGGGCTTGAATGGCGGTGGCGATATGAAGTTTTTGGAGCACTCCAGGGATGGCTTTGACGCCCACTGCGAAATCGCTCAAGGTACCTGTCCCACGCAACACACCCCATGGCAGAATGCTGGATATGGGTCACATAGCTCATGTTGTATCCAAAGAGCATGAAATTGATATGAAGGCTGCTGGAGTGATTGTGTTGCCTCCAGGGATGGGTTAAAGTTTGGGGGAAACGTTTTCGAATTCTTCACGAGGTACCTGCAGCGCTCCAGGGAGGGTTTACACAGGATTAAAAACGTTTCCAAGGTACGTGCACATACATGAGTCAGAGGCTCGGAGGGAAAATGTACACATGTATACAATGTCCTTTTCGAAGTAAAACCCTGATCGTTGAGAGCTTGTCCTTCCTCTTTCTTTTGATGTTTGTAGATATGTCCTTTCCATGTCAGAGTCGAACTGACCAACATATGCCATCTGTCATCAGGTAATGCCACATATCAAACGATTTGATAGGTTAGCACGTACCTGTGGCACAGATATACCTATATGTCTACACCACTTGGAAAATATTTTATTGGACCGAGTGCTCCACCTCCCTGGAGCCATTCGAGGGTATAAATATTATGGGAGGGGGTAGGGTCAGCCCTTCATGTTCATACAACGTCACCATACACAATTGCGTGTAGGGAACTATGTATAGACATCAAAAGGCAACAAGTCTTAGCAACACGGGATGAATCTCAGTGGATCGTAGCAGCAAGGCCACTCTACCACTTACAATACCCAGTTGCAACACAGGCGGATGTATCCTTATCTCGAGGGGAAGCCATGTCAATTCACCCAGATCCGACCTCTTATACCTATGCTCACAGATAATCGAGGGTATAAATATTATGGGAGGGGGTAGGGTCAGCCCTTCATGTTCATACAACGTCACCATACACAAGTTATAAGGGTTTAAAGATTTGCTCCAGGGAGGCATGGACGCCCACTGCAAAATCTCCAAGGTACCTGTCCCACCCAACACACCCCACATCCTCCCACTGTCCTGACTGTTCCGCACATGAATTATGCACGTTATGCATATAGAGGGTCTATGAAATGAAGATTACTGGTGGGAGGGCTCCTTCCTGTGGGAGCAAGACTCAGACCATGTGGATGCCCTGGGACCATTCACAGAGCCAGGGGACCATAGGCAAAACTACATGAGCATTGACAACATGGACTTTGTTGCACCTCCAGGTCCATTTCTTGAAGGAAACGCCTTCCTTATGACAAGAGACGTAAAACTATCCAATCATTTCACCAGGGAGGGCAGAGAATCCTGAGAAATTCGAGTTTTTTTAGTGCTCCAGGGAGGCATGGACGCCCACTGCGAAATCGCCCAAGGTACCTGTCCCACCCCACACACCCCATGGCAGAATGCCGGATATGGGTCACATGGCTTATGTTATAACCAAACTTATACGCGAATTATACAAAGGAAGCTTGTTTGGTTGGATTGCTCGCGGTCTGGGCTTGAATGGCGGTGGCGATATGAAGTTTTTGGAGCACTCCAGGGATGGCTTTGACGCCCACTGCGAAATCGCTCAAGGTACCTGTCCCACGCAACACACCCCATGGCAGAATGCTGGATATGGGTCACATAGCTCATGTTGTATCCAAAGAGCATGAAATTGATATGAAGGCTGCTGGAGTGATTGTGTTGCCTCCAGGGATGGGTTAAAGTTTGGGGGAAACGTTTTCGAATTCTTCACGAGGTACCTGCAGCGCTCCAGGGAGGGTTTACACAGGATTAAAAACGTTTCCAAGGTACGTGCACATACATGAGTCAGAGGCTCGGAGGGAAAATGTACACATGTATACAATGTCCTTTTCGAAGTAAAACCCTGATCGTTGAGAGCTTGTCCTTCCTCTTTCTTTTGATGTTTGTAGATATGTCCTTTCCATGTCAGAGTCGAACTGACCAACATATGCCATCTGTCATCAGGTAATGCCACATATCAAACGATTTGATAGGTTAGCACGTACCTGTGGCACAGATATACCTATATGTCTACACCACTTGGAAAATATTTTATTGGACCGAGTGCTCCACCTCCCTGGAGCCATTCGAGGGTATAAATATTATGGGAGGGGGTAGGGTCAGCCCTTCATGTTCATACAACGTCACCATACACAATTGCGTGTAGGGAACTATGTATAGACATCAAAAGGCAACAAGTCCTAGCAACACGGGATGAATCTCAGTGGATCGTAGCAGCAAGGCCACTCTACCACTTACAATACCCAGTTGCAACACAGGCGGATGTATCCTTATCTCGAGGGGAAGCCATGTCAATTCACCCAGATCCGACCTCTTATACCTATGCTCACAGATAATCGAGGGTATAAATATTATGGGAGGGGGTAGGGTCAGCCCTTCATGTTCATACAACGTCACCATACACAAGTTATAAGGGTTTAAAGATTTGCTCCAGGGAGGCATGGACGCCCACTGCAAAATCTCCAAGGTACCTGTCCCACCCAACACACCCCACATCCTCCCACTGTCCTGACTGTTCCGCACATGAATTATGCACGTTATGCATATAGAGGGTCTATGAAATGAAGATTACTGGTGGGAGGGCTCCTTCCTGTGGGAGCAAGACTCAGACCATGTGGATGCCCTGGGACCATTCACAGAGCCAGGGGACCATAGGCAAAACTACATGAGCATTGACAACATGGACTTTGTTGCACCTCCAGGTCCATTTCTTGAAGGAAACGCCTTCCTTATGACAAGAGACGTAAAACTATCCAATCATTTCACCAGGGAGGGCAGAGAATCCTGAGAAATTCGAGTTTTTTTAGTGCTCCAGGGAGGCATGGACGCCCACTGCGAAATCGCCCAAGGTACCTGTCCCACCCCACACACCCCATGGCAGAATGCCGGATATGGGTCACATGGCTTATGTTATAACCAAACTTATACGCGAATTATACAAAGGAAGCTTGTTTGGTTGGATTGCTCGCGGTCTGGGCTTGAATGGCGGTGGCGATATGAAGTTTTTGGAGCACTCCAGGGATGGCTTTGACGCCCACTGCGAAATCGCTCAAGGTACCTGTCCCACGCAACACACCCCATGGCAGAATGCTGGATATGGGTCACATAGCTCATGTTGTATCCAAAGAGCATGAAATTGATATGAAGGCTGCTGGAGTGATTGTGTTGCCTCCAGGGATGGGTTAAAGTTTGGGGGAAACGTTTTCGAATTCTTCACGAGGTACCTGCAGCGCTCCAGGGAGGGTTTACACAGGATTAAAAACGTTTCCAAGGTACGTGCACATACATGAGTCAGAGGCTCGGAGGGAAAATGTACACATGTATACAATGTCCTTTTCGAAGTAAAACCCTGATCGTTGAGAGCTTGTCCTTCCTCTTTCTTTTGATGTTTGTAGATATGTCCTTTCCATGTCAGAGTCGAACTGACCAACATATGCCATCTGTCATCAGGTAATGCCACATATCAAACGATTTGATAGGTTAGCACGTACCTGTGGCACAGATATACCTATATGTCTACACCACTTGGAAAATATTTTATTGGACCGAGTGCTCCACCTCCCTGGAGCCATTCGAGGGTATAAATATTATGGGAGGGGGTAGGGTCAGCCCTTCATGTTCATACAACGTCACCATACACAATTGCGTGTAGGGAACTATGTATAGACATCAAAAGGCAACAAGTCTTAGCAACACGGGATGAATCTCAGTGGATCGTAGCAGCAAGGCCACTCTACCACTTACAATACCCAGTTGCAACACAGGCGGATGTATCCTTATCTCGAGGGGAAGCCATGTCAATTCACCCAGATCCGACCTCTTATACCTATGCTCACAGATAATCGAGGGTATAAATATTATGGGAGGGGGTAGGGTCAGCCCTTCATGTTCATACAACGTCACCATACACAAGTTATAAGGGTTTAAAGATTTGCTCCAGGGAGGCATGGACGCCCACTGCAAAATCTCCAAGGTACCTGTCCCACCCAACACACCCCACATCCTCCCACTGTCCTGACTGTTCCGCACATGAATTATGCACGTTATGCATATAGAGGGTCTATGAAATGAAGATTACTGGTGGGAGGGCTCCTTCCTGTGGGAGCAAGACTCAGACCATGTGGATGCCCTGGGACCATTCACAGAGCCAGGGGACCATAGGCAAAACTACATGAGCATTGACAACATGGACTTTGTTGCACCTCCAGGTCCATTTCTTGAAGGAAACGCCTTCCTTATGACAAGAGACGTAAAACTATCCAATCATTTCACCAGGGAGGGCAGAGAATCCTGAGAAATTCGAGTTTTTTTAGTGCTCCAGGGAGGCATGGACGCCCACTGCGAAATCGCCCAAGGTACCTGTCCCACCCCACACACCCCATGGCAGAATGCCGGATATGGGTCACATGGCTTATGTTATAACCAAACTTATACGCGAATTATACAAAGGAAGCTTGTTTGGTTGGATTGCTCGCGGTCTGGGCTTGAATGGCGGTGGCGATATGAAGTTTTTGGAGCACTCCAGGGATGGCTTTGACGCCCACTGCGAAATCGCTCAAGGTACCTGTCCCACGCAACACACCCCATGGCAGAATGCTGGATATGGGTCACATAGCTCATGTTGTATCCAAAGAGCATGAAATTGATATGAAGGCTGCTGGAGTGATTGTGTTGCCTCCAGGGATGGGTTAAAGTTTGGGGGAAACGTTTTCGAATTCTTCACGAGGTACCTGCAGCGCTCCAGGGAGGGTTTACACAGGATTAAAAACGTTTCCAAGGTACGTGCACATACATGAGTCAGAGGCTCGGAGGGAAAATGTACACATGTATACAATGTCCTTTTCGAAGTAAAACCCTGATCGTTGAGAGCTTGTCCTTCCTCTTTCTTTTGATGTTTGTAGATATGTCCTTTCCATGTCAGAGTCGAACTGACCAACATATGCCATCTGTCATCAGGTAATGCCACATATCAAACGATTTGATAGGTTAGCACGTACCTGTGGCACAGATATACCTATATGTCTACACCACTTGGAAAATATTTTATTGGACCGAGTGCTCCACCTCCCTGGAGCCATTCGAGGGTATAAATATTATGGGAGGGGGTAGGGTCAGCCCTTCATGTTCATACAACGTCACCATACACAATTGCGTGTAGGGAACTATGTATAGACATCAAAAGGCAACAAGTCCTAGCAACACGGGATGAATCTCAGTGGATCGTAGCAGCAAGGCCACTCTACCACTTACAATACCCAGTTGCAACACAGGCGGATGTATCCTTATCTCGAGGGGAAGCCATGTCAATTCACCCAGATCCGACCTCTTATACCTATGCTCACAGATAATCGAGGGTATAAATATTATGGGAGGGGGTAGGGTCAGCCCTTCATGTTCATACAACGTCACCATACACAAGTTATAAGGGTTTAAAGATTTGCTCCAGGGAGGCATGGACGCCCACTGCAAAATCTCCAAGGTACCTGTCCCACCCAACACACCCCACATCCTCCCACTGTCCTGACTGTTCCGCACATGAATTATGCACGTTATGCATATAGAGGGTCTATGAAATGAAGATTACTGGTGGGAGGGCTCCTTCCTGTGGGAGCAAGACTCAGACCATGTGGATGCCCTGGGACCATTCACAGAGCCAGGGGACCATAGGCAAAACTACATGAGCATTGACAACATGGACTTTGTTGCACCTCCAGGTCCATTTCTTGAAGGAAACGCCTTCCTTATGACAAGAGACGTAAAACTATCCAATCATTTCACCAGGGAGGGCAGAGAATCCTGAGAAATTCGAGTTTTTTTAGTGCTCCAGGGAGGCATGGACGCCCACTGCGAAATCGCCCAAGGTACCTGTCCCACCCCACACACCCCATGGCAGAATGCCGGATATGGGTCACATGGCTTATGTTATAACCAAACTTATACGCGAATTATACAAAGGAAGCTTGTTTGGTTGGATTGCTCGCGGTCTGGGCTTGAATGGCGGTGGCGATATGAAGTTTTTGGAGCACTCCAGGGATGGCTTTGACGCCCACTGCGAAATCGCTCAAGGTACCTGTCCCACGCAACACACCCCATGGCAGAATGCTGGATATGGGTCACATAGCTCATGTTGTATCCAAAGAGCATGAAATTGATATGAAGGCTGCTGGAGTGATTGTGTTGCCTCCAGGGATGGGTTAAAGTTTGGGGGAAACGTTTTCGAATTCTTCACGAGGTACCTGCAGCGCTCCAGGGAGGGTTTACACAGGATTAAAAACGTTTCCAAGGTACGTGCACATACATGAGTCAGAGGCTCGGAGGGAAAATGTACACATGTATACAATGTCCTTTTCGAAGTAAAACCCTGATCGTTGAGAGCTTGTCCTTCCTCTTTCTTTTGATGTTTGTAGATATGTCCTTTCCATGTCAGAGTCGAACTGACCAACATATGCCATCTGTCATCAGGTAATGCCACATATCAAACGATTTGATAGGTTAGCACGTACCTGTGGCACAGATATACCTATATGTCTACACCACTTGGAAAATATTTTATTGGACCGAGTGCTCCACCTCCCTGGAGCCATTCGAGGGTATAAATATTATGGGAGGGGGTAGGGTCAGCCCTTCATGTTCATACAACGTCACCATACACAATTGCGTGTAGGGAACTATGTATAGACATCAAAAGGCAACAAGTCCTAGCAACACGGGATGAATCTCAGTGGATCGTAGCAGCAAGGCCACTCTACCACTTACAATACCCAGTTGCAACACAGGCGGATGTATCCTTATCTCGAGGGGAAGCCATGTCAATTCACCCAGATCCGACCTCTTATACCTATGCTCACAGATAATCGAGGGTATAAATATTATGGGAGGGGGTAGGGTCAGCCCTTCATGTTCATACAACGTCACCATACACAAGTTATAAGGGTTTAAAGATTTGCTCCAGGGAGGCATGGACGCCCACTGCAAAATCTCCAAGGTACCTGTCCCACCCAACACACCCCACATCCTCCCACTGTCCTGACTGTTCCGCACATGAATTATGCACGTTATGCATATAGAGGGTCTATGAAATGAAGATTACTGGTGGGAGGGCTCCTTCCTGTGGGAGCAAGACTCAGACCATGTGGATGCCCTGGGACCATTCACAGAGCCAGGGGACCATAGGCAAAACTACATGAGCATTGACAACATGGACTTTGTTGCACCTCCAGGTCCATTTCTTGAAGGAAACGCCTTCCTTATGACAAGAGACGTAAAACTATCCAATCATTTCACCAGGGAGGGCAGAGAATCCTGAGAAATTCGAGTTTTTTTAGTGCTCCAGGGAGGCATGGACGCCCACTGCGAAATCGCCCAAGGTACCTGTCCCACCCCACACACCCCATGGCAGAATGCCGGATATGGGTCACATGGCTTATGTTATAACCAAACTTATACGCGAATTATACAAAGGAAGCTTGTTTGGTTGGATTGCTCGCGGTCTGGGCTTGAATGGCGGTGGCGATATGAAGTTTTTGGAGCACTCCAGGGATGGCTTTGACGCCCACTGCGAAATCGCTCAAGGTACCTGTCCCACGCAACACACCCCATGGCAGAATGCTGGATATGGGTCACATAGCTCATGTTGTATCCAAAGAGCATGAAATTGATATGAAGGCTGCTGGAGTGATTGTGTTGCCTCCAGGGATGGGTTAAAGTTTGGGGGAAACGTTTTCGAATTCTTCACGAGGTACCTGCAGCGCTCCAGGGAGGGTTTACACAGGATTAAAAACGTTTCCAAGGTACGTGCACATACATGAGTCAGAGGCTCGGAGGGAAAATGTACACATGTATACAATGTCCTTTTCGAAGTAAAACCCTGATCGTTGAGAGCTTGTCCTTCCTCTTTCTTTTGATGTTTGTAGATATGTCCTTTCCATGTCAGAGTCGAACTGACCAACATATGCCATCTGTCATCAGGTAATGCCACATATCAAACGATTTGATAGGTTAGCACGTACCTGTGGCACAGATATACCTATATGTCTACACCACTTGGAAAATATTTTATTGGACCGAGTGCTCCACCTCCCTGGAGCCATTCGAGGGTATAAATATTATGGGAGGGGGTAGGGTCAGCCCTTCATGTTCATACAACGTCACCATACACAATTGCGTGTAGGGAACTATGTATAGACATCAAAAGGCAACAAGTCCTAGCAACACGGGATGAATCTCAGTGGATCGTAGCAGCAAGGCCACTCTACCACTTACAATACCCAGTTGCAACACAGGCGGATGTATCCTTATCTCGAGGGGAAGCCATGTCAATTCACCCAGATCCGACCTCTTATACCTATGCTCACAGATAATCGAGGGTATAAATATTATGGGAGGGGGTAGGGTCAGCCCTTCATGTTCATACAACGTCACCATACACAAGTTATAAGGGTTTAAAGATTTGCTCCAGGGAGGCATGGACGCCCACTGCAAAATCTCCAAGGTACCTGTCCCACCCAACACACCCCACATCCTCCCACTGTCCTGACTGTTCCGCACATGAATTATGCACGTTATGCATATAGAGGGTCTATGAAATGAAGATTACTGGTGGGAGGGCTCCTTCCTGTGGGAGCAAGACTCAGACCATGTGGATGCCCTGGGACCATTCACAGAGCCAGGGGACCATAGGCAAAACTACATGAGCATTGACAACATGGACTTTGTTGCACCTCCAGGTCCATTTCTTGAAGGAAACGCCTTCCTTATGACAAGAGACGTAAAACTATCCAATCATTTCACCAGGGAGGGCAGAGAATCCTGAGAAATTCGAGTTTTTTTAGTGCTCCAGGGAGGCATGGACGCCCACTGCGAAATCGCCCAAGGTACCTGTCCCACCCCACACACCCCATGGCAGAATGCCGGATATGGGTCACATGGCTTATGTTATAACCAAACTTATACGCGAATTATACAAAGGAAGCTTGTTTGGTTGGATTGCTCGCGGTCTGGGCTTGAATGGCGGTGGCGATATGAAGTTTTTGGAGCACTCCAGGGATGGCTTTGACGCCCACTGCGAAATCGCTCAAGGTACCTGTCCCACGCAACACACCCCATGGCAGAATGCTGGATATGGGTCACATAGCTCATGTTGTATCCAAAGAGCATGAAATTGATATGAAGGCTGCTGGAGTGATTGTGTTGCCTCCAGGGATGGGTTAAAGTTTGGGGGAAACGTTTTCGAATTCTTCACGAGGTACCTGCAGCGCTCCAGGGAGGGTTTACACAGGATTAAAAACGTTTCCAAGGTACGTGCACATACATGAGTCAGAGGCTCGGAGGGAAAATGTACACATGTATACAATGTCCTTTTCGAAGTAAAACCCTGATCGTTGAGAGCTTGTCCTTCCTCTTTCTTTTGATGTTTGTAGATATGTCCTTTCCATGTCAGAGTCGAACTGACCAACATATGCCATCTGTCATCAGGTAATGCCACATATCAAACGATTTGATAGGTTAGCACGTACCTGTGGCACAGATATACCTATATGTCTACACCACTTGGAAAATATTTTATTGGACCGAGTGCTCCACCTCCCTGGAGCCATTCGAGGGTATAAATATTATGGGAGGGGGTAGGGTCAGCCCTTCATGTTCATACAACGTCACCATACACAATTGCGTGTAGGGAACTATGTATAGACATCAAAAGGCAACAAGTCCTAGCAACACGGGATGAATCTCAGTGGATCGTAGCAGCAAGGCCACTCTACCACTTACAATACCCAGTTGCAACACAGGCGGATGTATCCTTATCTCGAGGGGAAGCCATGTCAATTCACCCAGATCCGACCTCTTATACCTATGCTCACAGATAATCGAGGGTATAAATATTATGGGAGGGGGTAGGGTCAGCCCTTCATGTTCATACAACGTCACCATACACAAGTTATAAGGGTTTAAAGATTTGCTCCAGGGAGGCATGGACGCCCACTGCAAAATCTCCAAGGTACCTGTCCCACCCAACACACCCCACATCCTCCCACTGTCCTGACTGTTCCGCACATGAATTATGCACGTTATGCATATAGAGGGTCTATGAAATGAAGATTACTGGTGGGAGGGCTCCTTCCTGTGGGAGCAAGACTCAGACCATGTGGATGCCCTGGGACCATTCACAGAGCCAGGGGACCATAGGCAAAACTACATGAGCATTGACAACATGGACTTTGTTGCACCTCCAGGTCCATTTCTTGAAGGAAACGCCTTCCTTATGACAAGAGACGTAAAACTATCCAATCATTTCACCAGGGAGGGCAGAGAATCCTGAGAAATTCGAGTTTTTTTAGTGCTCCAGGGAGGCATGGACGCCCACTGCGAAATCGCCCAAGGTACCTGTCCCACCCCACACACCCCATGGCAGAATGCCGGATATGGGTCACATGGCTTATGTTATAACCAAACTTATACGCGAATTATACAAAGGAAGCTTGTTTGGTTGGATTGCTCGCGGTCTGGGCTTGAATGGCGGTGGCGATATGAAGTTTTTGGAGCACTCCAGGGATGGCTTTGACGCCCACTGCGAAATCGCTCAAGGTACCTGTCCCACGCAACACACCCCATGGCAGAATGCTGGATATGGGTCACATAGCTCATGTTGTATCCAAAGAGCATGAAATTGATATGAAGGCTGCTGGAGTGATTGTGTTGCCTCCAGGGATGGGTTAAAGTTTGGGGGAAACGTTTTCGAATTCTTCACGAGGTACCTGCAGCGCTCCAGGGAGGGTTTACACAGGATTAAAAACGTTTCCAAGGTACGTGCACATACATGAGTCAGAGGCTCGGAGGGAAAATGTACACATGTATACAATGTCCTTTTCGAAGTAAAACCCTGATCGTTGAGAGCTTGTCCTTCCTCTTTCTTTTGATGTTTGTAGATATGTCCTTTCCATGTCAGAGTCGAACTGACCAACATATGCCATCTGTCATCAGGTAATGCCACATATCAAACGATTTGATAGGTTAGCACGTACCTGTGGCACAGATATACCTATATGTCTACACCACTTGGAAAATATTTTATTGGACCGAGTGCTCCACCTCCCTGGAGCCATTCGAGGGTATAAATATTATGGGAGGGGGTAGGGTCAGCCCTTCATGTTCATACAACGTCACCATACACAATTGCGTGTAGGGAACTATGTATAGACATCAAAAGGCAACAAGTCCTAGCAACACGGGATGAATCTCAGTGGATCGTAGCAGCAAGGCCACTCTACCACTTACAATACCCAGTTGCAACACAGGCGGATGTATCCTTATCTCGAGGGGAAGCCATGTCAATTCACCCAGATCCGACCTCTTATACCTATGCTCACAGATAATCGAGGGTATAAATATTATGGGAGGGGGTAGGGTCAGCCCTTCATGTTCATACAACGTCACCATACACAAGTTATAAGGGTTTAAAGATTTGCTCCAGGGAGGCATGGACGCCCACTGCAAAATCTCCAAGGTACCTGTCCCACCCAACACACCCCACATCCTCCCACTGTCCTGACTGTTCCGCACATGAATTATGCACGTTATGCATATAGAGGGTCTATGAAATGAAGATTACTGGTGGGAGGGCTCCTTCCTGTGGGAGCAAGACTCAGACCATGTGGATGCCCTGGGACCATTCACAGAGCCAGGGGACCATAGGCAAAACTACATGAGCATTGACAACATGGACTTTGTTGCACCTCCAGGTCCATTTCTTGAAGGAAACGCCTTCCTTATGACAAGAGACGTAAAACTATCCAATCATTTCACCAGGGAGGGCAGAGAATCCTGAGAAATTCGAGTTTTTTTAGTGCTCCAGGGAGGCATGGACGCCCACTGCGAAATCGCCCAAGGTACCTGTCCCACCCCACACACCCCATGGCAGAATGCCGGATATGGGTCACATGGCTTATGTTATAACCAAACTTATACGCGAATTATACAAAGGAAGCTTGTTTGGTTGGATTGCTCGCGGTCTGGGCTTGAATGGCGGTGGCGATATGAAGTTTTTGGAGCACTCCAGGGATGGCTTTGACGCCCACTGCGAAATCGCTCAAGGTACCTGTCCCACGCAACACACCCCATGGCAGAATGCTGGATATGGGTCACATAGCTCATGTTGTATCCAAAGAGCATGAAATTGATATGAAGGCTGCTGGAGTGATTGTGTTGCCTCCAGGGATGGGTTAAAGTTTGGGGGAAACGTTTTCGAATTCTTCACGAGGTACCTGCAGCGCTCCAGGGAGGGTTTACACAGGATTAAAAACGTTTCCAAGGTACGTGCACATACATGAGTCAGAGGCTCGGAGGGAAAATGTACACATGTATACAATGTCCTTTTCGAAGTAAAACCCTGATCGTTGAGAGCTTGTCCTTCCTCTTTCTTTTGATGTTTGTAGATATGTCCTTTCCATGTCAGAGTCGAACTGACCAACATATGCCATCTGTCATCAGGTAATGCCACATATCAAACGATTTGATAGGTTAGCACGTACCTGTGGCACAGATATACCTATATGTCTACACCACTTGGAAAATATTTTATTGGACCGAGTGCTCCACCTCCCTGGAGCCATTCGAGGGTATAAATATTATGGGAGGGGGTAGGGTCAGCCCTTCATGTTCATACAACGTCACCATACACAATTGCGTGTAGGGAACTATGTATAGACATCAAAAGGCAACAAGTCCTAGCAACACGGGATGAATCTCAGTGGATCGTAGCAGCAAGGCCACTCTACCACTTACAATACCCAGTTGCAACACAGGCGGATGTATCCTTATCTCGAGGGGAAGCCATGTCAATTCACCCAGATCCGACCTCTTATACCTATGCTCACAGATAATCGAGGGTATAAATATTATGGGAGGGGGTAGGGTCAGCCCTTCATGTTCATACAACGTCACCATACACAAGTTATAAGGGTTTAAAGATTTGCTCCAGGGAGGCATGGACGCCCACTGCAAAATCTCCAAGGTACCTGTCCCACCCAACACACCCCACATCCTCCCACTGTCCTGACTGTTCCGCACATGAATTATGCACGTTATGCATATAGAGGGTCTATGAAATGAAGATTACTGGTGGGAGGGCTCCTTCCTGTGGGAGCAAGACTCAGACCATGTGGATGCCCTGGGACCATTCACAGAGCCAGGGGACCATAGGCAAAACTACATGAGCATTGACAACATGGACTTTGTTGCACCTCCAGGTCCATTTCTTGAAGGAAACGCCTTCCTTATGACAAGAGACGTAAAACTATCCAATCATTTCACCAGGGAGGGCAGAGAATCCTGAGAAATTCGAGTTTTTTTAGTGCTCCAGGGAGGCATGGACGCCCACTGCGAAATCGCCCAAGGTACCTGTCCCACCCCACACACCCCATGGCAGAATGCCGGATATGGGTCACATGGCTTATGTTATAACCAAACTTATACGCGAATTATACAAAGGAAGCTTGTTTGGTTGGATTGCTCGCGGTCTGGGCTTGAATGGCGGTGGCGATATGAAGTTTTTGGAGCACTCCAGGGATGGCTTTGACGCCCACTGCGAAATCTCCCAAGGTACCTGTCCTACTCAACACACCCCATGGCAGAATGCTGGATATGGGTCACATAGCTCATGTTGTATCCAAAGAGCATGAAATTGATATGAAGGCTGCTGGAGTGATTGTGTTGCCTCCAGGGATGGGTTAAAGTTTGGGGGAAACGTTTTCGAATTCTTCACGAGGTACCTGCAGCGCTCCAGGGAGGGTTTACACAGGATTAAAAACGTTTCCAAGGTACGTGCACATACATGAGTCAGAGGCTCGGAGGGAAAATGTACACATGTATACAATGTCCTTTTCGAAGTAAAACCCTGATCGTTGAGAGCTTGTCCTTCCTCTTTCTTTTGATGTTTGTAGATATGTCCTTTCCATGTCAGAGTCGAACTGACCAACATATGCCATCTGTCATCAGGTAATGCCACATATCAAACGATTTGATAGGTTAGCACGTACCTGTGGCACAGATATACCTATATGTCTACACCACTTGGAAAATATTTTATTGGACCGAGTGCTCCACCTCCCTGGAGCCATTCGAGGGTATAAATATTATGGGAGGGGGTAGGGTCAGCCCTTCATGTTCATACAACGTCACCATACACAATTGCGTGTAGGGAACTATGTATAGACATCAAAAGGCAACAAGTCCTAGCAACACGGGATGAATCTCAGTGGATCGTAGCAGCAAGGCCACTCTACCACTTACAATACCCAGTTGCAACACAGGCGGATGTATCCTTATCTCGAGGGGAAGCCATGTCAATTCACCCAGATCCGACCTCTTATACCTATGCTCACAGATAATCGAGGGTATAAATATTATGGGAGGGGGTAGGGTCAGCCCTTCATGTTCATACAACGTCACCATACACAAGTTATAAGGGTTTAAAGATTTGCTCCAGGGAGGCATGGACGCCCACTGCAAAATCTCCAAGGTACCTGTCCCACCCAACACACCCCACATCCTCCCACTGTCCTGACTGTTCCGCACATGAATTATGCACGTTATGCATATAGAGGGTCTATGAAATGAAGATTACTGGTGGGAGGGCTCCTTCCTGTGGGAGCAAGACTCAGACCATGTGGATGCCCTGGGACCATTCACAGAGCCAGGGGACCATAGGCAAAACTACATGAGCATTGACAACATGGACTTTGTTGCACCTCCAGGTCCATTTCTTGAAGGAAACGCCTTCCTTATGACAAGAGACGTAAAACTATCCAATCATTTCACCAGGGAGGGCAGAGAATCCTGAGAAATTCGAGTTTTTTTAGTGCTCCAGGGAGGCATGGACGCCCACTGCGAAATCGCCCAAGGTACCTGTCCCACCCCACACACCCCATGGCAGAATGCCGGATATGGGTCACATGGCTTATGTTATAACCAAACTTATACGCGAATTATACAAAGGAAGCTTGTTTGGTTGGATTGCTCGCGGTCTGGGCTTGAATGGCGGTGGCGATATGAAGTTTTTGGAGCACTCCAGGGATGGCTTTGACGCCCACTGCGAAATCGCTCAAGGTACCTGTCCCACGCAACACACCCCATGGCAGAATGCTGGATATGGGTCACATAGCTCATGTTGTATCCAAAGAGCATGAAATTGATATGAAGGCTGCTGGAGTGATTGTGTTGCCTCCAGGGATGGGTTAAAGTTTGGGGGAAACGTTTTCGAATTCTTCACGAGGTACCTGCAGCGCTCCAGGGAGGGTTTACACAGGATTAAAAACGTTTCCAAGGTACGTGCACATACATGAGTCAGAGGCTCGGAGGGAAAATGTACACATGTATACAATGTCCTTTTCGAAGTAAAACCCTGATCGTTGAGAGCTTGTCCTTCCTCTTTCTTTTGATGTTTGTAGATATGTCCTTTCCATGTCAGAGTCGAACTGACCAACATATGCCATCTGTCATCAGGTAATGCCACATATCAAACGATTTGATAGGTTAGCACGTACCTGTGGCACAGATATACCTATATGTCTACACCACTTGGAAAATATTTTATTGGACCGAGTGCTCCACCTCCCTGGAGCCATTCGAGGGTATAAATATTATGGGAGGGGGTAGGGTCAGCCCTTCATGTTCATACAACGTCACCATACACAATTGCGTGTAGGGAACTATGTATAGACATCAAAAGGCAACAAGTCCTAGCAACACGGGATGAATCTCAGTGGATCGTAGCAGCAAGGCCACTCTACCACTTACAATACCCAGTTGCAACACAGGCGGATGTATCCTTATCTCGAGGGGAAGCCATGTCAATTCACCCAGATCCGACCTCTTATACCTATGCTCACAGATAATCGAGGGTATAAATATTATGGGAGGGGGTAGGGTCAGCCCTTCATGTTCATACAACGTCACCATACACAAGTTATAAGGGTTTAAAGATTTGCTCCAGGGAGGCATGGACGCCCACTGCAAAATCTCCAAGGTACCTGTCCCACCCAACACACCCCACATCCTCCCACTGTCCTGACTGTTCCGCACATGAATTATGCACGTTATGCATATAGAGGGTCTATGAAATGAAGATTACTGGTGGGAGGGCTCCTTCCTGTGGGAGCAAGACTCAGACCATGTGGATGCCCTGGGACCATTCACAGAGCCAGGGGACCATAGGCAAAACTACATGAGCATTGACAACATGGACTTTGTTGCACCTCCAGGTCCATTTCTTGAAGGAAACGCCTTCCTTATGACAAGAGACGTAAAACTATCCAATCATTTCACCAGGGAGGGCAGAGAATCCTGAGAAATTCGAGTTTTTTTAGTGCTCCAGGGAGGCATGGACGCCCACTGCGAAATCGCCCAAGGTACCTGTCCCACCCCACACACCCCATGGCAGAATGCCGGATATGGGTCACATGGCTTATGTTATAACCAAACTTATACGCGAATTATACAAAGGAAGCTTGTTTGGTTGGATTGCTCGCGGTCTGGGCTTGAATGGCGGTGGCGATATGAAGTTTTTGGAGCACTCCAGGGATGGCTTTGACGCCCACTGCGAAATCGCTCAAGGTACCTGTCCCTACGCAACACACCCCATGGCAGAATGCTGGATATGGGTCACATAGCTCATGTTGTATCCAAAGAGCATGAAATTGATATGAAGGCTGCTGGAGTGATTGTGTTGCCTCCAGGGATGGGTTAAAGTTTGGGGGAAACGTTTTCGAATTCTTCACAAGGTACCTGCAGCGCTCCAGGGAGGGTTTACACAGGATTAAAAACGTTTCCAAGGTACGTGCACATACATGAGTCAGAGGCTCGGAGGGAAAATGTACACATGTATACAATGTCCTTTTCGAAGTAAAACCCTGATCGTTGAGAGCTTGTCCTTCCTCTTTCTTTTGATGTTTGTAGATATGTCCTTTCCATGTCAGAGTCGAACTGACCAACATATGCCATCTGTCATCAGGTAATGCCACATATCAAACGATTTGATAGGTTAGCACGTACCTGTGGCACAGATATACCTATATGTCTACACCACTTGGAAAATATTTTATTGGACCGAGTGCTCCACCTCCCTGGAGCCATTCGAGGGTATAAATATTATGGGAGGGGGTAGGGTCAGCCCTTCATGTTCATACAACGTCACCATACACAATTGCGTGTAGGGAACTATGTATAGACATCAAAAGGCAACAAGTCTTAGCAACACGGGATGAATCTCAGTGGATCGTAGCAGCAAGGCCACTCTACCACTTACAATACCCAGTTGCAACACAGGCGGATGTATCCTTATCTCGAGGGGAAGCCATGTCAATTCACCCAGATCCGACCTCTTATACCTATGCTCACAGATAATCGAGGGTATAAATATTATGGGAGGGGGTAGGGTCAGCCCTTCATGTTCATACAACGTCACCATACACAAGTTATAAGGGTTTAAAGATTTGCTCCAGGGAGGCATGGACGCCCACTGCAAAATCTCCAAGGTACCTGTCCCACCCAACACACCCCACATCCTCCCACTGTCCTGACTGTTCCGCACATGAATTATGCACGTTATGCATATAGAGGGTCTATGAAATGAAGATTACTGGTGGGAGGGCTCCTTCCTGTGGGAGCAAGACTCAGACCATGTGGATGCCCTGGGACCATTCACAGAGCCAGGGGACCATAGGCAAAACTACATGAGCATTGACAACATGGACTTTGTTGCACCTCCAGGTCCATTTCTTGAAGGAAACGCCTTCCTTATGACAAGAGACGTAAAACTATCCAATCATTTCACCAGGGAGGGCAGAGAATCCTGAGAAATTCGAGTTTTTTTAGTGCTCCAGGGAGGCATGGACGCCCACTGCGAAATCGCCCAAGGTACCTGTCCCACCCCACACACCCCATGGCAGAATGCCGGATATGGGTCACATGGCTTATGTTATAACCAAACTTATACGCGAATTATACAAAGGAAGCTTGTTTGGTTGGATTGCTCGCGGTCTGGGCTTGAATGGCGGTGGCGATATGAAGTTTTTGGAGCACTCCAGGGATGGCTTTGACGCCCACTGCGAAATCGCTCAAGGTACCTGTCCCACGCAACACACCCCATGGCAGAATGCTGGATATGGGTCACATAGCTCATGTTGTATCCAAAGAGCATGAAATTGATATGAAGGCTGCTGGAGTGATTGTGTTGCCTCCAGGGATGGGTTAAAGTTTGGGGGAAACGTTTTCGAATTCTTCACGAGGTACCTGCAGCGCTCCAGGGAGGGTTTACACAGGATTAAAAACGTTTCCAAGGTACGTGCACATACATGAGTCAGAGGCTCGGAGGGAAAATGTACACATGTATACAATGTCCTTTTCGAAGTAAAACCCTGATCGTTGAGAGCTTGTCCTTCCTCTTTCTTTTGATGTTTGTAGATATGTCCTTTCCATGTCAGAGTCGAACTGACCAACATATGCCATCTGTCATCAGGTAATGCCACATATCAAACGATTTGATAGGTTAGCACGTACCTGTGGCACAGATATACCTATATGTCTACACCACTTGGAAAATATTTTATTGGACCGAGTGCTCCACCTCCCTGGAGCCATTCGAGGGTATAAATATTATGGGAGGGGGTAGGGTCAGCCCTTCATGTTCATACAACGTCACCATACACAATTGCGTGTAGGGAACTATGTATAGACATCAAAAGGCAACAAGTCTTAGCAACACGGGATGAATCTCAGTGGATCGTAGCAGCAAGGCCACTCTACCACTTACAATACCCAGTTGCAACACAGGCGGATGTATCCTTATCTCGAGGGGAAGCCATGTCAATTCACCCAGATCCGACCTCTTATACCTATGCTCACAGATAATCGAGGGTATAAATATTATGGGAGGGGGTAGGGTCAGCCCTTCATGTTCATACAACGTCACCATACACAAGTTATAAGGGTTTAAAGATTTGCTCCAGGGAGGCATGGACGCCCACTGCAAAATCTCCAAGGTACCTGTCCCACCCAACACACCCCACATCCTCCCACTGTCCTGACTGTTCCGCACATGAATTATGCACGTTATGCATATAGAGGGTCTATGAAATGAAGATTACTGGTGGGAGGGCTCCTTCCTGTGGGAGCAAGACTCAGACCATGTGGATGCCCTGGGACCATTCACAGAGCCAGGGGACCATAGGCAAAACTACATGAGCATTGACAACATGGACTTTGTTGCACCTCCAGGTCCATTTCTTGAAGGAAACGCCTTCCTTATGACAAGAGACGTAAAACTATCCAATCATTTCACCAGGGAGGGCAGAGAATCCTGAGAAATTCGAGTTTTTTTAGTGCTCCAGGGAGGCATGGACGCCCACTGCGAAATCGCCCAAGGTACCTGTCCCACCCCACACACCCCATGGCAGAATGCCGGATATGGGTCACATGGCTTATGTTATAACCAAACTTATACGCGAATTATACAAAGGAAGCTTGTTTGGTTGGATTGCTCGCGGTCTGGGCTTGAATGGCGGTGGCGATATGAAGTTTTTGGAGCACTCCAGGGATGGCTTTGACGCCCACTGCGAAATCTCCCAAGGTACCTGTCCTACTCAACACACCCCATGGCAGAATGCTGGATATGGGTCACATAGCTCATGTTGTATCCAAAGAGCATGAAATTGATATGAAGGCTGCTGGAGTGATTGTGTTGCCTCCAGGGATGGGTTAAAGTTTGGGGGAAACGTTTTCGAATTCTTCACGAGGTACCTGCAGCGCTCCAGGGAGGGTTTACACAGGATTAAAAACGTTTCCAAGGTACGTGCACATACATGAGTCAGAGGCTCGGAGGGAAAATGTACACATGTATACAATGTCCTTTTCGAAGTAAAACCCTGATCGTTGAGAGCTTGTCCTTCCTCTTTCTTTTGATGTTTGTAGATATGTCCTTTCCATGTCAGAGTCGAACTGACCAACATATGCCATCTGTCATCAGGTAATGCCACATATCAAACGATTTGATAGGTTAGCACGTACCTGTGGCACAGATATACCTATATGTCTACACCACTTGGAAAATATTTTATTGGACCGAGTGCTCCACCTCCCTGGAGCCATTCGAGGGTATAAATATTATGGGAGGGGGTAGGGTCAGCCCTTCATGTTCATACAACGTCACCATACACAATTGCGTGTAGGGAACTATGTATAGACATCAAAAGGCAACAAGTCCTAGCAACACGGGATGAATCTCAGTGGATCGTAGCAGCAAGGCCACTCTACCACTTACAATACCCAGTTGCAACACAGGCGGATGTATCCTTATCTCGAGGGGAAGCCATGTCAATTCACCCAGATCCGACCTCTTATACCTATGCTCACAGATAATCGAGGGTATAAATATTATGGGAGGGGGTAGGGTCAGCCCTTCATGTTCATACAACGTCACCATACACAAGTTATAAGGGTTTAAAGATTTGCTCCAGGGAGGCATGGACGCCCACTGCAAAATCTCCAAGGTACCTGTCCCACCCAACACACCCCACATCCTCCCACTGTCCTGACTGTTCCGCACATGAATTATGCACGTTATGCATATAGAGGGTCTATGAAATGAAGATTACTGGTGGGAGGGCTCCTTCCTGTGGGAGCAAGACTCAGACCATGTGGATGCCCTGGGACCATTCACAGAGCCAGGGGACCATAGGCAAAACTACATGAGCATTGACAACATGGACTTTGTTGCACCTCCAGGTCCATTTCTTGAAGGAAACGCCTTCCTTATGACAAGAGACGTAAAACTATCCAATCATTTCACCAGGGAGGGCAGAGAATCCTGAGAAATTCGAGTTTTTTTAGTGCTCCAGGGAGGCATGGACGCCCACTGCGAAATCGCCCAAGGTACCTGTCCCACCCCACACACCCCATGGCAGAATGCCGGATATGGGTCACATGGCTTATGTTATAACCAAACTTATACGCGAATTATACAAAGGAAGCTTGTTTGGTTGGATTGCTCGCGGTCTGGGCTTGAATGGCGGTGGCGATATGAAGTTTTTGGAGCACTCCAGGGATGGCTTTGACGCCCACTGCGAAATCGCTCAAGGTACCTGTCCCACGCAACACACCCCATGGCAGAATGCTGGATATGGGTCACATAGCTCATGTTGTATCCAAAGAGCATGAAATTGATATGAAGGCTGCTGGAGTGATTGTGTTGCCTCCAGGGATGGGTTAAAGTTTGGGGGAAACGTTTTCGAATTCTTCACGAGGTACCTGCAGCGCTCCAGGGAGGGTTTACACAGGATTAAAAACGTTTCCAAGGTACGTGCACATACATGAGTCAGAGGCTCGGAGGGAAAATGTACACATGTATACAATGTCCTTTTCGAAGTAAAACCCTGATCGTTGAGAGCTTGTCCTTCCTCTTTCTTTTGATGTTTGTAGATATGTCCTTTCCATGTCAGAGTCGAACTGACCAACATATGCCATCTGTCATCAGGTAATGCCACATATCAAACGATTTGATAGGTTAGCACGTACCTGTGGCACAGATATACCTATATGTCTACACCACTTGGAAAATATTTTATTGGACCGAGTGCTCCACCTCCCTGGAGCCATTCGAGGGTATAAATATTATGGGAGGGGGTAGGGTCAGCCCTTCATGTTCATACAACGTCACCATACACAATTGCGTGTAGGGAACTATGTATAGACATCAAAAGGCAACAAGTCCTAGCAACACGGGATGAATCTCAGTGGATCGTAGCAGCAAGGCCACTCTACCACTTACAATACCCAGTTGCAACACAGGCGGATGTATCCTTATCTCGAGGGGAAGCCATGTCAATTCACCCAGATCCGACCTCTTATACCTATGCTCACAGATAATCGAGGGTATAAATATTATGGGAGGGGGTAGGGTCAGCCCTTCATGTTCATACAACGTCACCATACACAAGTTATAAGGGTTTAAAGATTTGCTCCAGGGAGGCATGGACGCCCACTGCAAAATCTCCAAGGTACCTGTCCCACCCAACACACCCCACATCCTCCCACTGTCCTGACTGTTCCGCACATGAATTATGCACGTTATGCATATAGAGGGTCTATGAAATGAAGATTACTGGTGGGAGGGCTCCTTCCTGTGGGAGCAAGACTCAGACCATGTGGATGCCCTGGGACCATTCACAGAGCCAGGGGACCATAGGCAAAACTACATGAGCATTGACAACATGGACTTTGTTGCACCTCCAGGTCCATTTCTTGAAGGAAACGCCTTCCTTATGACAAGAGACGTAAAACTATCCAATCATTTCACCAGGGAGGGCAGAGAATCCTGAGAAATTCGAGTTTTTTTAGTGCTCCAGGGAGGCATGGACGCCCACTGCGAAATCGCCCAAGGTACCTGTCCCACCCCACACACCCCATGGCAGAATGCCGGATATGGGTCACATGGCTTATGTTATAACCAAACTTATACGCGAATTATACAAAGGAAGCTTGTTTGGTTGGATTGCTCGCGGTCTGGGCTTGAATGGCGGTGGCGATATGAAGTTTTTGGAGCACTCCAGGGATGGCTTTGACGCCCACTGCGAAATCGCTCAAGGTACCTGTCCCACGCAACACACCCCATGGCAGAATGCTGGATATGGGTCACATAGCTCATGTTGTATCCAAAGAGCATGAAATTGATATGAAGGCTGCTGGAGTGATTGTGTTGCCTCCAGGGATGGGTTAAAGTTTGGGGGAAACGTTTTCGAATTCTTCACGAGGTACCTGCAGCGCTCCAGGGAGGGTTTACACAGGATTAAAAACGTTTCCAAGGTACGTGCACATACATGAGTCAGAGGCTCGGAGGGAAAATGTACACATGTATACAATGTCCTTTTCGAAGTAAAACCCTGATCGTTGAGAGCTTGTCCTTCCTCTTTCTTTTGATGTTTGTAGATATGTCCTTTCCATGTCAGAGTCGAACTGACCAACATATGCCATCTGTCATCAGGTAATGCCACATATCAAACGATTTGATAGGTTAGCACGTACCTGTGGCACAGATATACCTATATGTCTACACCACTTGGAAAATATTTTATTGGACCGAGTGCTCCACCTCCCTGGAGCCATTCGAGGGTATAAATATTATGGGAGGGGGTAGGGTCAGCCCTTCATGTTCATACAACGTCACCATACACAATTGCGTGTAGGGAACTATGTATAGACATCAAAAGGCAACAAGTCCTAGCAACACGGGATGAATCTCAGTGGATCGTAGCAGCAAGGCCACTCTACCACTTACAATACCCAGTTGCAACACAGGCGGATGTATCCTTATCTCGAGGGGAAGCCATGTCAATTCACCCAGATCCGACCTCTTATACCTATGCTCACAGATAATCGAGGGTATAAATATTATGGGAGGGGGTAGGGTCAGCCCTTCATGTTCATACAACGTCACCATACACAAGTTATAAGGGTTTAAAGATTTGCTCCAGGGAGGCATGGACGCCCACTGCAAAATCTCCAAGGTACCTGTCCCACCCAACACACCCCACATCCTCCCACTGTCCTGACTGTTCCGCACATGAATTATGCACGTTATGCATATAGAGGGTCTATGAAATGAAGATTACTGGTGGGAGGGCTCCTTCCTGTGGGAGCAAGACTCAGACCATGTGGATGCCCTGGGACCATTCACAGAGCCAGGGGACCATAGGCAAAACTACATGAGCATTGACAACATGGACTTTGTTGCACCTCCAGGTCCATTTCTTGAAGGAAACGCCTTCCTTATGACAAGAGACGTAAAACTATCCAATCATTTCACCAGGGAGGGCAGAGAATCCTGAGAAATTCGAGTTTTTTTAGTGCTCCAGGGAGGCATGGACGCCCACTGCGAAATCGCCCAAGGTACCTGTCCCACCCCACACACCCCATGGCAGAATGCCGGATATGGGTCACATGGCTTATGTTATAACCAAACTTATACGCGAATTATACAAAGGAAGCTTGTTTGGTTGGATTGCTCGCGGTCTGGGCTTGAATGGCGGTGGCGATATGAAGTTTTTGGAGCACTCCAGGGATGGCTTTGACGCCCACTGCGAAATCGCTCAAGGTACCTGTCCCACGCAACACACCCCATGGCAGAATGCTGGATATGGGTCACATAGCTCATGTTGTATCCAAAGAGCATGAAATTGATATGAAGGCTGCTGGAGTGATTGTGTTGCCTCCAGGGATGGGTTAAAGTTTGGGGGAAACGTTTTCGAATTCTTCACGAGGTACCTGCAGCGCTCCAGGGAGGGTTTACACAGGATTAAAAACGTTTCCAAGGTACGTGCACATACATGAGTCAGAGGCTCGGAGGGAAAATGTACACATGTATACAATGTCCTTTTCGAAGTAAAACCCTGATCGTTGAGAGCTTGTCCTTCCTCTTTCTTTTGATGTTTGTAGATATGTCCTTTCCATGTCAGAGTCGAACTGACCAACATATGCCATCTGTCATCAGGTAATGCCACATATCAAACGATTTGATAGGTTAGCACGTACCTGTGGCACAGATATACCTATATGTCTACACCACTTGGAAAATATTTTATTGGACCGAGTGCTCCACCTCCCTGGAGCCATTCGAGGGTATAAATATTATGGGAGGGGGTAGGGTCAGCCCTTCATGTTCATACAACGTCACCATACACAATTGCGTGTAGGGAACTATGTATAGACATCAAAAGGCAACAAGTCCTAGCAACACGGGATGAATCTCAGTGGATCGTAGCAGCAAGGCCACTCTACCACTTACAATACCCAGTTGCAACACAGGCGGATGTATCCTTATCTCGAGGGGAAGCCATGTCAATTCACCCAGATCCGACCTCTTATACCTATGCTCACAGATAATCGAGGGTATAAATATTATGGGAGGGGGTAGGGTCAGCCCTTCATGTTCATACAACGTCACCATACACAAGTTATAAGGGTTTAAAGATTTGCTCCAGGGAGGCATGGACGCCCACTGCAAAATCTCCAAGGTACCTGTCCCACCCAACACACCCCACATCCTCCCACTGTCCTGACTGTTCCGCACATGAATTATGCACGTTATGCATATAGAGGGTCTATGAAATGAAGATTACTGGTGGGAGGGCTCCTTCCTGTGGGAGCAAGACTCAGACCATGTGGATGCCCTGGGACCATTCACAGAGCCAGGGGACCATAGGCAAAACTACATGAGCATTGACAACATGGACTTTGTTGCACCTCCAGGTCCATTTCTTGAAGGAAACGCCTTCCTTATGACAAGAGACGTAAAACTATCCAATCATTTCACCAGGGAGGGCAGAGAATCCTGAGAAATTCGAGTTTTTTTAGTGCTCCAGGGAGGCATGGACGCCCACTGCGAAATCGCCCAAGGTACCTGTCCCACCCCACACACCCCATGGCAGAATGCCGGATATGGGTCACATGGCTTATGTTATAACCAAACTTATACGCGAATTATACAAAGGAAGCTTGTTTGGTTGGATTGCTCGCGGTCTGGGCTTGAATGGCGGTGGCGATATGAAGTTTTTGGAGCACTCCAGGGATGGCTTTGACGCCCACTGCGAAATCGCTCAAGGTACCTGTCCCACGCAACACACCCCATGGCAGAATGCTGGATATGGGTCACATAGCTCATGTTGTATCCAAAGAGCATGAAATTGATATGAAGGCTGCTGGAGTGATTGTGTTGCCTCCAGGGATGGGTTAAAGTTTGGGGGAAACGTTTTCGAATTCTTCACGAGGTACCTGCAGCGCTCCAGGGAGGGTTTACACAGGATTAAAAACGTTTCCAAGGTACGTGCACATACATGAGTCAGAGGCTCGGAGGGAAAATGTACACATGTATACAATGTCCTTTTCGAAGTAAAACCCTGATCGTTGAGAGCTTGTCCTTCCTCTTTCTTTTGATGTTTGTAGATATGTCCTTTCCATGTCAGAGTCGAACTGACCAACATATGCCATCTGTCATCAGGTAATGCCACATATCAAACGATTTGATAGGTTAGCACGTACCTGTGGCACAGATATACCTATATGTCTACACCACTTGGAAAATATTTTATTGGACCGAGTGCTCCACCTCCCTGGAGCCATTCGAGGGTATAAATATTATGGGAGGGGGTAGGGTCAGCCCTTCATGTTCATACAACGTCACCATACACAATTGCGTGTAGGGAACTATGTATAGACATCAAAAGGCAACAAGTCCTAGCAACACGGGATGAATCTCAGTGGATCGTAGCAGCAAGGCCACTCTACCACTTACAATACCCAGTTGCAACACAGGCGGATGTATCCTTATCTCGAGGGGAAGCCATGTCAATTCACCCAGATCCGACCTCTTATACCTATGCTCACAGATAATCGAGGGTATAAATATTATGGGAGGGGGTAGGGTCAGCCCTTCATGTTCATACAACGTCACCATACACAAGTTATAAGGGTTTAAAGATTTGCTCCAGGGAGGCATGGACGCCCACTGCAAAATCTCCAAGGTACCTGTCCCACCCAACACACCCCACATCCTCCCACTGTCCTGACTGTTCCGCACATGAATTATGCACGTTATGCATATAGAGGGTCTATGAAATGAAGATTACTGGTGGGAGGGCTCCTTCCTGTGGGAGCAAGACTCAGACCATGTGGATGCCCTGGGACCATTCACAGAGCCAGGGGACCATAGGCAAAACTACATGAGCATTGACAACATGGACTTTGTTGCACCTCCAGGTCCATTTCTTGAAGGAAACGCCTTCCTTATGACAAGAGACGTAAAACTATCCAATCATTTCACCAGGGAGGGCAGAGAATCCTGAGAAATTCGAGTTTTTTTAGTGCTCCAGGGAGGCATGGACGCCCACTGCGAAATCGCCCAAGGTACCTGTCCCACCCCACACACCCCATGGCAGAATGCCGGATATGGGTCACATGGCTTATGTTATAACCAAACTTATACGCGAATTATACAAAGGAAGCTTGTTTGGTTGGATTGCTCGCGGTCTGGGCTTGAATGGCGGTGGCGATATGAAGTTTTTGGAGCACTCCAGGGATGGCTTTGACGCCCACTGCGAAATCGCTCAAGGTACCTGTCCCACGCAACACACCCCATGGCAGAATGCTGGATATGGGTCACATAGCTCATGTTGTATCCAAAGAGCATGAAATTGATATGAAGGCTGCTGGAGTGATTGTGTTGCCTCCAGGGATGGGTTAAAGTTTGGGGGAAACGTTTTCGAATTCTTCACGAGGTACCTGCAGCGCTCCAGGGAGGGTTTACACAGGATTAAAAACGTTTCCAAGGTACGTGCACATACATGAGTCAGAGGCTCGGAGGGAAAATGTACACATGTATACAATGTCCTTTTCGAAGTAAAACCCTGATCGTTGAGAGCTTGTCCTTCCTCTTTCTTTTGATGTTTGTAGATATGTCCTTTCCATGTCAGAGTCGAACTGACCAACATATGCCATCTGTCATCAGGTAATGCCACATATCAAACGATTTGATAGGTTAGCACGTACCTGTGGCACAGATATACCTATATGTCTACACCACTTGGAAAATATTTTATTGGACCGAGTGCTCCACCTCCCTGGAGCCATTCGAGGGTATAAATATTATGGGAGGGGGTAGGGTCAGCCCTTCATGTTCATACAACGTCACCATACACAATTGCGTGTAGGGAACTATGTATAGACATCAAAAGGCAACAAGTCCTAGCAACACGGGATGAATCTCAGTGGATCGTAGCAGCAAGGCCACTCTACCACTTACAATACCCAGTTGCAACACAGGCGGATGTATCCTTATCTCGAGGGGAAGCCATGTCAATTCACCCAGATCCGACCTCTTATACCTATGCTCACAGATAATCGAGGGTATAAATATTATGGGAGGGGGTAGGGTCAGCCCTTCATGTTCATACAACGTCACCATACACAAGTTATAAGGGTTTAAAGATTTGCTCCAGGGAGGCATGGACGCCCACTGCAAAATCTCCAAGGTACCTGTCCCACCCAACACACCCCACATCCTCCCACTGTCCTGACTGTTCCGCACATGAATTATGCACGTTATGCATATAGAGGGTCTATGAAATGAAGATTACTGGTGGGAGGGCTCCTTCCTGTGGGAGCAAGACTCAGACCATGTGGATGCCCTGGGACCATTCACAGAGCCAGGGGACCATAGGCAAAACTACATGAGCATTGACAACATGGACTTTGTTGCACCTCCAGGTCCATTTCTTGAAGGAAACGCCTTCCTTATGACAAGAGACGTAAAACTATCCAATCATTTCACCAGGGAGGGCAGAGAATCCTGAGAAATTCGAGTTTTTTTAGTGCTCCAGGGAGGCATGGACGCCCACTGCGAAATCGCCCAAGGTACCTGTCCCACCCCACACACCCCATGGCAGAATGCCGGATATGGGTCACATGGCTTATGTTATAACCAAACTTATACGCGAATTATACAAAGGAAGCTTGTTTGGTTGGATTGCTCGCGGTCTGGGCTTGAATGGCGGTGGCGATATGAAGTTTTTGGAGCACTCCAGGGATGGCTTTGACGCCCACTGCGAAATCGCTCAAGGTACCTGTCCCACGCAACACACCCCATGGCAGAATGCTGGATATGGGTCACATAGCTCATGTTGTATCCAAAGAGCATGAAATTGATATGAAGGCTGCTGGAGTGATTGTGTTGCCTCCAGGGATGGGTTAAAGTTTGGGGGAAACGTTTTCGAATTCTTCACGAGGTACCTGCAGCGCTCCAGGGAGGGTTTACACAGGATTAAAAACGTTTCCAAGGTACGTGCACATACATGAGTCAGAGGCTCGGAGGGAAAATGTACACATGTATACAATGTCCTTTTCGAAGTAAAACCCTGATCGTTGAGAGCTTGTCCTTCCTCTTTCTTTTGATGTTTGTAGATATGTCCTTTCCATGTCAGAGTCGAACTGACCAACATATGCCATCTGTCATCAGGTAATGCCACATATCAAACGATTTGATAGGTTAGCACGTACCTGTGGCACAGATATACCTATATGTCTACACCACTTGGAAAATATTTTATTGGACCGAGTGCTCCACCTCCCTGGAGCCATTCGAGGGTATAAATATTATGGGAGGGGGTAGGGTCAGCCCTTCATGTTCATACAACGTCACCATACACAATTGCGTGTAGGGAACTATGTATAGACATCAAAAGGCAACAAGTCCTAGCAACACGGGATGAATCTCAGTGGATCGTAGCAGCAAGGCCACTCTACCACTTACAATACCCAGTTGCAACACAGGCGGATGTATCCTTATCTCGAGGGGAAGCCATGTCAATTCACCCAGATCCGACCTCTTATACCTATGCTCACAGATAATCGAGGGTATAAATATTATGGGAGGGGGTAGGGTCAGCCCTTCATGTTCATACAACGTCACCATACACAAGTTATAAGGGTTTAAAGATTTGCTCCAGGGAGGCATGGACGCCCACTGCAAAATCTCCAAGGTACCTGTCCCACCCAACACACCCCACATCCTCCCACTGTCCTGACTGTTCCGCACATGAATTATGCACGTTATGCATATAGAGGGTCTATGAAATGAAGATTACTGGTGGGAGGGCTCCTTCCTGTGGGAGCAAGACTCAGACCATGTGGATGCCCTGGGACCATTCACAGAGCCAGGGGACCATAGGCAAAACTACATGAGCATTGACAACATGGACTTTGTTGCACCTCCAGGTCCATTTCTTGAAGGAAACGCCTTCCTTATGACAAGAGACGTAAAACTATCCAATCATTTCACCAGGGAGGGCAGAGAATCCTGAGAAATTCGAGTTTTTTTAGTGCTCCAGGGAGGCATGGACGCCCACTGCGAAATCGCCCAAGGTACCTGTCCCACCCCACACACCCCATGGCAGAATGCCGGATATGGGTCACATGGCTTATGTTATAACCAAACTTATACGCGAATTATACAAAGGAAGCTTGTTTGGTTGGATTGCTCGCGGTCTGGGCTTGAATGGCGGTGGCGATATGAAGTTTTTGGAGCACTCCAGGGATGGCTTTGACGCCCACTGCGAAATCGCTCAAGGTACCTGTCCCACGCAACACACCCCATGGCAGAATGCTGGATATGGGTCACATAGCTCATGTTGTATCCAAAGAGCATGAAATTGATATGAAGGCTGCTGGAGTGATTGTGTTGCCTCCAGGGATGGGTTAAAGTTTGGGGGAAACGTTTTCGAATTCTTCACGAGGTACCTGCAGCGCTCCAGGGAGGGTTTACACAGGATTAAAAACGTTTCCAAGGTACGTGCACATACATGAGTCAGAGGCTCGGAGGGAAAATGTACACATGTATACAATGTCCTTTTCGAAGTAAAACCCTGATCGTTGAGAGCTTGTCCTTCCTCTTTCTTTTGATGTTTGTAGATATGTCCTTTCCATGTCAGAGTCGAACTGACCAACATATGCCATCTGTCATCAGGTAATGCCACATATCAAACGATTTGATAGGTTAGCACGTACCTGTGGCACAGATATACCTATATGTCTACACCACTTGGAAAATATTTTATTGGACCGAGTGCTCCACCTCCCTGGAGCCATTCGAGGGTATAAATATTATGGGAGGGGGTAGGGTCAGCCCTTCATGTTCATACAACGTCACCATACACAATTGCGTGTAGGGAACTATGTATAGACATCAAAAGGCAACAAGTCTTAGCAACACGGGATGAATCTCAGTGGATCGTAGCAGCAAGGCCACTCTACCACTTACAATACCCAGTTGCAACACAGGCGGATGTATCCTTATCTCGAGGGGAAGCCATGTCAATTCACCCAGATCCGACCTCTTATACCTATGCTCACAGATAATCGAGGGTATAAATATTATGGGAGGGGGTAGGGTCAGCCCTTCATGTTCATACAACGTCACCATACACAAGTTATAAGGGTTTAAAGATTTGCTCCAGGGAGGCATGGACGCCCACTGCAAAATCTCCAAGGTACCTGTCCCACCCAACACACCCCACATCCTCCCACTGTCCTGACTGTTCCGCACATGAATTATGCACGTTATGCATATAGAGGGTCTATGAAATGAAGATTACTGGTGGGAGGGCTCCTTCCTGTGGGAGCAAGACTCAGACCATGTGGATGCCCTGGGACCATTCACAGAGCCAGGGGACCATAGGCAAAACTACATGAGCATTGACAACATGGACTTTGTTGCACCTCCAGGTCCATTTCTTGAAGGAAACGCCTTCCTTATGACAAGAGACGTAAAACTATCCAATCATTTCACCAGGGAGGGCAGAGAATCCTGAGAAATTCGAGTTTTTTTAGTGCTCCAGGGAGGCATGGACGCCCACTGCGAAATCGCCCAAGGTACCTGTCCCACCCCACACACCCCATGGCAGAATGCCGGATATGGGTCACATGGCTTATGTTATAACCAAACTTATACGCGAATTATACAAAGGAAGCTTGTTTGGTTGGATTGCTCGCGGTCTGGGCTTGAATGGCGGTGGCGATATGAAGTTTTTGGAGCACTCCAGGGATGGCTTTGACGCCCACTGCGAAATCTCCCAAGGTACCTGTCCTACTCAACACACCCCATGGCAGAATGCTGGATATGGGTCACATAGCTCATGTTGTATCCAAAGAGCATGAAATTGATATGAAGGCTGCTGGAGTGATTGTGTTGCCTCCAGGGATGGGTTAAAGTTTGGGGGAAACGTTTTCGAATTCTTCACGAGGTACCTGCAGCGCTCCAGGGAGGGTTTACACAGGATTAAAAACGTTTCCAAGGTACGTGCACATACATGAGTCAGAGGCTCGGAGGGAAAATGTACACATGTATACAATGTCCTTTTCGAAGTAAAACCCTGATCGTTGAGAGCTTGTCCTTCCTCTTTCTTTTGATGTTTGTAGATATGTCCTTTCCATGTCAGAGTCGAACTGACCAACATATGCCATCTGTCATCAGGTAATGCCACATATCAAACGATTTGATAGGTTAGCACGTACCTGTGGCACAGATATACCTATATGTCTACACCACTTGGAAAATATTTTATTGGACCGAGTGCTCCACCTCCCTGGAGCCATTCGAGGGTATAAATATTATGGGAGGGGGTAGGGTCAGCCCTTCATGTTCATACAACGTCACCATACACAATTGCGTGTAGGGAACTATGTATAGACATCAAAAGGCAACAAGTCTTAGCAACACGGGATGAATCTCAGTGGATCGTAGCAGCAAGGCCACTCTACCACTTACAATACCCAGTTGCAACACAGGCGGATGTATCCTTATCTCGAGGGGAAGCCATGTCAATTCACCCAGATCCGACCTCTTATACCTATGCTCACAGATAATCGAGGGTATAAATATTATGGGAGGGGGTAGGGTCAGCCCTTCATGTTCATACAACGTCACCATACACAAGTTATAAGGGTTTAAAGATTTGCTCCAGGGAGGCATGGACGCCCACTGCAAAATCTCCAAGGTACCTGTCCCACCCAACACACCCCACATCCTCCCACTGTCCTGACTGTTCCGCACATGAATTATGCACGTTATGCATATAGAGGGTCTATGAAATGAAGATTACTGGTGGGAGGGCTCCTTCCTGTGGGAGCAAGACTCAGACCATGTGGATGCCCTGGGACCATTCACAGAGCCAGGGGACCATAGGCAAAACTACATGAGCATTGACAACATGGACTTTGTTGCACCTCCAGGTCCATTTCTTGAAGGAAACGCCTTCCTTATGACAAGAGACGTAAAACTATCCAATCATTTCACCAGGGAGGGCAGAGAATCCTGAGAAATTCGAGTTTTTTTAGTGCTCCAGGGAGGCATGGACGCCCACTGCGAAATCGCCCAAGGTACCTGTCCCACCCCACACACCCCATGGCAGAATGCCGGATATGGGTCACATGGCTTATGTTATAACCAAACTTATACGCGAATTATACAAAGGAAGCTTGTTTGGTTGGATTGCTCGCGGTCTGGGCTTGAATGGCGGTGGCGATATGAAGTTTTTGGAGCACTCCAGGGATGGCTTTGACGCCCACTGCGAAATCGCTCAAGGTACCTGTCCCACGCAACACACCCCATGGCAGAATGCTGGATATGGGTCACATAGCTCATGTTGTATCCAAAGAGCATGAAATTGATATGAAGGCTGCTGGAGTGATTGTGTTGCCTCCAGGGATGGGTTAAAGTTTGGGGGAAACGTTTTCGAATTCTTCACGAGGTACCTGCAGCGCTCCAGGGAGGGTTTACACAGGATTAAAAACGTTTCCAAGGTACGTGCACATACATGAGTCAGAGGCTCGGAGGGAAAATGTACACATGTATACAATGTCCTTTTCGAAGTAAAACCCTGATCGTTGAGAGCTTGTCCTTCCTCTTTCTTTTGATGTTTGTAGATATGTCCTTTCCATGTCAGAGTCGAACTGACCAACATATGCCATCTGTCATCAGGTAATGCCACATATCAAACGATTTGATAGGTTAGCACGTACCTGTGGCACAGATATACCTATATGTCTACACCACTTGGAAAATATTTTATTGGACCGAGTGCTCCACCTCCCTGGAGCCATTCGAGGGTATAAATATTATGGGAGGGGGTAGGGTCAGCCCTTCATGTTCATACAACGTCACCATACACAATTGCGTGTAGGGAACTATGTATAGACATCAAAAGGCAACAAGTCTTAGCAACACGGGATGAATCTCAGTGGATCGTAGCAGCAAGGCCACTCTACCACTTACAATACCCAGTTGCAACACAGGCGGATGTATCCTTATCTCGAGGGGAAGCCATGTCAATTCACCCAGATCCGACCTCTTATACCTATGCTCACAGATAATCGAGGGTATAAATATTATGGGAGGGGGTAGGGTCAGCCCTTCATGTTCATACAACGTCACCATACACAAGTTATAAGGGTTTAAAGATTTGCTCCAGGGAGGCATGGACGCCCACTGCAAAATCTCCAAGGTACCTGTCCCACCCAACACACCCCACATCCTCCCACTGTCCTGACTGTTCCGCACATGAATTATGCACGTTATGCATATAGAGGGTCTATGAAATGAAGATTACTGGTGGGAGGGCTCCTTCCTGTGGGAGCAAGACTCAGACCATGTGGATGCCCTGGGACCATTCACAGAGCCAGGGGACCATAGGCAAAACTACATGAGCATTGACAACATGGACTTTGTTGCACCTCCAGGTCCATTTCTTGAAGGAAACGCCTTCCTTATGACAAGAGACGTAAAACTATCCAATCATTTCACCAGGGAGGGCAGAGAATCCTGAGAAATTCGAGTTTTTTTAGTGCTCCAGGGAGGCATGGACGCCCACTGCGAAATCGCCCAAGGTACCTGTCCCACCCCACACACCCCATGGCAGAATGCCGGATATGGGTCACATGGCTTATGTTATAACCAAACTTATACGCGAATTATACAAAGGAAGCTTGTTTGGTTGGATTGCTCGCGGTCTGGGCTTGAATGGCGGTGGCGATATGAAGTTTTTGGAGCACTCCAGGGATGGCTTTGACGCCCACTGCGAAATCTCCCAAGGTACCTGTCCTACTCAACACACCCCATGGCAGAATGCTGGATATGGGTCACATAGCTCATGTTGTATCCAAAGAGCATGAAATTGATATGAAGGCTGCTGGAGTGATTGTGTTGCCTCCAGGGATGGGTTAAAGTTTGGGGGAAACGTTTTCGAATTCTTCACGAGGTACCTGCAGCGCTCCAGGGAGGGTTTACACAGGATTAAAAACGTTTCCAAGGTACGTGCACATACATGAGTCAGAGGCTCGGAGGGAAAATGTACACATGTATACAATGTCCTTTTCGAAGTAAAACCCTGATCGTTGAGAGCTTGTCCTTCCTCTTTCTTTTGATGTTTGTAGATATGTCCTTTCCATGTCAGAGTCGAACTGACCAACATATGCCATCTGTCATCAGGTAATGCCACATATCAAACGATTTGATAGGTTAGCACGTACCTGTGGCACAGATATACCTATATGTCTACACCACTTGGAAAATATTTTATTGGACCGAGTGCTCCACCTCCCTGGAGCCATTCGAGGGTATAAATATTATGGGAGGGGGTAGGGTCAGCCCTTCATGTTCATACAACGTCACCATACACAATTGCGTGTAGGGAACTATGTATAGACATCAAAAGGCAACAAGTCTTAGCAACACGGGATGAATCTCAGTGGATCGTAGCAGCAAGGCCACTCTACCACTTACAATACCCAGTTGCAACACAGGCGGATGTATCCTTATCTCGAGGGGAAGCCATGTCAATTCACCCAGATCCGACCTCTTATACCTATGCTCACAGATAATCGAGGGTATAAATATTATGGGAGGGGGTAGGGTCAGCCCTTCATGTTCATACAACGTCACCATACACAAGTTATAAGGGTTTAAAGATTTGCTCCAGGGAGGCATGGACGCCCACTGCAAAATCTCCAAGGTACCTGTCCCACCCAACACACCCCACATCCTCCCACTGTCCTGACTGTTCCGCACATGAATTATGCACGTTATGCATATAGAGGGTCTATGAAATGAAGATTACTGGTGGGAGGGCTCCTTCCTGTGGGAGCAAGACTCAGACCATGTGGATGCCCTGGGACCATTCACAGAGCCAGGGGACCATAGGCAAAACTACATGAGCATTGACAACATGGACTTTGTTGCACCTCCAGGTCCATTTCTTGAAGGAAACGCCTTCCTTATGACAAGAGACGTAAAACTATCCAATCATTTCACCAGGGAGGGCAGAGAATCCTGAGAAATTCGAGTTTTTTTAGTGCTCCAGGGAGGCATGGACGCCCACTGCGAAATCGCCCAAGGTACCTGTCCCACCCCACACACCCCATGGCAGAATGCCGGATATGGGTCACATGGCTTATGTTATAACCAAACTTATACGCGAATTATACAAAGGAAGCTTGTTTGGTTGGATTGCTCGCGGTCTGGGCTTGAATGGCGGTGGCGATATGAAGTTTTTGGAGCACTCCAGGGATGGCTTTGACGCCCACTGCGAAATCGCTCAAGGTACCTGTCCCACGCAACACACCCCATGGCAGAATGCTGGATATGGGTCACATAGCTCATGTTGTATCCAAAGAGCATGAAATTGATATGAAGGCTGCTGGAGTGATTGTGTTGCCTCCAGGGATGGGTTAAAGTTTGGGGGAAACGTTTTCGAATTCTTCACGAGGTACCTGCAGCGCTCCAGGGAGGGTTTACACAGGATTAAAAACGTTTCCAAGGTACGTGCACATACATGAGTCAGAGGCTCGGAGGGAAAATGTACACATGTATACAATGTCCTTTTCGAAGTAAAACCCTGATCGTTGAGAGCTTGTCCTTCCTCTTTCTTTTGATGTTTGTAGATATGTCCTTTCCATGTCAGAGTCGAACTGACCAACATATGCCATCTGTCATCAGGTAATGCCACATATCAAACGATTTGATAGGTTAGCACGTACCTGTGGCACAGATATACCTATATGTCTACACCACTTGGAAAATATTTTATTGGACCGAGTGCTCCACCTCCCTGGAGCCATTCGAGGGTATAAATATTATGGGAGGGGGTAGGGTCAGCCCTTCATGTTCATACAACGTCACCATACACAATTGCGTGTAGGGAACTATGTATAGACATCAAAAGGCAACAAGTCTTAGCAACACGGGATGAATCTCAGTGGATCGTAGCAGCAAGGCCACTCTACCACTTACAATACCCAGTTGCAACACAGGCGGATGTATCCTTATCTCGAGGGGAAGCCATGTCAATTCACCCAGATCCGACCTCTTATACCTATGCTCACAGATAATCGAGGGTATAAATATTATGGGAGGGGGTAGGGTCAGCCCTTCATGTTCATACAACGTCACCATACACAAGTTATAAGGGTTTAAAGATTTGCTCCAGGGAGGCATGGACGCCCACTGCAAAATCTCCAAGGTACCTGTCCCACCCAACACACCCCACATCCTCCCACTGTCCTGACTGTTCCGCACATGAATTATGCACGTTATGCATATAGAGGGTCTATGAAATGAAGATTACTGGTGGGAGGGCTCCTTCCTGTGGGAGCAAGACTCAGACCATGTGGATGCCCTGGGACCATTCACAGAGCCAGGGGACCATAGGCAAAACTACATGAGCATTGACAACATGGACTTTGTTGCACCTCCAGGTCCATTTCTTGAAGGAAACGCCTTCCTTATGACAAGAGACGTAAAACTATCCAATCATTTCACCAGGGAGGGCAGAGAATCCTAAGAAATTCGAGTTTTTTTAGTGCTCCAGGGAGGCATGGACGCCCACTGCGAAATCGCCCAAGGTACCTGTCCCACCCCACACACCCCATGGCAGAATGCCGGATATGGGTCACATGGCTTATGTTATAACCAAACTTATACGCGAATTATACAAAGGAAGCTTGTTTGGTTGGATTGCTCGCGGTCTGGGCTTGAATGGCGGTGGCGATATGAAGTTTTTGGAGCACTCCAGGGATGGCTTTGACGCCCACTGCGAAATCGCTCAAGGTACCTGTCCCACGCAACACACCCCATGGCAGAATGCTGGATATGGGTCACATAGCTCATGTTGTATCCAAAGAGCATGAAATTGATATGAAGGCTGCTGGAGTGATTGTGTTGCCTCCAGGGATGGGTTAAAGTTTGGGGGAAACGTTTTCGAATTCTTCACGAGGTACCTGCAGCGCTCCAGGGAGGGTTTACACAGGATTAAAAACGTTTCCAAGGTACGTGCACATACATGAGTCAGAGGCTCGGAGGGAAAATGTACACATGTATACAATGTCCTTTTCGAAGTAAAACCCTGATCGTTGAGAGCTTGTCCTTCCTCTTTCTTTTGATGTTTGTAGATATGTCCTTTCCATGTCAGAGTCGAACTGACCAACATATGCCATCTGTCATCAGGTAATGCCACATATCAAACGATTTGATAGGTTAGCACGTACCTGTGGCACAGATATACCTATATGTCTACACCACTTGGAAAATATTTTATTGGACCGAGTGCTCCACCTCCCGCCATGTAGTGATCGCCATATTCTGCACCGATATTGTTTGTCGGTAAGAAGGATGGGACGTTGCATATGTGCATTGATTGTCGGGGCTTGAATGCGACTACGATTGAAAATCGCTACCCTTTGCCACACGTCGATGACCTGCTTGATAAGTTGAAAGGCTCAACTTATTTTTCCTCGATTGATCTATAACAGGGGGATAACCAGATACGCATCGCTGCTTCTGATATTCCGAGAATCGCTTTCCGGATCCCCTTTGGTCACTTCGAGTACACGGTCTTGTCGTTTGGACTTACTAATGCGCCCGCCACATTTCAAGCAGTGATGGACCGCATGTTCAGACCGTATATTGACAGGTTCATCGTTTGTTACTTGGATGATATTTTGATATATTCCAAGACGCGCGAGGAGCACCTGAAGCATCTCGAGCTCGTGCTTGAAGTGATGAAGCGGGAGCAATTGTTTGCTGAACGCGCCAAATGTTCAGGTGGAGTATTTTGGCCACATCGTGTCGGCCACTGGGGTAAGAATGGACCCACGGAAGGTAGCTGTGGTTCGTGAATGGCCCGTGCCTCAGAACCTCACCGAGCTACACCAGTTCTTAGGCTTGACTAACTACTTCCGTAGTTTATTAATAAATACTCCATTATTGCGGCCCCACTTAAAAATTTGACGAGGAAAGGAGGTTTTGCTTCGCTAGAGGCCTGGACACCCGCGTGTCAGCAGGCATTTGAAGAGCTCATGCGAATCATCACCGACGACGTTACCCTCTCTTTCCCTGAATACTCGTTGCCGTTTCGTGTTGAAGTTATATCGGATGCTTCCTTGCATGGAAGTGGCGCTGTATTGTTGCAGGAAGGACGACTGATCGCCTTCACAAGTAAGAAGTTCTCAGGTGCGGAGACCCGATACACGACCGGAGAGCAGGAGCTGTTGACAGTTCTACATGCTTTGAAGGAATGGCGCTGCTACCTCGAAGGCCGCCCTTTTACATTGAAGACCGACCACAAACCGCTGACATTCTTACAGAGTGTCCCCACGCTCAACCGACGACAAGCTCGGTGGATGGAGTACCTATCTCGTTTCGACTGTACATGGGAGTATATCACCGGCAGAATTAATATTGCTGACGCCCTCAGTCGCCACCCCTCATCACATGCTGCGATTTTAGCAGCACCAATTACCCGTTCATGCAGTCAGGAGGTGCCGATAGCAGCGGACCTCGCGCAACGACTCAAAATGGCGTATGAAGTGGATTCATGGTTTGCTTCTCCAAGCAATGTGGAACATTTACACAAGTGCAACGATTTGTGGCTGCAGATGGTGCCCAACGACGACGCTTTGCACTACGATATTCTTGCTCGGTTCAACGAGGACCCGTTAGCAGGACATCCTGGAAGCACGCGATTGGCAGAGCTAGTATGGCGCTCGTTTTGGTGGCCGCGCGTGGTCAAGGATGCGGAAAACTTCATACAAAGGTGCAGTTTATGTCAGCTCAACAAAGCACTATCCGGTAAGGGCCAGGGTTTACTACAACCTTTACTTATACCAGATGCCCCTTGGCAAAGTGTTTCTATGGACTTCGTAGTCGCGCTGCCCAAAACTAAGGGAGGATACGACTCGGTGTTCGTTATGGTCGATTGCTTGACCAAGATGGTTCACTTAGCCCCCTGCACCTCGTCTTGCACCGCTGAGCAAACAGCACGATTATTTTTCGATAACGTGGTCCAATTGCATGGCATTCCTAAAAATGTGATATCCGATCGCAGCGATCAATTCACGTCTAAGTTTTGGGAAGCGCTATGTCAACTTGCCGGGATGCGCGTTCAGTTGAGCACAGCATATCATCCACAATCCGATGGGCAAACCGAACGCACAAATCGCACGTTGGGCGATATGTTGAGGAATTTCGCGGGACGCACACCCTCTGTTTGGGATACGTTTCTGACTTCGGCAGAATTTGCACTTAACAACGCTGTTAATTGCTCAACAGGTCAAAGCCCCTTCTTTCTGAATTATGGATTCTATCCCGCGCTACCCGTGTGGTGAGAATTGGAAATAAATATCCCGGCGGCTAAAACCTTTGCCAAGTCGTTCCTATCCCGCATGACAGACGCGAAGGCATGCTTGGATGCGGCACAACAACTTACGACGGACTATTATAATAAATCCAAACGAGACGTAACATTTTCAGTGGGACAAATGGTATTATTGAGCACTAAGAACTTGCGTTCACTAGCCGACGGTTCCCGTAAATTGCTACCTCGTTGGATTGGTCCATATTCTGTTATTCGCATGGTAGGGAATGTAGCTGTGGAGCTATCCCTACCCTCTGACATGAATATCCATCCCACATTTCATATTTCCCTCATCCGCCCTTATCACGGCACGACGCCCGTTACAAAGGACACTGATGCCCCTGCAGTAATGGACCCCGGTCCCGAGACCTGGATCGCAGGCAAGCAAAAAGTGTATGATGTGGGACGAATACTGGATTATCGGGTTCGTCGTATAGGTCGACAACGATGAAAGCGGAAGGTGCACGAGTATCTGGTCAAGTGGACTGGCTATTCTAGCGAGCATAATTCGTGGGAGCCGATGCGTAATTTCTCGCCGGAAATGAAGCCACTATTGGAGGAAGCTCGCCTACGTGGCACGCAGACCCAATGATCTCTGCAGTCGATGCTGTCCGATGCAGCGAGGATGCTGCATACGGGAGGGGGGATAGTTGTTGTACGCCGGTTCGATCACCGTTTGCACCAAAGTAGGCCGCAATGCATTCGAGCATTATGAAGCATGATACAATCATATTAGCATGATATACTCGAGTATATCTAGCTAATCAGGCATGTCGCATTATCATCTACGACATCGCGCTGTCGGTCAACATGTTTGACTCGAGGCTGATAATTAATGCGTGATCTATCCATTGGCATTTTATATCACGTAATAATACTTTAAATATTATTACCTCATTTACGTCATAAACCATACGTGTATGCGAGAAGGCGACGATCACAATGGTTGGGTCGGCAACCGAATATCGATATTCGGACCTTTGCATATTGCATGGATTGCATCCATTAATATCACGGATGACACGATATTTAGAACAGTACTATGAAGGTACTCACACTTGAGATCGGAATCCAGTGAGACCTGTACTGTGCATCGGTATCACGACGTGATAGGTGTGAGGACGGCTGTAACAGTCCTTTTCAGAATACTACTAGATTTGTGCGGAAGCGTAGCTTTTTCAGATTTAGAAATAGCTCACAAGTAAATTAGCGTCGCGAAATTGTACATCTATTGGGAATAATTGGTGACAGCGGAGTCTTGAACTCCGAACAAGTAATAAAGTGATACTAAAATGTCAGGCCTTAGCTCTTCACCAGGGTGACTTTAATATTGGCTCACCTAGCCAAGATGTACGGCAATCTTCTTTACAAATCGCGAAGTTTACTTGTAGTTAGTTTTCAGTTAGGCATCATGCTTATTGCATGATTGCCTACAGCTTTATCTGGGCCTATTTCTCTAAGGTAAATGTAGTTTCCTACATTCCCCCCCCTCTGAAGCGAAACGTCCCGGGAGCGTCACCGTCTCCTCTTGGATGAGGTTTCTTTCTCAGTGGGTTTCGGACCTTTGGCTTTGAGTCTTCGCTCATACTCCTCGATGCCTTCCACCAGAGGATCTGATTCTTTCAGTGATGCCTCGGTTTCATATGTATTGTGAGTGGAATCATATCCCTCCCACTTGATAAGGTACTCTCGACGAGTTTTACCTCTGCCCCCACGGATTGAGACATCCCGATGATCTACAATGGCTTCAACCATGTAGAATGGTTCACCCTCAATAACAAGTGGTGAGGGTGGTTGTCGCTGAGCGTCCTCCTTGAATGGTTTCAGGAGTGACACATGAAAGACCGGGTGTAGGCGAGATTCAGCTGGTAAGCCAAGTTTTACCGCTGTTTCACCAATATTAGCGACAACTGTATATGGGCCAATGAATTTTGGCATCAGCTTCTTAGTTCCAGGTTTTTTAAGGTTAATATTCTTGGTACTTAACAGCACTTTTTGCCCAACCTCATAATGCACGGGGCGCCGAGAAGAGTCAGCATCCTGTTTTTGTCTAGATTGCGCAGCCTGGAGACAAGTTTTAGTGAGTTGCAATCGCTTGCGCATGATGGTGGAGTACTCATCAGCAGCCGGCACTTTCGAGGGTATATGCAGGTCAACCGGCACACGCGGTTGCTGGACACCATTAAGCAAAAATGGTGTCATACCCGTCGAACGTTGTTTGGAGTTATTGATAGCAAACTCAATCAAGGGTAAGTGATCATCCCAATCATCCTGATTAGGGGAGATATAGTGCCGTAATGTCTCTTCCAGTAAGCGGTTCATTCGCTCTGTCCATCTGTTTGTGGATGGAAGGCTGTGCTCATATGGAGGTGGGTGCCCAATAGGCGAAATATTTCCTTCCAGAAATTGCTTGTAAAGCATGGGTCCCGGTCAGAGATAATGTTCTTTGGAAGACCATGCTGCCGGAATACAGTGGCTACAAAAAGGCGAGCCAACTCTTCCGCTCCTGCGGTCGTGTGTGTGGGAGCAAAGTGTGTCATTTTGCTCAGCCGGTCCACAAACATGATCGCATCATGCCCATTGCGAGTTGTTGGTAGCTGGGTTATCAAATCCATTGATATGCTCTCCCACATGGAAGAAGCGGCTGCAGCAAACTACCCGGCTTAGTGTTGGTTGGTTTGTTATGCTGACATTGAGGACAAGACTTGACGTAGGCCTTCACGTCAGTATCTAGTCCAGGCCACCAGTACGTTTGTGCGATTGCTTGTTTGGTGCGGTCAATATGTTGTACCTCTGTTGTGTCGGCCTTCAAAGGCCCGATCGGAAGATGACCATCGATGGTCCAATCTTTGACACTACCTGTAGATACCCCAGGATACTACATTAGCTACATGTGTACCATGCTTACGAACAGCAAGGCGATTCAATGCGAGTAAAGTGACAGCTGAAGACTCAGATACATGGAAAGATCCAACTTACAATAGTCTTCGATTACAGAATGGTCGTCTGCCGTCAGACTCCGCGGGCAACGTTCATCATCCGGCTGGAGATGGTATGCTAGAATAGCTCAGGCCGAATATATATGAGTAAAACGTACGTATGAGAATTATATTGAGTTAAGTACACGGGTACTTAATCCAAAGTAGCGTCGAGCCGACTTCGGTCTCTAGGCGGCCGTCCTCGCACCTATCACGTTCGCGATACCGATGTGCGGTACAAGTTTCACTGGATTCCGATCTCAAGTGTGAGTACTATCTTAGCACCGTTCTGAATATCGCGTAATCCTTGATATTAATGGATGCATCATATGTAATATGCGAAGGTCCGAATATCGATATTCGGTTGCCGATCCAACCATCGCGATCGTCGCGTTCCCGCATACGTGTATGGTTTATGAAACGGATGAGGTAATAATATTTAAAATATTATTACGTGATATATTATGCCAATAGAGAGTTCGCGCATTGATATCAGCTTCGAGTCAAACATGTTGACCGACAGCGCGATGTCGTAGATGATGATGCGACGTGCCTGATTAGCTAGATATACTCTAATATATCATGCTAATATGATTATATCATGTTCGGTAGTGCTCGCATGGATTGCAGCCTACTTCAGTGTAAACGGTGATCGAACCGGCGTACAACAGTTAGGAGGATGGACGAATCGAACAGAATGAGGATAGTTACATAGTGTAGATGTAATGATGTATAAATCAATAGAAAGCGTGAGGGAGACGAGAAGGGATGGAGATTGGAAGGAGGGAGGAAGTAAAGGAGGGAATGACATACAGGGGGACGGGTAAGGCAACATGTAGACGGGATCATGGCACTTAAGAATAATGACCCACTTCCTGCTTGCAGAGTATTCTACCTAACGCCGGAAGGGCATTGTTTGGAAATTACGATGTCCCTAAGCATAAACCGCTGGTGGGCGCCGAAGTCAGGAACTGCTGGCTTACGTGAGCCGCCAGCTCGACCCAGATAGACAAGAAATTTAAAACGTGCTCCACGCTCTACTGTGAGTATGCTAGCTAACTGACTCTTTTCGCGCAGGGCACTCCTGTCGCTCCCTTTCCCCCTTCCTACATCCTGTACCCACTTGGAAGGCCACTTCGAACTGATCGCAGGGGCAGAGGCTCGAAATCGGGGCATGACTTACGGGCCGCCATTTTCCTGTATGCACCAGGCACACCCTGATAGGCCACTTTAGCAGCAACATATATTGGATTGCTGAGCTGCAGTGACAATTGGAGTGGGGGTTTGTCACAGGTTTGTTGGAGGGAGAATCCAAATCGACAGGTAGAAACTGCAAGTCGCGGTGCATAAATGCATGAGGGCCTACACAATAGTGTTTTTCATTAGAACAACGACATCAGTACTTAATTATGTCGCCGGCTGCAAGCACCTCCTCAATTGACACGTTCGCCGCCTTAGCAATCAGGGACGTCGTTAGAATCGTACCAGATTCGACCGACTCGACAATCCGATGATCCGCTACACCCGAGGCCGAACGTCCAAAAATGGGAGACGACGATGCCGAAGTTCCCCTGCTGCGGCTTGCACCTGCAGGTGTTTCCATTACCGCTGTGCGGCCACTACTAGATGGTTGATGCAACCCAAGGTCGCTCATACGAGACGCTAGGTAGATGCTACTGCAAGCATGACGACCAGCTCTCAGTGGCCTGGCGCCAGTCGGCTTCTGCAGACCATATGTGCACTGCATCATCGTTATAAGGGAATCGGATCATGTAAATTGGAGGGGTTGGTTGTGCAGGCAAAATAGCACTGGAAGAAAACAACTAAGTTATGCGCGAAATTCCCAGGATTTCGTTGCCGTACACTCCATTCTATAAGGGTGAGCCGCCCCCTCATCATGGCACTATGCACGAACATACATCAATGTTATAAAAGGATTAAACTTGAGTTTGCGCTAAAGTTTTAATTTTGCCTCTGGCTGCATGCGGTTTAGCTGTCGTGCACTTCGGCTTCCTCAATTGCGACTTTAGGCCCATGATCCTTTCTGTTTTTAAGTAAGATGTCCAGCTTACAAACAACTCGAAGAAGTAGGCAGAAATCATTGGTGCCCAATTTTTTGCACGCAGAAGGTTGCTAAACGCTCTGATCAAGACAGCAATGACTGACGCAGCGAAAGAACAATCAAGACATACCAGGAACCGTAGCACTCTTTATATTTAGTCAATCCTAAACCTGCATACCACATTTGACGCACCATCAGCGTACCGGGGCGTCTAATCAACGGTTATGACAAATGGGCCTTTTCAATTGACGATGCGTATGGCCGTTAAAATGTTCGCCCCTCAAGTCCGAGCGAGTCTATCGCCGCACCTTCACGAGTCTTCGCCGCACCTTCGCCCCTCCCTGTCCGCGGCGGCTATTTGAACAATACGACTTGGGATGCACCGTCGGAACCGTCACAACAGTCACAGGGTGCCTAACGTTGGGCCGCCATCGGCAAGTGGGTGCAGGAGCAGCTCCTCACGGCTACCGGCCGCACGTGATCAGTGATCCCCCCCTCCCACCTACACACAACACACTGCCATAACTGGGGATGGGTCTCTAACCCTGGAAACCTCACGCACCCTGCCGCCCGCCACTGGGGACACAGTGCGCGTCACTTCGGCTTCGCCACCCGAAGCGGCAGACGTATTTCTGTAAGGATAGAAGACCTCCCCAACAACAACAACACACACACACTCCCACCACAGCAACACGCCTCTGTAAGTCATCACGTAACTACGAGACGGCCGGATTGCGTTTACGTGTCCTTTCCACTTTTTAAAGCGACGACCTCCTCTACTCCGCTCCTATTAGCATCCGCCTTCGTCTGCCGCCCCTCCAGGATCACCACCTATCTCCCGAGCATCCACGATCATATCTTTCTTCCTGCACTGGGTCCCTAGCTTCGTTCGTTCACCACACCACCCTTTGGGATGGTGGTCGTGCGGCGCCACCGGACACTGTGGAACCACCGGGGCCACTACTGCCACCAGGGCCATAACCGCCAACCGGCGCATAGTCACACATGCGCATATCCACACAAGCGTGAAGATCTTCTTGTGCACGACGCTGAAGAGCGAGCTAAGAACAGAGGTGGAAGGAGCAAATATTGCCTTGGTCACTATGTAGTTTGGTGTCATGTCTGTACAGTACGTCCTGCAGGGACAGAAATGTATGCAGGGAAGCACAGGCAGCATGTCTGATTTGGGTCGCATGTTATGATGTTTCCTCCATCACGTCCGAAAGTGCGAGGGGAAATAGGTGCTGCTGGGGAGTAGGGTGCTGTTTGTGTGTCTGTATCCACATCCATGGGCAGCCAGCAATTGCATAAAAGGTTATTTTCACAAGGATGATGGGTGAGGTGGGACGAAAGCTACTAAAGAGTGGAGTGGCTTAACTTCACGCAGCATCATTGGTGGGAGGTGTGAGATAAGATTTTCAGCACTTGAACATCAATATTTGTTACAATAATGCTCTTTTACATCAGATTGGCAAAATGTCTCTAGACCGGTCAAACCAGTATTGCATTGGCTTAGACACCCAACCTGACCCATGCACCCATTTCTCCTGTCACGCCGCCTCGATCTTCAAGCCAAACTCTTCTGTGATGGGTACCCTGGGTCTCACCGCACAATATGCTGCCCCTCATTATGTATATATACCTCATTAATGCAACATCCTCCCTGCAAGCTCTCTTACGCGCCAGCTACTAACAAGAAAATGTAAAAAAAATCCATCCCACCCGCCCTTGAGAATCTCCAGCATGCCTACCATATCACGCAAAACGAATTTGGAATGCTAAAATAACGAAGCCCTGCCGGCCCCCGGGGAGCTCAGGAATGCGGTATTCTCACCGTAAGCAAGATACGGTTCCGGTGTATCCTGGGGTATCTACGTGTAGTGTCAAAGATTGAGCCATCGACGGTCATCTTCCGATCAGGCCTTTGTAGGCCGACACAACAGAGATACAACATCCGGAGCATATGGTTTATACCATACAACGTCACATACGCTCACACCAAACTTCAGAATGAGGATTCTCGATCACAAGCTCGTGCGTTCAGGCGTTGATGCCGTAAGTGTCATTGATACTTGACAATGGCCGACGACTCGAACAAGTAGACGCCCTCGTTCGGGTCTCCTAGATACGGAACCTGTACGGGAACATCGGTGAAGAGGTCCGGATGTAGGGGATCAAAACTGGATAAGGCCTGTTCGCAATTGCGGCTGCTATTTGCCCCGCGAGAACATGAAGGCTGAGGGGAAGATACATGACACGCGGTCACACAAATATCCTGACCCCTTCTGCCATAAAATACAAGCGACAGGTAATACTCGTGCCGCTGGTGCCTCGCGGCCACACACCACACCTGAAACACACCGCGCTTGTCGAGGAGCTCCTGGCGTTTAGGGCTGCCGCGTGCAACGGTGCGACACACACTCCGGTCACGACCAAAGAAAACGCAAAACACAGGGTATGTGGTTCGTTTGGCAGACAGTTACAACACGACAAGGAACATTCACGATTTTATTGACAAGAAACAAACCCCAAAGTTGCAAGGTGCCAGAGCGATCAATATCTTAATCCTATGGCATGAAGTCCCAGGCGTGCAACATAACGACTGCGGCGATCCAGCAACAAATACCAAGATAACAACTTCCATGGACCCTGTGGCGAAACCAAAGGAGCATAGCATCCCCTCAACAATGCCTGTCTACCTGACTACGCCTGTCATAAAGTCGAAATGAAACACCATTAAGAGTGAAACAGCAAAAATCCCCACATCTGTAGCCCATGGCTTAACACTCCACCGCCAATCCCTACTTCTCGCATGCTCATGTCCTTACTAGTCGATCCGTTGAAGATACAGCCGGTTCACATCGGACACGCCCAATCGTTCTGGCCGGAAAAGCCCATTCGTTCTGGCAGCTCGATTATTGAGGGCTGCACTTACATTGCATGTGCTAAAAACTTCGTGCACAAACGGTCGCCCAGTTAGCCAGTTAGCACCGTGCTAGCCCAATAAGGACACGGACTTCATTACTGGTGCAATGACTGCTCCACTCAAGTTGACCACATACATTTTGATATTTCGTTGTGTCCGTATATATTTGATAAGCCCCAAAGACTGTTGATATCACGGCCCACAAGCTGATGCGCCCCCGGCGCCTTTCAAGCCTGATGAGCCTGTCCTACAAATTTTTTAGGAATCTGAATCGCTCCCACTACTGCCGTACTGCCCTAAGAGCCCTGACAAGCCCCCGACAGCCACCGGGTCCGTCTCCAAATTCTGCCTTTTCACAAAACCCCCGCCAGCCTCCCCAGACTCTGATGCATGCCGCTTGCCGTGTACTGCTCCGCTCAAGTCCCCATGCGGCTTAGCCTCTATGCTGGATGCAACTGTCGCGGTTGCATATGCCAGCGCCTTTGGCTTTACCGCCACTCTTATAGACGGCTTGGACACCTGTTGCTGCTGCTGTTGGGGCGCACCGGCACGCGCTACCACACCCTTAGAATCTGTTTGTTTCTGCAGCTGGAAAAGGTCAATGGGGTCACCTGAGGGGTTCGGGCCCGCCGACCGTGATTCCCCGCCTGCCCCGCTGCCGCTCGCTCCAGTACGACAGTTTGTTCGGCCTCCCTCAGCCCCATCATCTTCAATGTCGTCCAGGCGGCTCGTGTGCGCTTGCGCGCGCAGCTGGTAAAACTCCGCCACGTCCATCGCGTCGTCCTCGTCTAGCTGCTGCTGCGACGCGGCCTTCTGCAGCGCCTCGAGCGCCTGCTCAGTGGTGACCTTTGCATGCTGTGCGTTTAGGGCTTTCATTTCGTCCAAAGCTGCCATAATGTCCATCTCGCGCTTGCTGTCCAATGTGCGGTTCTCCAGTGCCTTCATGGCGTTGCCCATCTCTTCCTCTTCCCGCTTTGCCACAGCCTCCGCCTTGGTAGTTTCCTCGTCGCGCCACGGTTCGTAGTTCCGGGTCGCACCCGCTTCAAGGATATAATCTGGCAAGCAGGAGGCGAAGATAGGGCTAGCGGGTGCAGGTAGTGCCGAATGGTAGCCTTCCTTTCAGGATAGTACATACCAATGTTGCGAAATTGTGAAGCGTCAGGCGCATCTTCGCGTGAAATCACGCACCTTCTTATAAGCCCATACACCCCCATGAGTACCCCATACCTGCGCTCTTAGGATCCGTCTTCATGCAAAACTCGGCTGCGCATTTTTTGCAGCGGTAATAAAACCGAAATACTTGAATGCCCAGGTAGTTTTCACCCATTACATCCTCCTTTCGCGTGTTGAATTTAGTGCCCTTGTACATGAACGTGCCACAGGTCTTGCAGCGTACCGACATGGGCAACATCATGCGCACTTTCATCTCATTCGTTTCTCTCCGCTTTCCCTTGGGAAGCTTCGCCGGATCAAAATCCGGTGGAAAGTACTTGTTCAACACTACAAGAGGCCAAGAATATATGTGTGAGCCACTGTGCAATACATCATTAGCTGGACAAGCTGACATAGTCAGTGTGATATATTCAACCCCAAACTGTCGGCAATCCAGCTGCACGCAAAACAGTATGCGCACCTTTACGTTCGCCCATTCTTGAACTTTTGTGATTACCACCTATAAAATTTGATAAATTATAAACGAATGAAATGCGGGACAAGCAACAATTTCAATATTGAAGGTTAACCTGCATATGAATCTGCATCCGCTGAATTCGCCATCATCCGCAAAAGGTTTCGGAGCCGACAGTGACGGAGGACTCCTGTGTGGTGGCATACCAAAAGCCTTATATTATATCGTCCATGCTACCACACTCCTGGTTGCTATTCTGACAACCTGCGCGTCATGGGCTATTGTCATTTCTGAAATATATATTTCTATACCAGCTGTGCGTTTCTTGCACCTTTGAGCCCCTGTATCGTAATTTTTTATTTAAGAGTTGATATAGAAATATTCGACAATTTGTGAGCTTTCCTTCTAGTTTTGTTGCCTAGTGGCCAACCGTAGAGCACAGGGAGAACAGACGTAGCTCAATGCCGGTGACACCAACAGATGTGGAGGCACAGCCTAGTTCGAGATTGTTGGGGGCCGAAGAGGAGAAAGACAAAAAAGCTGGGGAGATCGAGCGGAGGCAGAGCGGCGCTATGCGTCAACGAAGCGGGCAGCAGGTGGGGTATCAACAAATTTGAAAAGAAACTTGTGATCAATTGTTTCGTTTAGTCCAGGTTTCATGGGCTACCAACTTGCCTGTTTGTCCGTGTAGGCTCTTACCTCAATAGTTCACAGCTGGGCTTCCCGCAAGTTTGCAGTTGGATGGTGAGTAGTACTTGTTGCTACAAGGACGGACTTGGAGTCCCCTACCATCGTTGATATCCACCTTAGCCGCGGCTTAGCCCTGACAGCTGTTGTTTGCTGGCAACTTCGCAGCGCCATTCTCTTTCCCGTGGCTGTCACGGTGTATGTGACATGGTGGTTTCTCACCTTCTTCGACAACTTTTTCTCGGTTAGTATGCCAAAGGGTCTCAGGGGCCGCCTGACCTGGGAGAGGCGGGTTAAACCTGTGGCAATATCCTAACATCTTGCACGGGTACTATGTTTCTGGCATGTCGTGGTCTCAGTGCTAACACGTACATTATCATCGGTTACCTCCTCATCGGTTACCTTCTTCAGCCCATATATTACAAGCTGTTCGACTTCCACGTGTTCGGGCTGGGTTTTATCACTTCGATGGCCTTCATCTTTCTTATCGGTAGGTGTGTGCTGTGGCTGAGCAAAACGATGTGTTTTCAGGGGCCAAGCCTGAAAAATTAAAGCGTTAGCGGTATGAGCTTCGATTAGCTTTTTGCGATATGGTGCCTTGACGTAGCCCGTGTAATGGGGTGACAGAGTGACACCGCATAATTTCATGTTAGGGCAGGCTTGGCCAGCAGGTGAAGGGCCTGCACTGACATTTATGCCCATCTGCACACCTTATGTACATATGCCCTGGAGGGGACCTAAGATTGTAGCTTGACACGGTTATACAGGTTTGTGATTGCGCTTCAGCTCATGCATCATGAGGCTTCTATGGCGCAGTGTGGGGATGTCACACGACAACTATTATCCGCAGACAAGCATGTTGGCTCCTTTTCTGTTGTTTGCGGACGTCGTCCATGAATTCTGAGTTCTAAACTTACAGGCGTCTGTTGGCACAGGTGTTTTCTTCTCGTCCTGGCTGGGGTCAGCACTACTTGGGATCGGTGAATGGATAATTAAGCGGCTTCCGCTCGTTAAGCACATTTACTCCGCATCTAAACAGGTGGGCGCGATCCTTTAGGCAAATGAGAGCTGAGCATGAGAGCAAAGGGTAGGAAACAGCAGGTTCTTGTCTGTTCACGTTGTTTACTTCACCGACGTAGGTCAGCGCGGCAATTAACCCCGAGAATGAAGCTTCGAAGGCTTTCCAGGAGTGCGTCATCATTAGGCATCCCCGTAAAGGGGAATACGCTATTGCGTTTATAACTGGTAGAACTATCTTGCAGGTGAGTTCAAGAGTTTGAGGAAAACTATAGGCCATGAGGTTCAGGGTGTTCGTAATTGCATGCTAGTTTGCAGGGCCGCGAAGGGACATGTATTCCAATTGCCAGGTGCATGTGTTTTTCCTGATATTGCCGATGTGCTGATAATGTGCTGATAATGCTGTGCTGATAATGCCGATGCTTGCAGACTGGATCCCAGGACACAAAGTTAAATACAGTCTATGTCCCAACAAATCATGTGTACGTCGGGGATATTTTCTTGCTTGAAGATAAGGAGATCACTCACACAAATCTCTCCGTCCGTGAAGGTCTCGGTAAGACTTGGTCCCTCCGGGTGTGACAAGGTTTCTCTAAATTTTCCTAATGCTCATGTTTTCGTTCTTCCCTCGCAGAAATAATCGTTTCATGCGGCATGGCTATACCGCCAAACCTAATTGCCATGCCCAGGCCTTGAATAGATGAACATTTTAGGTTGTTTTGTGTTTACGTTCTCAGTGTCATGATGTAGAGATGTAATAGAAGATATGAGTACCAGACGCGTTTACAACTAGTCAGATAGTTATTGTTGGGACATGTCATAGTAGTGATTGATTATCTAGATGTTTTACTTCCTGGGATGCAGGATGTATATAAATATCCCCTCTTCCTTTCATGTAACAACACGCTCAATGCTCACAATCGCTGCACTTCGCAAAAAACACCCAATTACTTTGTCATGAATGCTACAACGTTGAACGTCCGACGACTACAACAGAAGTTGTACGTCACTGTATCGGTCAGACAACAAAGGCGAATCAGTTGAGCCCACTGCTAACCGTCCTGCCCCGACAGCTCCTCCTCGCTGTACTCGCGCCCGGCGAACTCAACTTGTGTTTCCCGAACGATACGAGCACCATCCTCGGAGGTTGCTGCGTACAAAATTTCCTGAACGCGCTTCATAATAGGCATGTCAGCAATGACCGGCGTTTGGCACAGCAGCTCCACATCCCGTAACTTTGAGTAATAAAACTCCTTCTCCTTCTCAAAGCCGTCGGCCTTTAATCGCAGATCCTGATAAGGTCATACAGAGTACGGGAGGATATTTCACACAGGTTACTTTCTTAATTTTCAAGGTGATTGCATTTCAGACAAACCTCGATTAATCCAACACGGAATTATAATTGCTGTCGTAACAAAAAGCGAGTTGAACTCCAGGCAGATATCGCAAGGGCATCTCAGCAGACAGGACACATTTGCTTGCATCTACATACCTCTAGCTGGTGGTTTAGCTTGTCCATTTGGTCCCGGTCTCCAGGGCTGGCGGTTTTGCTGCTTACAGATGGGCGAGGGGCTGCCACAGGTGGAGCACGTGGCGCAGGTGTGGGGGCTGCCTTAATCCCACCGGCTGCGCCTTTCGACCCTCCCGCACTGCTGCCCTTCATATCACCAGTCTTGCAGAGGGCCCGGCGACCTGGGCCGTCATAGGGCGCAAGCGGCTGACCCATGGTAACCTGGGCCGACAGTTAACACAGTAACATAAGCTTTGGATACATCAGTAGCGCTAGCTGTAAAATGTTATACCTGGTCCCAGTAAGCCTTAAACCACTGCATGAACTCCATGTTGTCAAGCGGACGCCCCTTGACCAGACGGGCGACCTCCACGTACTGCAGGTGCAAAATCCCACTCCCACAGTAAAGATGTACGGACACATGGCAGCCCACCGACATGTTTCCAGCCTTTACCTTGTCAATCTTTAGCTTGTTAAAGCAATCTTGCAGCACTTTATAATTGTTGATCATTTGGTACTGCGCATGAATTGTGCCGTACGTTTAGTGATGAATTTGAACAGTACAGAAACGCAATTTAAGAGACCTAGTCCACGGCAGGTACAGTCTACCAAGCAGTGTAAGAAAGATGTTAATACTGCCAGAGCCGAGTAACGGCACGAATCGCAAATGACTGAGTTGAATTGGAACCACGTGGAAGCATTTAGGCCAAAGCCCTGCGGATGTATTGTTCCTATACCACGTTCAGGGACATGCGCTACTGAGACCGCCACCCCACGACCACTACGCACCTCGTTATTGGCGTTGAAGTCCACCTTTGTGATAGGAACCACCCCAGGGTGCAGGACATCCAGCAGCTGGCATGCAACTGCGCCATTGCAGGTCTCCTCTACCTACGAAGGTGATATTATCTTGTAGGCAGAAGATGACGAGACCTTCAAAGACCGAGTCAAAGATCCTGTCCGGACATCTTACTACACATCATAACGCATAAAGATAATGACTAATATTGTTCATAAATCCCAACACCATCGACAGTTGTGTGTTTGAAGGCGGAGGCCCTCCTAACAGGCATCCGTGTTCAAACTATGCACCTACTTTGTTGAGTCGCAAGCTGAGCGTGTCATTGATCCACGATAAAATTTCGCCCCGGCCCAGGAAATAATGCGGGTCTTGGAGGCCGAAGGACTGCAGCCATTGGAAAATAGGAAGGTACCGAGCAGGTTGAAGTGCAAGAACACAGCGGCGGACGTAACGATTTCTTATTAAACAAAGGCTGACCGTCTGCGGTGGCATATTCAAGACGAAAGCGGAACCTCACGTAGACGAATACTGGTAACCAAGCTGGTTGTACCCGTTTGAATCACCCCAACTTATTTTTGGTACAGAACACGACATCAACCTATGGAAGGTCACTTCAAAATCATAATGACTGTGTTCCACGCCCTTAAAAATTTGAGCGCAAAAATTTCGCACAAAGTACGAGTGTGTACGGCGGTGAATTTGCTCGCAGTAAAAGGCTCTCGTTTGGCGGGCTTCAGCTATTATGAATGTCTCCGTATACTTGAACTGTCGCCTATATACCTCCACCAGTACCTTTCTTCCATGACTGATGTACCGAAGCAGTTATTCGTCGTCGTCCGAAAAACCATCAGCTGTCGCTTTCCATAATGGCCATTAAGATGAGTGAAAAGAATTCGACTTAACCTTTCTTCGTGCTGCTAGAGCAACCGCCTCCCCACACGGGTGACACGCTTTTACCACAAACCAAAGGTGTCGCTGGACCCTGTCGCTCTATTTCGGCAGCGTTTCCGTGTGACAACATTTCTTGGCCAGGGTATGGCTATGTATTACCCGTCGGCCAGCTTTACCTGTCAGCCCGTTAGCCCTCTTACGCAACTCCCAAAACCTGCAAATTTGCCAAGGGTCCGTGAGCACCGCGCATTCAATTCGAAATGCCACCAAGCAGCGTGGTATCCCTCCAGAGCCCACCATGTCAGGATTAGAGCTGCAGCAGCGGCAGAGCCCTGCGCAGCTCGGACCCATACCAACACGCCCGCAACCAAAGCAGCAAAACCATTCGGGCGTCTATGTGGGCTTTCCTGTCGCACTAACGCGGTGGCCCTCGGCCATGCGACTGTCAGACGCGCCTGCACATCTGCGATGTACACTGCTAATGCCGAACAGCCCACTCCTATCCCCGTCATGGCTGAGGTCCTGGACCAATATGGTTGGATGCTGGGATCACCCCTAGAGGAGCTCATGTCTCGCGCCGCTGTGCTGCGTGACAACGGGCAGCACGGCGCCATTGTATCTTTCTCCCCAAAGGTCAGCGAGTTGCTTGTGTCATGTTTACCACAGTCTCTGGTTCCCAAACGTTCACTGCGTTAGTATCAGGTACCACCCTGCCGCGTGTGTTCCGTCCTGCCCGGTTGGCAGCGGGAGCAAGTCGGACCGTTATTTTATTCTCCTGCTCACTCCCTCACAACACGCCTAATGGGAAGGTGAGTTAGGCAGAGGTCACATGTTCTCTTGTGGAGCACAACTGTGCAGGAGTCACAAAGAGCGGTTCATCTCATCCCTCAGGTCATGAATTAGAAACGCTGCCTTTAAATGTTTATCATCTGTGGATGGTTTACTAGTTATATTCTTTGCATTTGTCTCTTTTATGAAATGGTAAAAGAACCATGAGTTAATTCTCGGTACAGCTTGCCACGCCAGGTAACATCTTTCAGGCAGCAAAGGATTTGCGCTCCTATATACTTCGCCCCTCAACATTTGTCCCTCTCTCCTGCATGAGATGGACTTAGTGTCGTGGTCTTTATCATGGGGATGCCGATTTGGGCTTCAAAGGGAACAACGGGGCAGCCCCTACCCGTCCCTCAAACTGCGCCTAGCTCTCGCTCGCGCCAGCATTCACCCGTCACGGCGTACCCGCCGCTTCCTTCTATCCCGTTTGTATGCTGGCTCGTCTTCTCTCCCATTACATCGTTGGCAGTGCAACGTTTAGGTTCCCTGCAAGGTAAACACATTATCCTAATTGTGATGAGGTTAGTGTTGTTCTTACCGTTGATTCACATCAATCTAAGTTATTTAGCTATGTACTCTCACGTGTGATTCGGACACTTACCTCTCAAGCGCTTTCCCCCCGGCTCCTTGCCTTCAAACTATCCGCAGGTCTTCCTCCCAATCACCCGGTTGTGCCGCGACATGTGCGGCTACTGCACCTTCGCGCAACCCCCACGGCCCGCTCGGCGAGCCTTTATGACGTTGGAGGAGATTCTCCAGGTAGGGACTGATGGCTACGGAGGACGGGCAAGTGGAAAGAAAGAAATCCACACGGGAAATAGAGGGTCGCAGAATCTATGTGAACAACGTATTTGTTCCGGACTGATCACCAATATGCGCCCTCGAGATGGCAGGGTTGGTTACCGTCAATCCGCACGTAGCTGGCCCGCCGAAATCCGAAGTGCTGTTAGAGCAGGGGACGGGCTGGAGCGAGCCTCACTTAGGCGTCAGCACAAGCTCTGGTCTTGGCATTGGGTTGTAGCTTCTGCGACCATACCTATCCTGCCTTTCATTCAGGATTAATAGAAGACCGGATGGTGACCCGGATGATGCTTCTGGGTAGGGTCGGGGACTGAGGGGAGGCGAGGGGACGGGAGGGGAGGCTTTAATGTCCCTGTAAACCTTAATTGCCACTGTGAGGGCGGAGGATAGTGTCGCGGAACTTATAGATGTACGGAACATCGGCCACCGGAATCATCGTGGCTGTTCTACCTTGGATTGTCTGCATCTGAAAGACGTTGTCCTTAAAGATATAGCAATAATTTCATTTCATTTGTCCATTAAGGATTCTCGTCGAGTGCAGGATTCTCGTCGCCAAAGCTGGGCTTCAACAAAATCCAGTGTTTTTTCGGATTCGCACATACTCGCCGACGTCGTTTTCATAATGGCATCATCCTGCTCCTCACCGCCATCGTTCTACGGAGAGAACATGCGCAAATCATTCTCTTCCCCTAGTATTGTAGTTTTTAAAACCCGCATACAATTCGCCCAAGTGGACAAATCCCCTGGGGTTTTAACTTTCCTTGTTGTTACACTCTTACTTTCCCGCATACCCTCCACCTGTAAGTTCTTATCGTACGATTCCCCACAGCGACTGTTCTCCGGCGTGTAGATTACGGATCAGCGGCAGACAGCCCTGGTTACCCCCATACCGCCCCCTACCCAAAGCCGCTGTTTCCGCCACCCGGTGGTTCTTAAGTGAGTGAAGTCGGCCGAACGTAAGCCCCAAACTCGCAAATGCCGTCCTTAGATTGCCGCCCAGGGTGCCGCAGCCGGGTGCTCGGAGGCGCTGCTGACACTAGGCGACAAGCCCGAGGACCGTTGGCCGGAGGCGGCTTCGGAGTTGATGGATATGGGATTCGGCAGCACAATAGAATACGTGGAGGCTGCGGCTAAGGTGAGTGAGAGCAATGTTTGTGTTTGGTAATTTAGCCAAAGGTAGGACGATTCTGCTGGAACGGATAGAAAAATGACTCGATGTCAGTTTCATTGTGTGTCTGGGCCTCTAACACGCGCATGGTTGTTTGGTTGTATGGGTGTAGTCGAGGATGTAGATGTGGTTTGGCAGCGTAGGTCGGTCCGCGTGGTGCCTTTGTTCGCCGAACCCTGCCCCTATCCCCGACCTCTCTTTGCGCCCGCGCTTGTATCTGAACCAGGCTATTCTTCGGGAGACCGGACTATTGCCCCACATCAATGCGGGGGTAATGAGCGAACTCGATTTAAGGAAGCTCAAAAAGGTGTGGCGGGAAAAGATATGATGGGAAAGTTACTCGAGAGAAGTTGAATATGTGCGGGAATCCACACCACATGTTTGCTGGACCCACTCGCCGTATCTCTGCAGCGAGCCTAAAGCGGTGGAGGGGCCTCAGTCTTCCATGGCGTTAGCTGGGGATGTTCTCTACCATGGCATCTAGGACACTGTCGTTACTTGAGGGAGGCAGGATCTGGTTTGGGCTTTTGCCAGGAACGAATCTGGGAGTCAGGCTTGCAGGGAGGGAGGGAGACAGGGGTTACCTTTCAGAGTTGCAATCAGGAAGGCAGCTCGCTAGCCCTAAGAGCCTAGGCTAACCTTCATGGCCAGGTCCACTGACAGGGGACATCACCATGGGTATTATTACCAGAATCTACTGATCCCTTAGCCACCGCTGACCACGGCTGGAATGGCGGATGGCGAGAGCCAGTTTTAAGGATACGTAAAGAATTGAAGCTGCGACTCCATCCTGTTAGGCATTCTGTTGTTGTTTCTTGCCCACCCTGGTGTCTCCCAGGCAAGTATTATCAATATTATCTGTAGCTTATCACATTGCCGTTAGTTACCAAGTTTCTTGAAGCCGCACTGCAGCTCTCCACATCCTCTCCACATCGCTCCGTTACTTTGTCGGAATTGCGTCTCTCTTTAATTCACACGAGAGAGCTGTCTTTATTTGCACTTCGTTTCCTCTTCAATATGTACCACACTCCTCCACAGCTTTCGACACGCCACTCCTCCCCGAAGCCCCACCGCAGCCAGCCATTACCGGCAGGTAATGCATCTTAGCATAATGTTTGACTCCTTTACATTCACATCCATATTTCCCCACCTCCAGGTGTCAGCAAGTCAGGGGCTCATGCTGGAGAGCACTTCCCTGGAGCTTATGCATTCAGGAGGGGCGCACCACAATTGCCCCGACAAAGACCCGGCGAGTCGCCTCAAGACTATCGAGGCGGCAGGCCGAGCAGCAGTGCCGTATACGTCGGGTAGGTTGTAATGGTAGTGCTAGTACCACAGCGGCAGGGTCGGGGTATGTGGCACTTCCCGTCCGCTCAATGTTGTTTTGTAAATAGAGGTCAACACATCAGCACGCACTGTTAAGTAATGTGGTTATCTTGTGTTGTTCAGTACTGGTGCATTCTCTGACCGGCGGTGGTTAGATGGCGATGGTGCTGGTCCTGCAAAATCTATGTGAGGTGCGGACTGGTTACGGAGCACCTAAAGGGTGTTGCATAAAGGGTCAAATATGGAATACCATTCTAACTTCTTATGGAGACGGTCTCTAACCAATCAACAACCCTTATTCTCCTCTCCGCTTCCTTGCAGGCATCTTGGTGGGTATTGGTGACACTCGCTCAGATCGCCTGCATGCACTGGCCTGTCTGCACCGCCTGAACGAGCGCTACGGCCACATCCAGGTAAACGGAGGGTGTAGACTGGCGGGAAAGGAGGAATAATTGGCGAATAGACTTGTGGGTGTCGGTGGGGTGGTTGAAGGTAATGTTCAGGCGGGCTGCAGCGGGGCATGTGGGATATGGCCGGTGTCCTGTCGCCTACAAACACTGGAAGGAATCTCTGGCGGGTGGTGAGAACACGGACACCGGAGCAGTGGGACTACGGTGGAGTGGTGGTAACGGGACAAAATTAGACACGGTGCGCGGTGGTATCGTGTGTCTTTAGGTACGTGTGTGCAACTCCCTCTTGCTACAGTTTTCGTATTCTCGCTTTCTCCCTCAATGAGCCGTCCTGGTTCCAGGTTGGAATCATAGGGACCTGGAGTCACAATAACTTTTAGAAATCCATGAATACATGCATACACGGACGGACAAGGCCCCCGGTCAGGCCTTTTTGATCAAGTGGAGCTTTGGTCGCTTACATGGCCTTCATCCTGCAGCCGTTTCATCCGCCATCAGTCATTCCCGCAGACGATGCAGAAACATTTGGGACCTTCTCAGAAAGCACGGTTGTATGCGTCATTGCATTCATACTCGTCGTTCCCCGGCTAATATGCAATTTTCTCTCCTGATGCAAACCAGCCTAATAATACCTGTGGCCACAACATGCGGATGGGGAGTCTTAACGCACACGTAGTTCCCACAGGAGCTCATCATTCAGAACTTTCGGGCGAAGCCCGCTACTGCCATGGCTACTTGGCCCGAGCCCCCCCTGGAGGAGCTGTTGTGGGCGGTGACGGCGGCACGAATCATGTTTGGACCTAACATGAACATACAGGTACGGAGTTATCTCATGGCTCATAGCGTTTTACCCAAACAAAACTTAAACTAATTTCTCAAATTCAAAATTATGAGAACACTTCCGAGTACGCACAACTCCATAGCAGTATGATTGACTGTCAGCTGTCAATTCGAGCTGTTCACTTCCCATCTGTTGCCGTCCCATTACTGCTCATTCCAGTCCACTTCACTCCATGCCAGATAACGCCCTTCTTTCGTTTGCATCACTTTATCTCATCCGCTCGCTTCACATGCTCTCGTGACATTGCGACGTCCCATCCCAAACTTCACTGACGGGTGACAGAACAAGAAGCGAATGCCTCTGCTCGTGATGTCCTGTGAACGGGTCCCTTACCCGCCCTCCGCTGCACGCCGTGGCAGTATAAACCCTTAAACCGTAACCCCTATAAACCCTAGGCACCACCTAACCTGACACCGCTGGAGTCAGCTGCTGGCGGCAGTTCCGGAGCTTCCTCGCTGGCTGCTCTTCAGGTTGGCTGGCGGGCCTTGTTGGACGCCGGGATCAACGACTGGGGTAAGACTGTATCGTGAGAAAGAGGAGAGAAGCCGATAGCCGACTGGATCCTAGGCCCTGAGCAAGGCGGCCACATGGACTTTGGGGGGATTTTGCTGAGTGGATTTTTCATGTCCCCACCTAGGCAGTAGGGAGAGCAGTAGATGAATATGAGGGCTGGTAGTTAGGAAGGATGTCTTGATGAAGGTCTGACAGATCCTTTTAAACGCGTAGCTGCCGCTGACATAACATCTGGCGCTCCATGTGATGATTTCTTGCTAGCCCTGCTGTATGTGACAACGAATCCTGCGGGTTGACATGTCCATTTTTCCTTTGTGTTCTATAAACCACTTACGACTATACGCTATCCGTCCGTCCTTACACCGTTCCCCCTCGTCTGGCTCGTCCCGAAACGTCCATGTCTCATGCAGGTGGAATCTCCCCCATCACACGGGACTTCGTGAACCCCGATAAGCCGTGGCCGCACCTCAGCTCCCTTGCCGCCGCCACGGCCGCTGCCGGCAAGCTGCTGCTACCGAGGTTGCCCGTCTATCCCGCATTCCTAGGTCTCAGAGGCGGAGCTCCCCAGCCCAACCGCCACCCGGACGAGGAGACAGCAGCCGCCGTCCGTGGCGAGCTGGCGGCAAGGGCGCCTGGGACGCCCTTGGCGGCGGCACCGGCCGAAGTGGCGGCAGCTGGGAATCCGTTGGGGCAGCTCTCCTGCCGTTGGCTAGACTTCAGTGGCGGGCAAGACAGTGTGGGCGCGGCGGTGCTCCGCAGCATTGACTCTGAGGGGTTCCTGCGTGCCAGTGCCTGGGTTGCGGGCCGGCCGGATGTTGACGAGCAAGAGGTGCTGAGTCAGGGACAGCAGGAGAGGGCGCAGCCCTCTGGCGTGTCCATCATCTCTACGGCTTTCAGTGTTTCACATACTCCTCCGCCTCCTGCTGCTTCCCCTTGGCCCCTAGCTGCGGCAGCGTCGATGACAATTGCAACGACAATGGAAGAAGCAGCGATACCGACGACACCGGCGGCAACGACGGCAGAGATGGGAAGTATGGCAGCGACGGCGCAGCGTGGCAGTATGCCTATACCGCGCTGGCGGGAGGGCCGCGTATGGCGGGTGGCGGTTAGTGTGGATGGCGCATTGGAGGGAATGCCCCGACCCACAGATCCCTCACCACGCGTTACCAGGTGGGTATTGACCGTGGTTACATAACATACATGTATTTACGTGCATTTATATTGACATTTTTGGAAATTATATTGGATATGATATCTAAATCTATACCTACCTACCTTCCTGGCGACCTGTCGACATGACTTCATACATTTCAAAGTGTGTGTATATATGCATATATGCATACAGGTATACTTATCTGCACATATGCACATGAATATGTATATCTGCAGTCGTAAGCAAAACCTAATCCGTCTGTCTCCTATCAGGGTGCCAGGTATGTAGATGGGTGGGTAGGTGGGTGCTGAGGACTGAAAGGTCCAGCAGTAGTTGTTGGAAATCGGAGCAACGAGAGCACTGGGCGGATAAGAAAGGAAAATGATATGTTCGCGGGAAGACGACGGGTCTTGGAGGACTGGACGGGAAGAACTGGAGGCCGTAAATGTGAGATGGTCTAACGTCAATCTCCCCTCTCCTGATCTGTCTCACGCAAGCCCCCGGTGCACATTTGCACACCATTCATTCATGCATGCATGCATGCATGCATGAAATGCTCTCTCATTCGCAAACGTTAGCAGCAACTAAAGACGGTCGTAAAAGAGAATCGCCCTGGAAATAATTGATACTTGCCAGGCCAACGCTGAAACCTTGCCATCGCCTAACCGATGCAGATCTTAACCGTGTCCTCCTGGGCGGAGGAGCTTTGAGGTTCCCCTCTTAAATTTTATCGTTGGTACAACGACCGTCCACCATGAAAGTACTTGTGTCAATATATATCAGCCATCACAATGGGGACTCTAATAAATAATAAAATAATCGGGATGAAATAATAACATTTCATTGCTATTAGCTGGAGCAGTGGATCCAGCAGGAATTGAAAAGGGGAAACGTTTGCTACTGTCGCTGTTTGTTCGCGGTGGTCCTGCGGCTGGTTCCCCTTGCTGTTCGCCAACCCTCACTGGCTCAGTCTTCTGGAAGGGGTTCTGGCGAGAGGTCGGCCGCTGCAGCGGGACGAGCTGGAACTTTTGCTGCGCAGCCGGGGGGCGGACTATGACGCCGTGTGTGCCGCTGCTGACGAACTGCGTCGCCGTACATGCGGCGATACAGTGTCTTACGTCGTCAACCGGAATATCAATTACACAAACGTTTGCACATACAAGTAAGGCACCAAGGATACGTGGGGACATGGCGACGTGTCGCCCATCAAAAGGGGTAATGGTATGGGACCTGTTCCCGACTACCGTGCGGAGGTAACACTTGAGGCCGATACACGCCGCACCTTTGATGCACATGGATTCTTTGCTGTGGAGGATGGCCCGCTTCCTACCCGTCGTGCCATCCCTCCGTAGTCTTGTCATTCTGGTCGGCTTCAGCGGTTGTCTGTGGTCTCGGAAGAGATGTTCACATCGTTATGTCGAAGCACATCCCGTTGCCCACTGAGGAAGGCATGGAAGGATACCTGCTGCAGCAGCAAGGGTGTAAAGGCCAAAGTCAAATTAGTTCTAGTCCAACTCTAAACGCGGACGTAAAACTGCGAATCAGTTTTAGGAACTCGGGAAACGCCTACACCATACTCGCCATACTCCCAAACGTTCTCACGATTACATACTCACATGTCGACTCCTCCTTCCTTCCACGAGCTCTGCAGGTGCTCCTTCTGCGCCTTCTCGAAGGGCAGGACTGCTGAGGAGCTAAGAGGTCCCGCGTACGTGGTGCCGTACGAGGAGATTGCCAGGCGTACGGCAGAAGCCTGGGATCGGGGTGCCACTGAGGTACGTATGCCTTTGCGTGCAGGCAGGATGGGGTATGCTGACTTACGTAGATGGCGGTGGTCAGTGTTGTGCGTTGTAGATACATACATCATACATACAGACATACACATGTCGTGTGTTGCCTCCCGCGCTGTGGTTCGGCCCGGTCAGGGCCCCCGGTGTTTGTCCTTTCAGGGCAAGTCGCCCACAATGTAACACCCGGTCTTACATACATATATGTTTATCTTGATACCGTACAGTATTGAACTCATGCCACATTGTCCGCACTTTTAGTGTTTCGTGTTTCATAATGTCGTCATCGCCATTGCCAACCCTGCAGGTGTGTATGCAGGGCGGCATCCATCCCAACTTCACTGGCGATACCTACCTCCGAATCGTGTCTGCTGCCAAAGCAGCCGCTCCTGCAGTGCATGTGCACGCCTTCAGCCCGCTCGAAGTACACCACGGTGCTACAAGTCTGGGGCTCACCTACGAACGGTGAGTACATCGGGGGTTTATCCCTCATGGGGAATGAGTTGTCTTTTCAGACGTTCCAAGCTTCAAGTTTTTTAACTCTAAAACGACATTCTCCACCCATCCCCCCCTGCCCATCTATTCTCCGTGCACCTCACCACCCGCCCTACACGTATGGTGCACCTCCGTCTGTTCTTTGAGGTCTCGTTCGCTGACTCCGGGCGCAGTTATCTGGAGCGGCTTGCGGTTGCGGGTCTGGGCAGCCTGCCGGGCACTGCCGCTGAGGTGCTTCACGATCACGTGCGGAGCGTGCTTTGTCCCGACAAGATTGATACCGCCACGTGGCTCAAGGTAGATGCATAGCTAATAGGAAGGTCATGGGCACGGCAGGAAAAGCCGGGAAATGCCATTAACTGTCTTAAGCTCTCTGTCTTTAGATCTTTGACTCAAGTTAAATCGGCGATTACAGGCTAAAGAACAACCAAGCTGAGATTGAGGAGACAGGCTAACGTGGTTGCCAAAGTTGAAGATGAGGGAAGAAGGATATGGAAACAGTGATGCGATTGAGCAGGAAGAAGGGGCGGCAGCAGAGGGGCGCGGGAGGGACTGCTCCACGCAGTGAGATGTCGCGGACTGAAGAGATAGTGTAAAAGCTGGACGGATTGGGTTTCGGAGCTGGAAAGGGGAAAGGGACCCTGGAATGCCCGAGGCACAGTCAAACCCTAGCTGTAACAACCTATTTCACCAAGCAAATGAACGGTACATGTAAAATTGTGTAGCTCTATTACTGCAGCATGGCAAGGCCCCCCGTTCTCCCCTGTGTGCAGGTGGTGGGTGCAGCCCACCGTGTGGGCTTATGCACGACCTCGACCCTTATGTTTGGCAGCGTTGAGGAGGGGCCTGCTGCCTGGGCTTCCCATCTAGTGTTGCTAAGAGAGTTACAACAGCAGGCAGAGGCGACTGCAGGTCATGGTAGTGGTGTAGGCATCACGGAGTTTGTACCACTCCCATTTGTACACATGGAGTCGCCTGTGTACATTAAGGTGCGTTGTGGCCGCCTCCAGAGGTGACTCCTCTCACAGTTCATCCCCCGGGGAAAGGGCGAACATTGTAAGAGAGACCGGATGCCGTGCAGTAGATCCCTTTGAAGAACCCAATCAATCCTTGACGCAAATCATTTCGGAGAATCGAAGTTCGCAAACCGCTACCATAGTGTAGCCGAAGTTGAAGAGAACTTTTCACTAATCTTGCAGTTCGTTCTCCCCAGAACGGCTCGCCCGCCTCTCTGGATGCTTTATGCAGCTGCAGTTGTCCCCTTCCCGGTTCCCTTGCAGCGCGTAGCTGTTGGCTTTTCGCTTCCAAATATTATTTGTATCACCCCTGTTCGATGTCTCTTTTGGATTGGTTGGGCGGCGGTGTGGCCGCGTTCCTCAGCAACCAGCTAACAGGTGGTAGTTGACAGCATCCATTCGGTCAGCGTGTGACGCCCGTGGGCTCTTGTGACTGGGTCGGTTTCTTACCACCATCTGCCCCGATACGCTGGCGACGTCGTCCCCGCCACTGTGGGCATCGCTGCCTCGGTCCCCGCAGGGCCAAGCCCGCCGCGGCCCCAGCCTGCACGAGATCGTGCTGCTGCATGCGGTGGCCCGACTTGCGCTACACCCCCACGTGAACAACGTCCAAGCCTCATGGGTCAAAGTGGGCCCTTCGCGGGCAGCACAGCTGCTGGCGGCAGGGTGTAATGACATGGGTGGCTCCATCATGAACGAAAGCATAACGCGAGCGGCAGGTGAGAAGTGCGGCTGCGGGATTAGCGAAAAAGCCGACCGAACGAGGTGAGCGCCGCCGCTGCTACCAGCAGCAGCAGCACCCCCACCCCCACTATCAGAGATCCACCTTGGAGTTAGCGAGGGACGGGTGCTAGGAAGGATGGATGACAGGTGATCCTGACGCCGCCGACTGAAGGCGATTTTGTAGATGATGTGCCGCACAATATTTGTTTGTTCGACGCATTCTGGATGCACAGTGGAAATTTGACGTGTCTCTGTAAAGAAGCGAGAACGTTTTTGACAAACAGCCGATGATCGTATTCTGCTAGGGGGGGTACAATCCGTCTATTAGTCCATGTGGCGTTCTCATGTCGGTTTAACCCGTTTTTAAAATTGTTCAAATTCGCAAGTGTAAGGGTCAGGATTCTAAAGAGGAAGAAGGGTTCGTAATGCCCGATTGCCCGTACGTAGGTATGCCACGTCCGTACATATGGGAAGATGTAAACACGTAACCGTTGGTTGCATTCCTTCACCCGAAGTGAGCTCCCAACCACTGAATTCCTGTCTCCATCCTTACGATCCGCAGGCGCCGCCCATGGCCAGGAGCTCCCGCCCGTCCGAATGGAGGAGATCATTCGAGCCGCTGGTCGGCAACCGCGGCAACGGACCACGCTTTATGGGATGCCACCAGTTGAGCAGACTGCCCGTTCATATGGCACGGTGCCACTGCAGCCGCTCGTGTTCGCAGCGCCTACAGTCGGTGGACTACGGTAAGAGCCACCTGCGACCGCCACATGCATGCAGTGCCTGCACGAAAACATGGATAACACTCCGTGGCTGCTTGGCGGCGGGCTGCTTGGACTAACTGATTGTGCAGGTGTTGCCAAGCAGAATTTTTTTCCGTGAAGATATGTGGGCCCGGGTTTTCCGAACCGGGGCTCGGGCATTATAGCATGTGTTGTGGCGCAGTTCAACCTACGCAAGGGGCCTAGTGTTATGTGTGACGATTTTTAAGTAACGCAAGCTGGAGGACAGGAAGGAGATCGAATTTCTCTTCATCTTATTTGAAGATACGTATCATCATCATGCTAACAAAGATACGTACCTTCCAAGTAAGTTAAGCTAATTTAACTTACGTACCTTTACATATTACACGCGGTCCACGAGGTAAACAACTTGTTCTTACTGCGTCGTAAATGGGCAATACGACAGAGTTCGGCAGGCGGAGGCTTTTGGAATGATGTCTATATCATATGTGCCGTAGGCTCGGGTTTTCTTTCCCTTATCCCTTTCGGGTACCTCTCGTTCTCCATACGACGCGGTACGTATGCAAGTATCACTATGGAGAAAAAGGGAGAGATGGTTTGGGGGCTTATGGGGGCTTATGAGAGGAAGGGACCTGATAGACACATTCTGCGGTCTATCGTTGCTGTCCCAGGATGCGAACAGACTGAAGTCCAGGATCTTGAGCGTATAAGAAGCATGCGCAACGGGTTCACTTGAACGGGTTCCCTAGGGTGCATGTTATGTCCAGAGCAAGATGAGTCCTGTCCATGTTGCCGTTCGTGATGCCCCTACGTACAAACTTTGCGGGGTGCAAGTGTCACGAGGGCAAAGCTTCGCAACGTTGCTTTAATCCTGACAACGCGGCCGGTGTGGAACATGTCCACCTGGTAATTAGTCACAAGATAAATCTACACTAGGACGCAAGTTCCGTGCATTGCAATCATAGCGCAAAGCCTCCCCGACCCACCATAAAAACGGCCACATTACGCGGATATATACGCGGACGTCCTCCTTGAACAAAGAGCATGCTGGGTTGCAATCATCCTTGACCAAAAAATATGCATTAGTACAACAGTAGGGCAAAACAACGGACAGCAAAACTATACCACAGATTACTGACAACGATGCTGCATTTGAAATCTTTGTACTTGTCTCTCACCACATCCTTTGCACTCTAAGTTAGTTACCTGGCTCCAATCATCTTACAAAACAACCATAAACCCTCCGCTATCACAGGAGCTTGATTTCACACCATCCACATCCATTATATAACCAGAACAATTCTCGGAAAATAATTGTCGGCTTCAGATTCACCGCTACATACGGCTGACAGGAGATCTTAATCCTGCAGGTTGCAAGGATGCGATGTTTTACGCACATTCCCAATTACCTCCCCGTTAGTCAACAATATCTATTTCTGAATTATATTTTGTATCTTGGTATCTAACACTACCTACAACTGTCATCCAGACTGAAGCTGCTCCCCTGTAGCTGCGTCCTGATGGCCCACACCGTCATCCTCGCACCTTATCCTGCCCAGCTCCATGATCGCGTACTCGGTCTCGATCTGCTCAATAAGGGGCTCTGGGTCGTCTCCAGCATCCCGCAACGCGTTCGTCAGCACCACCACCTTCATGCTCTCCTGACCCAAGCACAGCAACAGCTCGTCGTGCTCACCCTGCAGCGCCACCAGGGAGTCCCGCGTGGCCTCCAGCTCTAACTTAACGCACTGAAGCGCTCTGTGTAGCGCTTCTGCAGTTCCTCGCCTTCTACACGAGTGGGGGACAGCGTTTCCGCAAGTACTGCCCTCTCCGATCGCTCCATCGTCAGAGCCTCTGCTAATGTGTCACGCTCCACCACTATCTCAAAGAATTTGGCAGCCATTGCCTCCCGCTCCGCCTCAGCCTTTCCCCGGGCATCCTGAGCCTGCGTGCATGCGACCTCAACAACCTCGAGCCTCGATACCAGTCCATCCCGCTCTGCCTTCAGTGATGCCAGCGCCGTCTCCAGCTCTCCGGCACGCTTCTGCAGCCCGTCACGCTCCCTTTCAACTGCCGCAATCACTAGTGCCGCTACCTCGCGCTCTGAATCCACAAGAGCATCCAATCGCGCCTCCCACGAAGCCCGCTCCTCGACAGCGGCCGGGTCCACCTCTTGTGTGGCAGTGACATTCAGTGAAACCATCACCGGTGGCTGCTGCAACTGCACCAGCAGCGACTGGCTTTGCGATGCCCCCAGGCCTGCTGCCTCAGACGCTGCATCGGACAGCCGCTTGCCCAGCTGCTGGAAGCGCTCGCCAGGGCCGGACCTATCCTCCACTGCTGCTGCCTCTACCACCGGGCGTGCAACGGGCGGACCCGGGAGCAGCACAGGGGTGGCGACATGTTCTGTGGCGGCGCCCGCAGCAGCCACGCGAGTAGGCGTGGTAGGACTTGTATCTACACATGGCCGCTTGAGGCTTGCAGACGGGGTCCATTCCGCATGTGTATTCGGGATCTGAAGCATAGGTGCAACAGCGAGGGATGTGAGTGCGCTGACATCAACCCCCATGCGGGCCAGTGCTACCGTTGCCAATTCCAAGGAGGATTGGAAATGCAGTAGCAGAGCAGTGCCGACTTGGGGTTTTGTCACCGCCCCACCGTTGCCGGCAACCGCACTGTTGCGAAGCTGCTCCAGTGCCTGCACCACGCTGTCGATGGCTGCTGCCGCAGCGGCGGCCGGAGCTGCGACCTCAGAATCCAGCACGCTTTCCTTATTTGAAGAACCCACTGCTTCCCCTTGCTCTCTTGGTGCGACAGCTCTTGAAATCTGCTGCTCAGGCGCCGTCCGCCCCAGAACCTCCAACTTGTTGGCTACTTGAGCCTGAGCCTCGTCACCCAGCCGATCAAAAAAGCTGGTCCCCTCCACAGTTTCCAGCCTTGCTACTGAGCAAACCTCAGTGCTGGTTCCCGATGCCTCAACCGATTCTAAAGGCACCGTCCGCTCGCCAGCTTTGCTCTGGCGCTCCTGCCCCAGTGAAATACCGCCGTTCGGCACCTGGAAGAGCGAAGCCTGTCGGCTGTGTTCCTGCAGCAACGGCTGCGAGATTGGCGCGGGCTCGATCCCAGCGGACGGGTTGTGCGAACGAGTGAAATCCGGCATGGGATGTCGGTCATGTGGAATAGCCATGGCCACGGGGAGGCGCAGGCACAGCGGCGTATCAACAACAGTCGCGGAGGCACTCTCGGGCACGCTCGTGTCAGGACTCATCTTCTGTGCGTCCTGATTGGGCTTGCAGGGAGGCGCCGTCACTGTGACAAGTACTTGGCCATTTGTAATGACGGGCTGCTGCTGAGGCCGTAGCTGGGGCTCCCGAAGTGAAGAATCCACGGTGGCTGCTTGCTTAGGTGGCTGCTTGATAAGCATTAGGCCCGTCCCCGGCTGCCCGAGCTGTGCGGAGCAACATGCAAGCTTGTACGAGGACAGGTCCGCTTCAACCAGTGGCCCCGCACTGCCCGTGGATCCCGAACCGTCCTCAATTGCCACCACCATCTCTATACCTTGCTGCGGTAACTGAGATGTCATCACCCTTGCCTTTGCCGTTTGCTGCTGTATCTGCTGCTCCTGCAGCTGCAAAAGCAACTGCGGGGTGTACTCCTGTCGTGGATTCCTTAGCTGCCAGTTTGCGCACAGAGCTAGAAACTTGCGGCCGGTACGCAGATGCTCAGGAAGCTCCCACGGCAGAGGACCATCCAGCTTTGCCGGAACCCCGGGATGCATAATGCCATCAAAGTCCTCCTCACTCGAACCAACCACACCTGCCATATCCACAAACCCGCTCACAACAGCAGAAGCGGTGCTTTCTGCGGCGGTTGCATTGGATAGTGCAGCTGGGACTTGAGCTGCGGCCTCCGCAATAGCGCCGAGGGATGCGACAACCGAGGACAGCGGCGTGAGCTGCTTCGCACATGCAGCGCCCAAGCCCAGTAGCAGCTCGGGGACTAAAGTAGTAGCCAATTGGTCTGTAGATATGACCAACCTCGGTGCTCCGTCAGCGGCACCCAGTCTGCTCGCCCGCCGCAGCTCCTCAACGGCTGCTGCGCCAAGTAAAGGCGCAGCAATGACATTACTGACGTCAACCGCCGCCACCATTGGCTCTGGAACAAACGAGCCGGAGACGTGTGGTGCAGTATGGAGGGAGCTGTACCTGACGTGAGGAGCTGTTACATAGACCGGGTCTTCCCTGTGTCCCACGCCCTCCACCATAAGGCTCAATCCCCCCGCCACCGCAAATGCTTCATCCTCAGCTGACGCCGTAACGGCTTGCCAAACTGGCTCGGCCATAGTCTCTACAACCTTTGCCAATGCTGCTGTTCTTGTGTTGTCTATCGCCACACCAAGAACAGCCAACTGTTCTTGCTGCTGCTGCGCCTGCGCGTCTGGTGCTGAAACAGACCACTCACCACCGGCGTCGGCTGTGTGCACATCCCCCCCAATATTCCCTTCCAGCGCCTGCGCCTCGTATTGCTGAGTATACGCGGCTGCATAGTACTGTGCGTACGTGACGGCATCCGCCTACCCGTAACCCATCCCCAACGCATACTGGTATAAATATGCGTATTGCTGGTAGTAATACTGCGAGTGCCAGGTGGAGCAGTCACTGCCTTCCACAGCCCCATCTGACGGGCCAGTAGTTGCCGCTTTACCTCTTCCGACATCACCGTTTTTAACCTCAACTGCTTGCCCACCATCATGGGCCTCGACAGCCAGGCTGCCGCCATTGGAAACCGGTCCAGCTGCCTGCCCACCTGGCGCCCCTCCAGCCTCAAAATCCGCCGGTGGGGCACAGCTGTCTGCAGCCGTATCACCCTCTTCAACTGTCGCCAGCTCTCCCCCTTTTAACGTCGCCTGGTCGCAATCACTCAAATTGTAATGGTTAACATGAGACCGCACTGGAGTGACTCCCAGACTGTCATGCAACGAGATGGCCATACCCACGTCTGATGCATTTGCTGCTGCACCCACAAAGCGAGGAGATCCTCGCAACGCCAGTGGCGAGGGCTGCTGCTGCAGCTGATCCTCAGTCAAAAGGTCCTCAGGCGGTGCCACGACCAGCGCCATGGGGCTGTCTACACACCTTTCCTCCGTGCTTGGAAAAGATACGGGAATACGTGGATCGTCAGTCAAATTGGTCGCGTCTACCATCGTCTGTGCACAGGCACAATCAAACATTTCTATATCCGTAAATGTGGCAAGCTCCAGATCGTCACGCCTATTGAAAATCTCGCCTGTGTTGCTGTGCAAGTGCGGCGCAGCGCTGCATGTAACAGCGTGCTGCTTGTCACGGACTTCAGCGGAAATGGTAACTTCGTCTACCTTTACAAGTCCCTCCCCGCTCCAGCAGAGAACCCGCTCATCATGAAGGCCAGGGACGGGGCCAGCTAAGTGATCGACGGGAGCTGCATCTGTGGCAGAGCGCGCATTGTCTACTTTGTTATTTAGATCTGTTGTTTCATCACCCGTACCGCCGACCTGTGAGTTGCGTGGCAGGATCGGCAACGGTACGAAGGACGTCCCAGCCGATAACAGATTTATTGGCCTTTTGGGGGAGGAGGGGACAAAGGCTGTGGCAGTCGTAGCACATGCAGTCTCGGATGGCGACCTGGATCACAGGCTGAAGGACGCCGGTAAATTAAAGCCTCCGCCGGACTGCGGGGGAGATGAAGCCATGCTGACCATGGCGCTGGGTGGTTCGGAGAAGGTGTTCCCTTGGCCAGCGCCGACAAGGCCTGCAAAGTCCGTCTGTGAAAGGGACCCCCCCAGAGACGCCATTGATGATGAAATGGAAAGTTCCGGCTGCAGCACATAGCGCTGTGATAGATTGCGCCTGAGGAGGAGAAAACGGAGAGGTGTTAACTTTCGGACAACATGAGACAAGGTAACGATAACTGTAAATCCCGATATCGTTTCGCTAGCATACTTGATGTACTTACAACATCGAAAAAATTTATATTATAATCTCTATTCCGGTTACTCACTTGTGCAGCGGCTTTGAGGTGAAGGCGCCTACGGCAGGGATGGGTGGCGGAGGCGGCCCCGCCGCCTGTTGTTTAGCCTCCTCTTCCTTACCTATCTCGATCCATCGATTAAGCTGCGTTAGGAAAATGAAGTACAAGGCCTTCAAAACATAAATTCATAACGAAGGATATTGTCCACGCTAGCTGTGTGTGAACCATGCGCACCTCTTTATGAAAATGCATCCTGTTTTCCTCTCCCAGATTGCCTTGTTTTATCTTCTTCCTCTTGGTCATCCACTGCGAGGGATTGGACATTGGTCAAAGTTCGAGAAGTGTTGATGATATACAGCCCACGTATGACCGATATATATATATATATATATATATATAACCCTAAAACCCTAAAACCCTATATATATATATACATACTGCTAGGCCTCCGAAGATATCGATTGGCAACTTGGAAGGCGTCTTTTGTGGCCCTTGATTTGAAGCCATGGCACCTCCGCGTGTCGTCTACAGGTAGATCGCGTCAGCCAAGATATCTAAGCCATGTTGGCATAACTGTATGTGGTAAAATGTTCCTGTATGTTTATATTAAACAGCAAAAGCTTGTTTGCCGTACCCCAGAACTGAATCGCCAATTTATCATACTGTTACCGAGCTGGATATCACGTTAGCACGATAGCAAGTCAAGTAGACCCATCGTGGACACCAAAGTTGCTATCTTGCCGCCTGTACAAGTTAATCTCCCGCATCTCTCTTCACATCGGCCTCGTTCGTCAAATCGATTTGCGCTGATGCAGAGTTAATCGCTTTGGCCCCGTGAAGATAGTTTTTTTGTGAGACCAGGATTGCATTACATCTTCCTTCCCTGATACTAATGCCCCTGCGACGAGAGCACTCATAACTCCTAACTCCTAAGCGCACATGCGTCCTTCGGCATGGAAGGAAATTGCTTCATTATGTAACATTCCTCCATGGATTCATAGACTCGCGTGCTTAACAACTGGTACGTCTCCCAGTCTGCCGTCGTTATTGAGGCCATCCCTGGTCCTCGTGGCTATCAACGGCTATTGGCACCTAACCGCACGTATCGGTATAACCCATGCAATCACCCATTTATCCTCCGGCCACACGGGAATCTCACGTACAGGAATACTTCCAAGCTGTTTAGCATAAAAATTTCAAATCATTCATTCTTGCTTGCTACTGCATTTGCAGCCATTTTAGGTCCAACCCATGGTTCAAATTGCATGCCACCTTTATTTACGGGAAGGTTGCAAACGCAGCTACTTAAGGGCTTTACGGACTAACTGCCCTTGCTCCCCCTATTTGACTTGCCGACTCTGTTCTGGGTCGCCCCGGAGCTTCACTGAACATGACAAGGCCACAGAAACTCGAGGAATCCCATAACATGTAGCTAAGAATCATCGGACATGCAACAAGCTCCTCAACTCGTTCCTAGACGAACTCTAGCTGGACGCACAACGAACTAAACATTACCTAACCCTGATAATCCAGTCGATAACGTCCTGCTGTTGTCGAAATGGATAAGCATATCCCTGGATCCAGTCCATATGGCGCAAGCTTCTAAAATATTGGACCGATGGCGGTTGGCTATGTGTGTGAGCTGTATGGAGGGCTGGTCTTGCCCAGCGTTTTACGAGTAATCGTGCCGCGTGAGTGATGCTGCGGGGAAAAGGGGTTGGGAGCCCCGCGGCATTAGGCAGACTTTACCTAAAGCAGGTTTTCCTGGCGGAATCACCTGCAGAGTTGTGCGAAAAGGTAATAAGAGAATTTTGTAGGATGCACGGAGACCAACCTGACACGCGGGAGTTAACCCCCAATGTCCAGCGACTACCATCCGGGGTTCTGCTGAAGATCCTACGCTTTCATCCTCTAGAGCCACCACCTTGGTTCGCAAGTCCTCGAGAAATGTCCTCCTGCGTACAAATTACACGAACCATGTACAAACCATGCTTATTTTGATCGTCTTGATTATGTCTCACCCATGTGCCAGGAACATGCTTATGTCTTCGTATCATAATACAGCAGGTTTACCATCCCTATACCAGGAATAACATCATGTGCAGCGCCAGAATATTGATAATGCACAAGTTCGATCTTTTTGCTATATTGCTAGGCCACTATGAATTGGTTATGGCATATACTTTTTAAATAGTGTATCTATATTACAATTATATTTCCTTCTCCTAAATTTAGCTTGAAACAATTTCGGCTCAATAGGGTTTAGGTCAGGGGAGTAAGTTACAAGCAAGGTTAAAGATCCGAAGGCCACGGTAGATGAGACGGAAAACCAATGTCGTGTGCGAGGCGGGGCTGCAGTGCAGCTGCAGTCAAGTGCCGATCAGATTATTACCCTTGGTATCGAGTGCCTGCTGTACGACAGATCTGCACTGCGCTCGACAGCATCTTAGCCCATCTAATGCTGCGAGGCTTGGAAAGCAGTAGCAATCGACGAACGTTCTCAAGCTCCCATCCAAGCAAGCAGCTTCCACGGGATGCGGATATCCCCACCCCGCGGCCTGAAGGCCCAGAGAGATAAACAAGGGTGATGACAAACGCCGGAACCATATCAGCCCGCCGCACGAGAGGTGCAACCGTTGTCAATAATTCAAGCACCCGCATGATTCGGCCACGAATACCACGAGCTAACCTCGACGCCTGGCAGTTCGACCCATCCATAACTGGTGGGCCGCGGCGCGGCCAGTCGAGGATGAGGGAACAACAGCGCATGCTGCTGGCTCCCCCATTACTTATCGCATTTCTTTAATTTTGAACCCGCCCCGAATGGTGGGAGTTCTGATGCATGCGACTGCATTGCCTCAAACCCCCTCCCGATGCCTGTAAGTTGTGATGGGCGTGCTTTGTAAAAATGCAACGTGCATGGGTCAAGCGGTGTTGCTTATGGGAGTACCTTGAGCCTGCTGGGCTGGAAGGGCTTGGGCCTTACATAGGTAGAGGCCTGTATTATAAGGGATGGACTAGCCCAAGATCTACAAGACAAGATCTACAAATCCAACCGAAAGGCATGAAGTATTTAGGTAATTGCATCCACATTCATTAATTTAAGAACGCCGAGAGTGCTCCAAACGCACTTGCGAGCCTCCCCACCGGGATGATGATGGTGGAAGCCTTAGCTCTTTCCTATTACGCGCTGTGGGAGCGAACCAATCTTTGATGGGAGCAATGCCAGCCGGGCGGCAATCTAGCCATGCATCGCCCGCCCGCCTTCCATTATGTGCACGACGGGGCCCCGCCAGAGCTGTACATTGGTGCAGCTGCATCGGCTGCTGGTTATAATAAATAACGCCCCCACGGCGTCCTGCACGGCTTAGAGCCAGCTGCGGACCGGCGTCAGCTGCTGGTGTTCAACAGCAGCCCGCAATGATGAATAGTTGCATGGGGCTACTCAGCATCTCCTCAAGATGAAGTATATGATCAGATGCCGGTGCCTTAGCGTTGCCGAGGTGTTGCCTTCCCGGAGAATGCCCTGAAGGAGATCGCCTGCCGCCCCTGCCAGCCACCGTTCGTTGCACGCCGGAGGCTGTGCTGGTAAGGCAGCATTCCTACTCATTAGACGCCTTGTCTGCTACAAATAATAGCTTGCAGATCCAGACGCGTCATGCTGTCGACGTGTTGATCGCCATGCATCTCATCCTAGAGACTCGACGCCGGTTTTTAATAACATGCCCGACCAAGTCAATGTCGTTCCACTCTTTTCATCCGCTCCTAATCAATGGACTGATAATATAGAAAAAGGCTTTCATGCGCTTTTCGCGCACGTGTGCGCTGTAGCAGGGGTCCCCTGGGCCCCTGGCCTCTGGGCTGTACAGGCATGCGGTGTCCATGAGGTGTGGATTTGGTGTCTATGAGAGGGGACTTGTTCTCCCCCGCCGCGCCCTTTCATCGTTAGCTCCCGCTCGCACCGTCGCTTGTTACGTCTCCCATCAAATCCCACTCAGAATGACGCTGTCCCTTGGCTGATTGAGACCGTATTCATCTCCTTCATTTGCCCTTCCCGTTCCAAGCTCCGGCACTGTCCTCCATAACATCACGACGGTAACGACCTCTACCGGCTACTCCAGTGATCACAGCCACTTCCAGCAGCACCCCTTCTGCTCCATCAGCGTCGAGACATACCACACTCAGTGCCCACGTGTGGCAGCGAACTATAGGACTACCACACTGCCCGCTGCCGCGGCAGCAGGCACCACCATGTGCATTGATTGGATTGATTGAATGGAAGCGGGTCTTGAACCCCCGGACACATCTCCGTGCACTTTAATTGGATTGATTGGATGTAAGCAGGTCGGTATCCTCCCCCACCCCCGTGTGCTTTGATTGGATTGATCGGATTTGGTTAATCGAATTGCTAAGCGGACCAGATTTGAAAAGTCAAAGTTCATACTGCAACTCTCCCGCCTTCCAAGTACGTAATATTTCGGCCAATTCCGTCGCATCAAGCTGTTTCAGCAACAGTGATCTCCATACGTTGCTAACATCAAGCTATTCCGAGGGTTTTCAGAAATTTGAAAGGACTTCTGTGTCCGCAGCAACACTTGCCTTTGGGAGGAGGCAGACAAACAGGGACTTCTCATTAAAGGGAATTAGCTATTTGTTATAAAATGGTGAAGGGCGGTGTCAGTTCTGTTGGTAGAAACAGCTACTCTGTATAATTTCACTTTATGGCGGAAGTCCTGTTTATCTTTCTTTCCAAGCCTTCATTTAGCAATTTAAATCAATAAATATAACTGGTGCATTATGCTCCGGTGCATTCATTAAAGGGGCTTCGGACGTCACCAAGATAACCCAAGCGACTAAAAACACTGACCAATGGAACCTAAAAGGAGACCAGATTGAATACAGATATCATCATAGTGACAAACCGTGCATTGGGCTGCTGTACTTTCACGCAAAAGATGCCGCACGCGCAGCAACACATTGTACGCCGATGTCCCCCGTTACTAAAACACCGAAGAGGACCTCCGGTTCATCTACGTAAATAAGTGATATTATATGTGTAATAACGACCTTCGACTGGGTGCTTAGGGAATTGAACATCCAATTAATTTTCTGGTTACTATGGCTAATGTAAGGAGTCCTGCATAATTACAGTAACTAGACTCGAATTACTGCCGGAAGGGGCAAAGCACGCCGAAGAGTACCCCTGCCCTGGCGTACGGAAGCGAATTGTTCTGACCACAATGTCGGAGATTTTTTATTTGGCAACACAACCTGATTATTGTATCACAATCCGCAGGGAATATTTCATAACTGTACACAAAAAATGGCGCTCGTTCGACCTCATCACCGAATTGCAACAGCCACGCGCATGCGAGTGTCGCCCAAGTCAGGTTTTTTTTCTCTTTTGACGCAACGAACTAATAAAGTTGAGAAACTCCTTGCTATTAAGGAGGAACTTTTGGAGCGATTGGAGGGTCTCAATCGCGGAGCTTCGGCGTCGGCTGGTAGGATCCACATGCATAATCTTTGCCCTCGTATCTGAACATCATTTGCGCATTTTGTTTCTTCGATCCCCGTAACGCCTGAAAACGTTTGTTCGCTTGCTTCTTTCTGAGGTTAGCGCTAACACCTTCCGTCAACTGCCGACACCTCAGCGGGGTTTCCCACTCTTTTTCACAATCGCGCGAATACGTGTACTATATCCTTGCGCACAGATGATAAGGCTGAAGTTGAGCGCCTGGCGAGGTCTCTTGAGCAGCTGAATCCCACTCCACAACCGCTGAAGGCGCCGGAGCTGCTAAATGGCAAGTGGCGCCTGCTGTACACCACCTCCGCCTTCATTTTGGCCACCAGCCGGCCTCCGGCTCTGAGGCCCCAGGGACCCATCTTCCAAACCATAGGTGTGGGGGGCTTGGACCCAACCAGGCTGCTTCCGTCCAGTCCAGTCATTTGGTCAGCCGATTAGCCGGGGAGCAAGGGGGGTCGTGTGTTATTGCCCATGCTGACAAAGAGCATTACGGCAAAGAAACGTGGCTGCGAATGCCCAAGAAACGCATAAAAACCAGTCTTTGGCTTCCTACGGTTGGCAGGCAGGCACTGCGACCAGCACTCCTCTCCGCTGATCAGCTCACGGCTGATTCGATGTTTTCTTCAACCTACTATCATTTCTCTGCTTTGCCGATATTTTCATGGCCGTGCTTAGCTTATTGTCAATGCTGAGGTCGTGCACATGCGGGAGCTATTTCACGGCAATCTGGATGCCTCCTGCACAATGCAGATGCAGAGAAGCTGAAGGCCAGGAACAACGAGACGTGGCCATTTTTTAACCAGGTGCGTCCAGAGCGACGGTGTGGGCTGAGGAAGGGGGTCGTATGTGATGGTTCGGTTTGCAGATCTGAATTTTCGGTGAGCACAACTGCAACCGCCCTCAAACCACCCAACCCTTTACGCCCTGAGCATGGAACCTAAACTGCATGGGAAGCGCGGGCCAGCTGTAATGCACACGAAGACACACATGCGCATAGTCACACAGGTATGCTTTCCACATGGTGCAGGACCGCAAGCCATCTGGGGGTTATGCCATCCCCAAATCCAATTGTTCTCCACAATCTCTACACAAGTAGAACATTATCCCAGACATACGAAGAAATCATCCATCGTGCGATATCCAGTTATCCAATGACAACATTACCTCAGGTTTCCGCCGATCTAATCCCGCTGAGCCCCAAGAAGGTGGCAGTTCAGTTCCGGACATTCAAGCTGCTGGGCGTTATCCCCATCGCGGCACCTCCCAGCGCCAGGGGTAGGACCAGGGACAGGATTAGGGAGGGGCAGCATGCAAGGCAAGGAAGGCGGCCTGATTTGTAAGCCCATTTCTGTCTTCCTGTTATGCTGCTCGCGCACGTGAATTCCTTGGCGTCCATCTTACAAAACCCCTCCTAGTTATCGTATATATTCCTCTTTTCCGCTCTTTTCCTTTGCTCCAGGGGAGCTGGCTGTGACATATCTGGACGAGGACCTGCGCATCAGCCGGGGTGATCAGGGCAACCTGTTCATATTGGATATGGTAGACCGCAGCGCCCGGCTGGGTTGACCGGACTAACCGGAGGGAGGGGGGAAAAAGGGCAGTGAATAAGCCGGAGGCCGTGAAAGGCCCCTGTTGCAGTGCCGGTTTTTGGTGGGGGAAGGAACCCGTCCTCTTCGTCTTATCTGAGACATGGGGCAGAAAGGCTGCGGGCGGCCGGATTGGAGGAATTTGGGAGACCCCTGTCGGGGCCCGGAGGCTAAGTTGGAGAAATTTGGCTTTATTCCTACGGAGTGGGCAACGGCGGACAACACCATCTCGCTGCGTAGTGCTCCTCACTCGACGAGGTGAGATGCATGTCCACGGCCGCATAGACACAGACACCTTCCCGGTTCCTACGGCGTCTCCGTCTTCTTCGTCACTGTAGCCAGACTGTCTCGCTCTCGTGGCGCCTCCTACGCTCAATGTGCCCAAGCCGCATCGAAAACTGTCCTGCGCTGCCACATTTAAGGGATGCGAGTCTTTCGCATGCTTTGCATGATAGGATCACACCAGCACGGCGGACAGCCCCGGCACTGACCAGGCCACCTCCCAGCGCTCTGACCCCAGCCGGGGGACCACCAACGGGATGGCAGCAGGCAGCAGAACAGTCCGCCCGCATATGCCATGGACGAAGCAAAGACTTGAGTGAGAGTGCGCGGTGCGTGTTGAGTACGTGTTTATGAGGCCTCGATTTTGCTTTTGACAATATCTAAGGAGAGTGTCCAAGTGTGCATAATAGCTTCATTTTCATTGGTTTTTCAGACTGTGTTGTCCGAAATACGTAGGCAGCTGCGTAGGGCGAAGAGCGTTTTGGATACATTTAGGTATTTGAAGGCTGCCGCCTTCGTTCGTTGCAGGCGTCTTTTGTGGACACCTTTACTTAGAGGTGGCTTGTAGTATTACAAGTGGCGTTTATGTTAGTGTGAGGAGGAATATTCTTCGAAGGTCGTGCTGCGACCGACGACTAACAGCGCGCAACTTATTGTAGTGGTGTACAAACCTTGGCAGTGCTACAGTACATCATCGTCTATACAGGATGAGCAGAGGCCCGATCAGAATATTTCCACAATGCATCCACTTTCACAATCCATCCCGGATACTACCCATAGACATGCACCCCAGGATACTACACAGGACCTTTTGTACAGGGGGCCAGCAGCCATGTACGTGTCTGCCTTTTGAGCGGATGGACCAGGCCGGCAACTAACATGATGCCCATAGTGATGGCCATCGTTGGTGCGGAGGGTATCACAAACTTGCCGCATCTAAGGAGGGTACCTGGCTGGCAATTAGCTTGCAGCGGCATCTAGATACTTTCCTAGCCGCATCTAGGATTTAAGATGCTTAAGATTGTCCCTCAGCCGCATCTAGATACTGCCAAAACCGCTTCTAGATACGTTAGACCCCCTCCGGTACCCACATCTAGATGCCTGAATGCATCTAGATGCCATCCTAGAAGTATCTAGATGCCTTAGACACCCCTTTTTGCCGCATCTAGATACTTTACATCCCCCCCCCTTCGCGGCATCTAGATACTTTCCTAGCCGCACCTGGATATTAAGACCTCATGGTCACCTGCCCAAATTTTGTATCCCTGATGATATAAAAACGTATATAAATTCTAAGTGGTATTTGATGAGTTTTCATGTAGGGGAAATGTGTGCCCCGAAACCCAAAAACAGCAACCGAATACCGTAGTTGTAGATAATTTGTCTACAAATGAATAGCTAAGAACTAAATATATAAAATAATGTTGGTTAAGGTGAACGATCTGTGTGAGTGGACCTCGTGCCCAAAACTTCCCATAATAATCCAATAGGTCGGGCATTTTAACGAGAACAATACAATTCCATGTGCTGTTCTTTATAGACGAACAGATACATTAGGCGACCATGCGCACAGAGCCATGACCACTGCGTGCACCAAACTTCCCAACTGAGTGAATCTGCCATGGATTTTATGTGTTAACACTACAAGTTTTCATTTGGTTCCCTTAATATAATCAAAGAAGCGAGCTGGCCATCTGCCCAGAGGAAGGGCCACGCGCACCAGTGTTTCAGTGCTACTCGTGCTAGTCTTGGGTTTCGGGGCACACGGTTACGCCTGCTTACTACTGTGAAGGTCGAGGCTGGCTTTACATATTTAATGATCTAGATACCTAAGCTGCATCTATATATCTTATGACTCACATCTAGATACCAAAGACACCCCCCTTCAGCCGCATCTAGATATCTTGTGACTCGCATCTAGGGAGTGTCTAGATATATCCAGACACCCCTCGTTTAGCTGCAGCTAGATATTCTTTTCGTCGCATGTAGGTATCCAGACCCCCCCCCGGTAGCCGCATCTAAGTGACTGGTAAGCCGCATCTAGATATCCGGACCACCATTGTTTTTTCATGTTGGGGAGTCTGACTTTGGGTACAGGTCAAGTACGTAACGAAAAACATTTTCCGTTACAGTGGTTACAAACTTACAATGTCGAATAAGGCCAGGGGGCCTTTTGCACCCCCTCAGAGCATGAAAACCCCTAAACACCACCTTGCTTCAGGTCTTAGGAGGTTCATTTTGTAACGCAGGGTGCAATAGCGCATGATGCTGGGTTGTAAGTTTCCCCACTACAATCCTCCCCACCCTGCAGCAAACATCCTCGGCCCCCCCTGGCACCCCGTAGCTTGCGCCTTGCACCTGAAGGATGGGGTTCTTTTGTATTCCCCGCTCTACTGCCCATTTTTCTTTATTTAGGGCGGCGTGTTGTAACCCTGACGCAGCGCCAGCCCAGATGTCCACCATATAGGGCAGACGGGATTCATGCGCATCCTGTCGTGTTTGCATCAACTGTGTATGCTAGCCGGGGATTGACCCAAGGACTCTTGTGTCAGACCCTAGCAATTCGCACAACTGTAACAGGGTGCAATAGGGTGTGATGCCAGGGTGCGAGTTCCGCTCTTACACACTTCATGGATAGCTCTGTCTCACTATTTGCTCTGCATGTATCCACTTGTGGTTGCTGCTCACCACGTCACCAGGTGGAAAACTGGAAATGGTCTCTGTGAATGGAAATGTGCTGAACGTCAGTAAGTCCTGATTGCAGAGGGCCATCAGGCTAGAGAAGTCCACTGACCCGGTGAAACTGCTTGCCACTGGATATAAACTAACTTTGCAAATTCTTCTCTTTTCTTTGGAAGAGCAACAGCTTTGCGGGGCTTCATATCACCATTCGCAAACATATGAATATGCATTCATATGTTTTCCAGGCAAAATTGCCTCTTTTATGTAGTATCCTGTGGTATGTACGTGTCCAGGATGGACCATGTATGGTCATCTTCCCATTGGGCCTTTGCTTAGGCGGACACAACAGAGATACAACATTTTGTGAAATGTACCAGGCCTTTGGGTCTGGTGCCCCAGCAGTGGGCAACCCGAGCAATTTTCCTGGTTACTGCTTCTGAAGTCCAAAATATATTGTTTGGTTACGAAAGAATGACTGGTTGTTGAAAAAACACTGCAGGCCGGCCCCCTTACCCGTATCTAGATGCGAAATCATGCTATGAAGGTACCGATATGGCCCCCCGTATGGGATGTTTAGATATAAGTAAAACGATATCTATAGTCAGGTGCCTCGCATCTGAGGCCCGTTGATACCCTCCTGCCTGTACATGTCATTGCGACTACCATTCCAAGCCCACCACTGTTTATATCAAGCAATCGCTTGTCAACCACCTTATATGTGTCCGCTAACGTTGTTGCCGTTGGCATTGGTGTTTCTGAACATTGCGACGCTCAGGCAACACCTTCTTGCAGCACCGGGGCCATGGATCGGGGGATGCCGAAGGTTACGCCACGAATGGGTCAGGGCTGCAAAAATGTATAGTACCAACCTGAGAAAGCCCTTGAAAAGCTGATCGGTGTGCGCTGCTGTGGATGGGGCTTCACATTAACCATGACATTTTGATTCATCGGTTGACTGCGCAGCTCCCTTGTGCCATAGGGTTTCAGGGCTTAGGGTGCCATAGGAAGAAGGCTTCGTGGTGATAGCCTGATGTTATCTGTGAGTCCTGCTGCCGTCCCTATGCGTCGCTTCCTGCTTTGTCAGGCCCGATCCACGGCGTATGTACATTGTTGCTAGCAATCCTAAGGCGCTGAAGGGCTCAAAATAGGTTGATGCTTAAGGTTGCCTAAGGACGCCGAATCCGCACAAGGATCCAGGTGCTTCGGCATGCCAGGAGGATGCGGTCAGACCATCGTTCTGCCTCGACTAATATATGTAAATAATATTTACCCATTATATATATATATCGGGTATTGACATGGGCATGGAAATTGTATGGAGGACTCACATGCAGAAGTCAAGAACAGGAATGAAAGCAGCACTCCATGACATGCGAGAGCCACCAAGCAGCTTACCCTGCCGAAAGATATATTGGTGCTAATGTTACGTAACGCTTAAAAAAAATGACACCCACTCACGTGCGTCTCGGCTTGCTTAGGGCAACCCGCCATCACGTAATAGGGCCCTTGTGTATGTAAATGATTTGGTTCGACTCGCTCTCTACCGACAATATGTGATCTGTCATTAGACGTCGTGCATGGTTGGGTATCAACTTGGTTGGTGCATGCGATATGGCTCGCACGGCAAACACATCACGATCGCAATACGGCAAAGTTATCAAGTGATCACAAACACATCACAGCAAGTTATATGATTGTTTGTTATCCCCTTGTAACAATCACATCCTGGGCACACACGCACAGCAAATTTAACAACAGGATGGAAATTAACGGGCACCGATTGACCCAGCAGCAGGAGAGCGCCAGCCATGCATGCATGGGAAGTGAAAACGTACAAAGGCAGCTTACGCAAACAGACGACTTGAAATGCATGTCTCATTAGCTGCCCCGCCCGGAATGTACCTGCCTCCGTATGTCGCCATGTACTGGGATGTGTTGGGTCATGATGACAGGACCTAGATTAGTCGTATATATAATACGGCATACAGAAATACAAATAATGTAATATGCTGAAATACTAACCCAGCATCCGGAAAAGCCTTGCTTCGCAGCATCTCCAGCATCGGAACGAAGCCCGTACCACTACAGGATCCAATTCGTACATAAGTAAGCCCCAACGAGAACCAGACACGTACAAACGAACTGATCAATTAGCAAAACACGCCATGACTCACACAAGCAATTAAGATCGGGCAAATATGTAACTATAAATCCCTGCTCAGATGTTAGTGTTTTGCCAGCCAGCAGCCAATCCATCACAGCGAGCAGAGCTCCCTAAAACTGCACAATAGTTGTATAATAAGTGGCCTTCCTAAGCTCATTCTTTACCAATTAATCATCATATAAACATTTTCCCAATCCATCCAAATGCTTGCTTGGATAGACAGGTGGAAAACCGCGAGCGAGTCGCGACTCCCTATGGGTGCCGCATGTATTCGTTCCTGTCCATTTCCCCCACTTCAGGTGTACATGCCCGCATATACCGGTTTGTAAGGCTACCACTGTTACTTGCTTCTATCTTGCAGCAGCCATCCGGAAACAGAAACTTACGTGTCGTCGCAGCCAATCAACTGGTCGGACGGATACCTACGTAAACTGCACACTTGGTCCCTTGTCTCAACTTCAACTTCCACCCAACCAGAAACATTACCTGCTTGCACCCTGAGCTGCCTCTTGCTTGCCGGTGCACCTCGGTCGCATCCACCTGATGATCGGCAGTTGCTTGGGGCATGTATGTCTCCCTGCCTTACTTTTTTCCATATTGATGTGCGACAGTTCTATGTGCGCTGACTAAGAATTTAACTAACCGAAGCAATAAGCAAGTAATCCTGTGAAATTAGATCATCCACGCTATCGGCTTGCCTCACCTTTCTGTCCACATATAGTGTGTCATCAAGTCCCCCACGATGCCGCCACCAGCCAGCAGCACTGATTACAATCGCTACACGATTAGTAGTAGTAATGCGCGACGAGAAACCCGCGGTGTGACAGATAGCCTACAACATGCATCGCATCCGGCCCTTGCTGAGTAGCGCTTAGTAGCGCACGCATGCCACTCCAGTTCAATAATCCTCTCCTACATGTTGACCCCCGCGGCGAGTCAAGCTCAGTAATTCCCCAAGCTATATATATATATATATATATATATCTCACGCGCAAAGCCAACCCAAGCGTGAGGACAACATCCCCTAATCCCAACACCACCCGCCCCCATCCCAGTCCCTGAGTGACAATAATGATCAATAATAGTCCCTTGCTTGGTTCCCTCCACCATCCTTTCCCCTAATACCACCACCCCTGCCTAAACAACTTGCTTGGTTCCCTCTATGGGGACCTGTTGACATCCAACTGGACCAGAACTCACAACGAGTTGGTGGTCGGTAGAGTTTGTTATAAACGACCGTCTACAGCGGTGTCGTGTATTCGCCTCGTCTACCCTTCTCCTCGTTTTACGCAGTACAGAGATGCCGTAAGGCAACCATCTAGAAGTACTGCTGGTAATACTTCCAGTGCATATTACAGCCAAATAAACCAACAGTATAGAACAGTAGCGAATCTTTCACCCAGTACGCTTTCCTTCTTGTCGACATATAGCAAAGCCATCTCGGGAGTAATGCGCACGTGGCAGAAATTGATCCGTCGGCGGCGGCGTACAGGAAAAGCTGTACCATAGAGGGATCTCGCTTCCACATCTTGTGACCCGTCAGATGCGCGCCACGCACATATCTATATAATGTGTGGCTAGGATAGACGAAATGCAGTAGCAATTAGCGACCGCAACTCCACTGGCGCCAATGTGATGATGAATCTGGACGACCGACATGCATGAGTCGCAGAAATCGGTATCATGGGTATCAATGACTATGAATAATTTCTTCCTCAAGTCCGGCATAAAATCGTTCAAGTCCTCCTCCATGACTCCGCATCCCCGTCTGAAAACCACGCCGCCGCCGCTCCTCGCCTGCAGGTGAACACATGTTGCAACACATGTCCATCTCTCACATCACGACGAGGTCGGATATGAAGTTCCCGGCGGGAAGGTCCATCGAGGCATCCGCCACGGTGATGGTGGAGGTATTAGCCGCCCGCTGATGCGGCTCCTGCTGTTCCTGTCGTCCACCCTGCTGCTGCTGCTGCTGTTGCTGATGTGCGAGCAGCTCAGCTCGGATTTCCCTTTCAATATCCACCAGCGTCTGAATGATGATATCGAGTGCGGGCCGGTCCTGTGTGTTGTGGCTGAGGCAGCGGCGACCCAGCTCGATTATGCGGGAGGCCATGGGGGTGCCCTCCGGCCACTTGAGCTCCAAGGTGCTCTCTTGTACTCCGATTACCACATCCACTGAGCAAGCACGGCGTGCCGGTATGCATGGATGAAATCATTTAACGAAAACGATACGTTAGGAACTGAGACAGTAATGTGAATGGACCACCTGTTTTAGACAAAACTGGCATATCCTGCATCCATTCTGATTTGGAGTATCTACGGCCAATATCCGTCGGGGATGATGATCAAGAAACTGGACATCTTCCAATCGGGCCTCAACAGTTTGGCGGATATTAACACGGAGATTCAACAAAAACGACGCACGACGAGATGTTCCCAAGCCTCAGTGCAGCGGGTGGCCATTAGCAGGAACTAACCCCGCCCGGCAGACTCTCTCACTAATGAGAGGGGGAGGGGGAGAGTGAGGGCCGCACCGATCCTCAGACGGACATTTCGAGTCCTTGCTTGGGCCTTCCAGGAGTCGGCCTTCGAGAAGGAAGGGTCCGCACCACAGTTGTCTGGAAACCGGAAATCAGATATGGTGCAGTGCAGCTGCACGATATAGCAGCAGAGTAGCCATCCAGATTAAGTTAATGCTGCTCTGTATGCTGCACTAAATAAAGAAGCCGATAGAAAACCTGATGCTTCGCCTCATAAGCGACACTAAGAAAATATTTCCAAACCTAGATTGTTGGAAAGTGTGGCCAAGTTTACCTAAGAGTGGTAAAACATCTGCCGAGCTGTGGCAATGGTAAGCACGTCCAGTGACAACGTACTGCCAAACCAACTGCCTAACTTACTGTGGCGGTACCCGTTGTACGGCTTCTCCCCCGTCAACATCTGCCACAGGCACACACCGAAGGCCCAGACGTCCGTGGCTCGACTGACTCTGCCTCGAAATGCCTCCTGCATTTGGCAGCGGACGGAATGGATGACAGCGGATGGATGGATGGGTAGGTAGGTAGGTAGATACGTAGGTAGATGGATAGGCTTCGAAGGTCGTGGCCAAGGGAAAGAATGGCCGCTCTGTGTGCGTTCGGCGATGACGTGACACGCTACGACCGAGCTGTTAATTAACCCAAGACCCATGGGTCAAACAGCTAGGAGCCCGCACATCCCCTCACTCACCGGCGCCATATATGCTACGGAACCCCAGCTATCCGTATACAAGCTGTTAGCGTCCGACGGAAGCAAGTGTGCCAAGCCGAAGTCCGCCACCTGTATATTAAAAAAGCATGCTGAGAAGTAAGGCTGGACATAATGAGTCAAATAGACGGGTATACAAATAGCCATCTAACAGTTTCTGAGGGTTAGGATCCTGAAGGTCAGCTGCGGGTCTGAAGACAGTTCAGAGTCCGTTAGTGCAGTGTAATGAAGGGCATTGGCGGGCATTTGAGACGTGGGGCCAGAAGTTACCGCGAGGCAGTTTGTAAAACGTACGGAAATAGGGTACACAGCAGGACAGTACGCCTTTCGGCACGCAAGATGATATCTCGTTTTGCCGTACCTTGACCACGAACCCCCGGCGGTCCTCCTTGGAGGAGCCCAACAGCACGTTGGCCGGCTTGGGTAAGAAAAGGGGGAAGTTCGGGGATAACGGACTGGAAGGCGGTCGCAAAAGCAACATGTAAACGGACACAAATACACATGCATGTGTGTTCATCGGTTTGTGCTTCGGTCCCCGGGTCCGTACTGCGTGGGCAGTAGCCCGTAACATGAATCGCATGCATCACATGATGCAAATAACAATAAAGATGATCCCAGAAGTTAATTCATTTCCATGTTTTTAATATTTCTTCCCAGTTTGCATTCCGCTTCAAGGTGCCGCCGACTCACTTTTAGATCTCCGTGGACAACGCCAGAATCGTGAAGATGCAACAGCCCCCGGGCGATCTCGACAGCACTGCGCAGAAGGGCGCGCCGAGCCAAGCGCATCCCCCACATCAGCGTCGGCCGAAAGACGCTCTTGCGGATCGCGTTATCCAAGGTCCCGCGGTCGCAATACTCTTGTACGACAATTACCACCATCTTGCCCGTCTCCGCCTGCCAGTTGGCATTGGATGGGTGATGGCATGTGGTCGGATGCGTGCAGTAGCGGATATGCAAAATGACAACAGCGGGGCGTGCAACGCGCGGTCTCCAGACCTCCTCGTGCTTCGTGTTGCAAGCGCCATTTATAGTGTGCGCCTTGCATGCAGGGGCTGGAGCCAAATCGCCTACCGCTACCAAACCCTAAACTGTCGGAGATGTCTTGACTTAGTGCGCAACCCCTGGTCGATTGATGAATTGTGTTGGACCTTATCATAGTGGCTTGCTTGATCCGCTCGATTCTGCTGGACGCTGGTTGTGAGCGCTGAACCAACCCAGCAAATACATGTATGTTAGCTAAACTCGATTGTGGAGAATCGATGGAGGGCGTCCATCTGGAAGGGAGAAGCACGGCAGCTACGCCCAGGTTCGTGGCCTGCTGGTGCCTGAGGAATGCCACCAATATTACTAATGTGGACGACAATAAACCCCGGGTTGAGGAAATGGATGCAAACATGAACCCATGGTTCGTTACGTATGAAAATATTATACCGTACATACCCTGAGCGCGTGCAGGATTTGGTGCAATACAATCAGCGGGTCAGAGCCGTCGTGAAGCCCCTTGGGGTCTCCGAAACCATCCTCTGTGCAGGGTGAATGCATGCAGCGGAAACAGGAGGGAACTTGTTGGTGCCAGCTGCTGGGGCCGCTTTGGTGAAATTGGGGTACTTTCGGCACTCAAAAAGCCAACGTTCACAACAAGGAGCGTGCAGACCAGCTAGCGCAGCCCGAATGCGCCCTCACCCTCAGCAGGCCTAGATAGAGCTCACCGGACTGTAATGGGACCGGCTCCAGCACTCGCGGGAGGTTGGGATCATGAACCACAGCCCTGTGGACGCCGAAATAGACAAATGGCGTTTCGTGGGTTGAAACTCTTCAGCATCAGCAGATGCGCTCTCTGTCTCCTTTGGATGGCAACCAGCGAAAAAATCTAACCGTGCCTGCCCGGTTGTTACCTCGGAAAACAAATATGCTTGTCTGCATTAAATTGTTAAGGTCTTATAATGTTACGTCCCTCTCCCGCCTTACTCTTCGCGCGAATAGCATGCCAAGCGGCTCACCTATCACCCTCCAAAAGGTCAAAGAACTCGTGGGTCAGCTTTGCACATCGGCTGGCGTACGTCTGCACAGTTGGATCCAAAATGGTTGTGATGAGCAAAATGGTCAAGGGCTGGCTGAAAAAAATTGAGCACGGCTCCGCACGAGTGCGTGTTGTAGCGCTATATAAGTGCCATGCTGGAACTCAATCCTGCTTTCGACATTACATACCCTAGCAAATAACGAAGGAGTACTGAGAGTGCTGCGGCGAGAGGAACACACACACACACAACACACACACACACACACACACACACACAACACACACACACACACACACACACACACACAAGCGGCGGCGATCGGCGGGCCGGGTCCTTACCGAGACGACGTTAGGGTGGACGAGGCTCGGACTCAGCAGGAGCTCTCGGATTGCGGCTCGGTCCAGACCGGGGGAAAGCATTACCTTCACTGCGCATTTGACACCGCGGTAGATGCCTGTCCACGCCACAAGCCAGGTGGCGCATTGTGACGTTGATTTAGTGGAATATATGCTGAAAGTAAGTGCTCACCAGACACAACTATGCCAAAGGTTCCTCGTCCAAGTTCGCGCTGTTGAAGGCAAAGTCCATCCATAATATTGCGCGCGTCACAAAGGGTAACGTTTTCGGCCTGCATCTCCTGAATGCGGTAAGCGTTGAGGCCAGTCCGCAACGACAACGCCGCAGTAGAAGTGGCAGCAACTGCTGGATCCCGGGCGCCTTCATAGCTGTTTGGATGAAAACGAACTTCATTGTCTCTGCCTTGGGAGCGGTCCTGGTGTGATGGCAGCTGCACGTCCGCAAGGCAAAGCTGGTTGCGCGCTTCCTCCTCCTCCTCCTGTGGTGCTGTTGGCATGTCATCGTTCGGAACGGAAGGCCTACACCTACAAATAAGATGTTTTATTATCAAGCATCGGCCAAGACATGCAACAAACATGATGGCCGGGGTGGTTGTGCAAAGGTGGGAGAAGGTTTCGGCTTGGGCAGTTTACAAGATGCATGTGTGTTAAGTTACATGACAACCATAGAAACTATGCGGCCCATGGACAGAGACACCAAGTGTAGTCATGGACGAATGGTCTGACAAATCTTTGTACTGGAGGACGAGCAGCTCTGTCAAATACCTTGGATTCATACGTTTTTGTCACTGTAATACGCACGGGCCGTATCTCAAGTGAAATACCTGGGCAATCGCAGTCACATCAAGGCGTAAAAACGTATGATGGAGTTTCTAGGACTCAACGGAACTTTTACAATTTATAACATACATACATTTTAACAATCCTGAATCAAGCAACAGTTATAAATAAAATAAGCTTTGTGTCCTACCACAAACGGCAATGGCAAGTGCCAGGGCCCTTATCTGTGTCCTCGTTGTTGTGGTCCATATTGAATGACTTTTTATATCACAAATATTGGTAAAAAAAGAAATCTGTGATTTTATTTTGTATGAAATGTATGTGTGGGTATATTACTAATGGCTGTGGCTATCGCGTGCATTAATCAGACCAGTACGGGATGCCAACTACTGGGCAGATTCGCGACTATTACATGCGAGATAGTCTTCGGTAAAATAAGGTTGAAGCTCTAAGGAGTTACGAACGTTTCCCCTTGACGACTTGCAAAAGAGGAGTTGCTCATTCCATATCAGGCCGCTTGAGGTGACCCCATGGGCAGAGTCTTATTCCTACATGTGGGACAACGCTGACGCATACCAGTGCCCACAACCCGGCCACCGTGTCCTATCTCCTAAATTTAAACGCACGGTGCAGAAGGTCGCATTGTTTGACCTAATCTGGCCACTCATTCAGCTGCTGGTGCGTGCATATCTTGCTGGTATACGGGTGGTTGTTACAGCATATGACATTTTCAGCTGTTAAGGGGCTTCGTTCATCTCCGAAACCGTTCTTGGAATACATATACGCACAGGGGTTTTGCCTTTTTGCCCAGGTACGCGTCTTTTTCCAGTGTGCATATGCCAACGCATAAGGGACTTGCCAGCCATGCTTCCCCTACGCACGCATCTGTAATAGCGGATTAGATGCGGAATCAAACCTTGACTGGTGCAGGTGCGCCAAAATTAAAAACACGCGTGCGTTACAGCCCGTGCCCGGATTTGTAACAAGGATTCTCCGAATCCTCTGTATGATAAAAAATGCATGTCTTCTACCAATTTCAAGAGGGCTGTGCATCTCCTACCTCATCTTCTCCGCTCATCTGTCAAGTTCCAATACAACACGTCTTGACGCGCGGGTAGTGGGTATAAGCACTGAGCAACAAGCCGGCCAAACTCTTAGTTGTGTGCAGTGACACAACATCCATTCAAGCTTTGCATATTGGCGATTATCGATGGCAGGCACGGCCGAACCTCAGGCATCCAGTTAGGCATTAACCGCAAACGCTGCCCATAAATGAAATGCAGACGAGCAGATGAAGCCGTAAGCCAGATGAGTTCGGAGCATATATACCAACCCAAGTACGAAGTTGTCCATATTTCCTTGCAGCTGAAGACCTGGGGCGTGCGCAACAATTGGATTTTTATTTGGATCTCCGTCGACCTCCGTACAACAGAAAGCCCCTCCGATCCCCCAAATAACCAGCAATGAGTCAGCCAACCTCGCCATCCTGTGCGTCTCTCCATCCTTGCAATCACGTCCTTATGCATAACCCAATGGCCACAAGAACCAGGAATATAGATCCCCTTGACTGTCAGCTCAGCGGGATGTTACGCCATGCAACATCGATTACGCCATGCATCACACCCTCCCCTAGTGCATGAAACATCTAACCACTGGCAGTCGTATTTAGATGCTACCGTTTAACCGTGAGTGTCATTGCTAGTCAACGCACATACCCCACGGTACGGCACGGAAAGCGAAATCCTTCATTCCCTTACCACGATCCTCTTACTCATAAAAAAATCGGTAATGGAAGAGAAAGGGGGAAAAACGACCTGCGCTGTTTCCCCTTTCTCTAACGGTTGACGGCGGCGAGACGGAGGGAGAACCAAACACCCATACTATTAGCTGGTGCGGCTAGCAGTTGCTTCTTCATATACACGACTTTTCAAATCTTGAGTAGCTGCAGTGATGATGATGGTGGCGTGATGATCTGCGTACGACGGCGTAAGATGGTAGTACTGTTCAGTCTTATATATCGTTCCAAGTTCGTTATCCGATATCAGCCCCTTCACCCCATTCATTTCAGAGACCAGGAACCGGAACTGTGTAACGTACGCAACATGTTGAGCTGAAGTACAAGTAAACGGTGCAATTTTTGGAAAAGCAAAAATCGCTCGTCGCCTTCCTTATGTTGGCAGCGGTTAAATATAGGCAAATCTTGCCACGCCCAATCGCCGACAGGTTACGAAGGGTCCTCATGTCCCAATTTGTTGGGAATAATCCAGTGGATTGGTCACTGATGGACAGGATGTTCTGTGCATTTGCCTTGTAAGGTGTTTTTCCCCACCACAGTGCATCCGTAGAGGCCCATGGCTCTAGCACGCTCGGTTGGCCCCGGAAGACGACAGAAAACCAGCTCGGAATTAGATTCATGACTGACTGACTGGCCACAAATATAAGGCCCTTGAGCGTAGTAGTGTTCCTGAAGTTGCAGTCCTGAGGAGGGAGGGAGGAAGTATGCCCATGGACCCAGACACTCCTGAAAAATCGAGTTAGTTGCACAAGCAAATATCCCCTCCTCCTCTCCCTTTCCCATTGCAGCACGACCCGCTGCACGCATCCCGATAACAACCGGGATTTGCCATGGCTGCTGTGGTACTGACGACCCGCTGTTGCGGCCCCACATTGCCACCGCTGCCCAGTATTCGGTAGCTACCAGCGACCGCAAGATTCGTTAGGATGGGTACTCAGCCCCGATAGGCGCCGCGAACCTGGAATGGCCTCCAACGGTGCAGCCCGATGATAACTACTTTCATTACCACGTTCAGCGAATGCAAATTGCCCGCATAGTTTCTGCCTTACTAACGTATTATGTACTGCAGCAACTTACATTGTTGATAGGGGAGCTTAAATTGAAATTCGGGTTGGCGTCAAATGCGAAACAGGCGAAGGATGTGTTTTTGAGCGCGGGAACCCCGGTAACGTTGACATCCATCTACAGGGAAATGGCGACAGGGACAACTTAGCGCAACTAACAATCGCCTTGAGGGGTCAGGAAGAGAGGTTGTACGGGGTCACGTCTGTCAATTCCGGTGGCGGCCCTCAAACCCAGACTCACAGCCCCAACGAAATGCTATTATGATGGCTATTATTGCGGTGGTCGGTGGCGCACGCCATAACTGCAAGGCGTCTGTGCATCCATCCATTCGGGTCCCGAGGTCCAACATGCGGGGTCGGTTCTTACCGGATAGAACGCAACAACCACGCCTTTTGAGTTCTATACGGTACATATAACCTGGTAATGAACATTTATTTATATGTACACAGATGATCACACGCACAATAAACAATTACACACACGCAGACGCATAAGCGCGCGTGCCTCTGCCGTACGGACCTGCCCGTTGAGTTTATACGCACCGATAAGTTGCGGAGCATAATCGGGCTAACCAGGTCTCTTGCGCAAGCTAGGTCCAGCGGCGGCGGCGGGGGCGGCGGGGGCGGAGGCTTCGGAGGTGGAGGCGGCGGCACCAGCAGTGTTTTGCAGCTGATAGTGACAATCGGCTTGGGCCCGTCAAAGCCAGTGAGGACGCCCTCGCCGACGAACAGGCGCCAGTTGATTGCTGCGCTGGAGTTCTTCTCGCTGACTGCACAGGCCGCTATGGGCTCCGGGGGGAAGAATTGATTCCAAATGTCCATAGCTGAGGAGGCGACGGCATCCAACGTGCGGTTGAAGTTGCTGTAGAAGACCGAAGTGCAGTAGGCGATCGAGTTTTGCCAGCAATGGGCAAGGAACCATTCCTGATTGAAAACCCTAGCTTTACTGAGTGCGACGCTCGTGTAATGAAGAATGCCAAGATAAAGGGTCATGTTTGTGGCGCCGGCGCCGTTGTTACAGGTTTCACTAAAGTTCCGTACTGCGTACAGGTTGTACTGCAGTCGGATACAAGCAAGATTTTCGGCGGGGGAAGGTGGGTTCGGAGATGGAGGGGGGGAATACGGGGGCGGAGGGGGAGGGGGTGGTATGGGGGGAACTGGGCGGGGTGGACGCGGGTGCGGAGGCGGATTGAGCGGTGGTGGAGGCGGGGGTGGCGGCGGGGGCGGCGAAGGCCGTGGCCGGGGCGGTGGCCGGGGCGGCGGCGAAAAAAGTCCAGGCTGCTGCGGTCCCCGGAAAGCACAGGAACTTTCCCTGGCAAATGAGTAAAAACAAAATTTGCCGCTGTTATCAGGACCAACGAGGGAGACGATAAATTTGTACGGCTCCACCGAACGTGGGGGGCACCATTCGTACATTATTGTGTCAGCGAAGCTTTTCAGCAGGCCGTTGGAAAGGCGGTTAGAAACAGTTGCAACAACGTTGGGCCGGCGATAGAACGCCCCGCACACGGTCATATAAGGGCGATTGCCAACCGCACCCCGCGCCGCACTTCCGTTATAGCATTTGGTCAGGCTGAAGGGTCGTTGGATGATATCGCCCTGGCTGTAGCTGCTTATTAAAGCACCGCTGATATTGCCAATGGCCGAAGAGATCTGAGCAGCCTGCTGGCGGCAATACTGCTCGTTCAGCTCGAACTTTAAATCAACCATCTCCACAGCTGGCTTCAAAACCTCTATTTTGACGCAAACCTCACAGGCTTGGACTGCTGGCAAAGGGGGAGGCGACGGCAAGGAGAACAGCGAGCGTGGTGGCAGCCTTTTTGGAGCGCGGGGCGGCCGGGGCGGCCGGGGCGCTGAGGGGGGCCGGGGGGGCTCACGCGGGCGGCGGCCCCTGGAGAACACGGGGAAGGGGGGCTGCGAGATCACACACGTAATGGTGCTGGTCGCATCGAACAGGCAGTAGGGGCGGCCACGCTGCACGAAGCCGCGTGTGGTGAAGCTGTATCCTCGGGCATCATATGTGCAGGAGGGCGCAGGTGAGGCGGACGCGCCCGCGGTCAACAGGCGCATGATCACATCGCCCGGACTCACGATGCGGTGGAGGTGCGCAGTAGCTTTGTTGGCCTCTTTGGTGGAGGGGAACGCGCCGCAGATGTGGAGCTGCTGCTGGGAGCTGCCGGGTGACGATGACGTATGAGCCGTCGTTGCCGTTGTACAGGACTGCATCGTGAAGTTGCTGCTGAGGGCGACCGAGAAATTTTTGGCTTTTAAGCCAGTGTTAATGTATGAAGTGACGCTTTCAGAGGCCTTGGCACAATCTAGGATGAACGGCTTCTGGCCCATGGAAAGGGTGGAAGGGCGTGAGACGTTGATCTCGAAGCAAAACCGACAGGGATGAGGGGGCTGCTTATTAGGTGGGGGCCTTGCGGCAGCTACGGCCGCGATGGAGTTACTTGAGTGGTAATCAAGACGTAGAAGGTCTTCCGGAAGTTCATGCTCGCTTTCCCAGTTAGCAGAAGCCTCCTCGGCTTCCAGGCTTGAATCCGGCTGTGGTTCAGATGTTGATGTCAACTCCAACGAAGAGGAGTCTTGAGGTGCCTCGATGAGCGCCTCGGATAGAAATATTGCATCATCATTACGCGAAGCTTCCTCACCGTTGCCGCGGCACGTCGTTGTGAAGGCCCTACGGGGTTTGTTTTTGTGACAGTTGGTCCCTTGCAAACGGCAACCGCAATCAATTCTCTCAAATAGATTCAGATTATCTAGTTAACCAAGTTTTGTTGTACTCACAGATATATTATGACGCCGAGCAGCAGTACGCGATGACTCCGCGCAAGAGCGCGGAATGGTGTGTGGTGCTCCATGCCGTATCGCGCCTAGCTAGAGCATAGCTAGAGCAGGATGAATTCTATATTTAATTATACATCTAATATGTAACATCGAACATGCTTGCACGTCGTTCCGGATTCCTACTTGGGCAGGGTTACGGACAGTTACTGAATCCCCGTCGCTTTGAAAGGTAGTGCATCCCTTACCTACCTTACAACATTAAAACCTTAGTCGTATCATTTTTAAGTGTTGAAAAGCTTTGGAGAACATACTGTCCCTGTGTCAAGACCACATTCCCGCCGAGCGGTTTTGCCAGTTTTCCATGCTTTGCGGGTAATTAAAACAGCGGTACCAGCCATGCGAGATACGAGAGTGTTGCTTTGGTTGCATTTGGTCGGCAGCATTGTGCAGACCAATAAAACTGTCTAGCCCATGCGCAATTGCGTCACACGCATGACATAGCATATCGCAACCACGGTTCGAAGACAAAATTCGATTCATCCTGACGGACGGAGACAGCTATGGGGAAACTATCAAGATTAAGTCAAGTAAGCGCCGACAGTTATCTCGCCACATCTGCCAGGGGTGGATCGCGCTGTCCGGAAAACGGTTCTTACTGTACATGGTTGGAATTCGCGCAACGCTAAGCCTCTCTGACAAAGGGGTAGCCTCGTATTGCAACTTCACCCTAAAGCGGTTTGATGTGACATTTTGTCCCGCCAGGGACGCGACGTCCAGCACACCGCACCTAATGGTCACTTACAAGCCGGGGTCCCCCGATTACAATGACCAGGGCCCGACGTATAGCCTGATCTAAGTACCAGGGCGATGATGTGTCTGAGATCGATCGCGCTTCCCATGTCGCCATAGCCTCTAATGGGTCGCAATGATCACTGAGATTAGGCTTCGGACACTAGTGGGTGTAGCACGGTACATTTTGTTCCGCACGATGAACAACGTTATCATATAGGTCACCTAGTATCGTTCTTCGTTTGATGGACGGCAATATGGCTGAACATCGAGGCAATTCTGAATTGGCTGGAGTGAAATGCAATGATGACAGCAGAACTGCTCGTAATAACTATCTGAGGATTATTTAACTCCTATAGCTTCTCTAGCCTCTTCCATGGTCAGTTTCGCTCACTGAGATGCTTTAGCCGTAAACTTCATGTATTAGCTTAGTACTGGGGGGCCTGGGGCTGGGGCTCAAATCCATTGTAAAAATCATCGACAAAACAGAACAAACCCTCTACAACCGTTTATCAAGTCAAAAGGGGGTTGTTGCGAGATTTATTTGATAAAGAGCTAAGAGCTCCCAAAATCAGTTTTGCGTAAGTCCTGTTAAAATTCTTTGGAGGTAATTTCAAGTTTACTAATTGCGCCAATCGAAGGTATCATCTAAATCGATAGCTCTTTATAGGGCAATAGTAAAATTTGCCGATAGACTCTATATGAAGTATAATTGAGATCGTCGCATCAATGTTAATTTTTTAGTATTTCTCATATGTGCTATTCGTACAGTTGGCGCATTCCATTTTGTCAGGATATGTGATGGTTTTAGCATTCTGATAAGAACATTAGCAGATGTACCTGGTTTTCTTCCAGGAGTTGACCAAAAAATAAGTGGTTTACTTCACCAAATCTGTAACCCCATGATTGTACTGCTTCATGGCTTACTAATGTGTTCCAAGCGTTTCTTAAGCAAAGCATTGAAATCGATAAAGAGATATGCAAAACCATCAATACGGACAGGAATCCAACATATGGTAATTGCTAAGTTAAAGGCATGGGTAAATGAACCTTAAGGACGGCAAACACACATAACACTCTGACCTTCCTCAACTTGAAAGGTCTCTACATTTCTACCACTATTTATTGCAGCTTGAGGTTTTATTCCTGGGTGGAGGTCGGACAGTACGTCTGTCTCATGCTGGACTTGCGACCTAATAATAATGTTATTTTCGCAATTGGTTCAATGCCAATCAACTCTAGAAACTGGTACTGCTCCAACGTTTCCTCCTTCAAGCACGCAAGCAGCGCACGCACGCAACGCCTCTTCATCTACGCAATGGTAACCCTGGCAATGTTACCCACACAATGGTTGCCCTGGCGTCCGGCTTCCTTGCCTGGTGATCTCCGAATCTGTTTGGTAGGCCCTGCCACCTATCACTCGTTGGATTATGTAAACCGATACATTGATGGATTAGTTCTGTCTTCAATTTGAGCCCATGGTTTGGATTTGGGTGCGGGCCTAAGGTGTCCCCTTCTTCACTGAAACGCGAAGGACCTCAACCGACCCATGGGTCACTCATAGAGCTGCAACAACGAAAGCTGGGTAGTTGCGAATCTAACCGATGACAACGACATGAAGCTTACGTTCCGAAATAACATCTTCTGGCGCAGAATAAAAAACCTATGGTCATTGAGATTCTTTTTCATAACTGGCAAGGCGCGCTCGCTCAGGAAGGGGCATATGAGGGCGCGTGCGCGTGGCCCTGGTACTACAGTTACGGACATTCCGGCAAGTTGACACCTTACTGAGTTTGCCACTATTTGCTTCGTAAGTGCGTAACCTAGGGCTGACTGAGTATCCGTAAAAGTGACACAAGGTCCCATCCACAGGCGGGGGTGGTCCCACACATTCTGCCTGCTAGACACGTAACCCCGAGCTAAGACAACGCATAGAGTTGTTATAATCACAGCACATAGATCAGGCCTAGCTATTATATGGACCTTGGTATCCCCTGCTGATGACACAGCGAGCAGTTAACAACGCTCATACCTGGGTTGCTGATATACCCGGTCACACAAGGAGCCAAGGGAGGGTCCGAAATGAGTCTGTTATTGGTGCGCTTCTGCTGTGTGTGTGTGTGTTTCTTGATCCGCACGCCCGTTCTGTGCAGGATCACTCAACTCGCCACGATTGCGCCAAACCGTCCAGCGAGTAAGTCCTAGTCCCTCTCCAGTTGGGGTTTCACTTGGGGGGTCACGATGCAGCTTCGAAGCGCTCACATTGCGTGTCTTTCTTACATTCGCGCATTGTGTAAATGCGACATACGACATCAGCACAGCAACCGGAAGTCAGTGGCCACCTGGAGGGGAAAGTTGCCCGGTCTGCGGGACATCGCGTAGGCTGTTGTAGTAGATAACGAAGACTAATGCAGGTCCCGAAGCCCCGGAACAAATATATGTACTCTGTAAGAGGGCGAATGGCGCAGAAGCGCCAGGAAGAGCGAATCTGAGTTGTCATAATTTGGCTTTTAGGACAAATAACATGATTGCGTAATAATAGATTAGTTATAATAGATCTAACGCATAGCACTTGGACAAGTTGCTTGGAACTACTTGCATGCGAGCATTCGCACAACGGTGTCAGTTGTAGAATGCGCTCCAGTTTCGAATAGACGTAAGGCCCCCTTTTGTACCAGGCAGCACTGTTTAAGGCGCCTGGATAATTGAGGCAGACTCTTCTTCATTCTTTGTAAGTCGCTACTATAGTGCAACTAGCAAGGAGTCACCCTTGCACTACGTGCCCTACGGCACCGTTACTCGGAGCTTGCCTTTACAGCTACCCCTATCAGCTAGGCGAAGCCTCTGTTACACTGGATCGACACCTTCAAGATCCGAGCCCTCGTTTTTCGAGCTTCCCAAGTCGCTCGAGCCCCAAGCCCTCCAAGTCAATTCAACTGGTGGGAGGGCTCCTTCCTGTGGGAGCAAGGCTTGGTCCAGCTGGTGCGGGATGTCGCACGCACAAATGCCGAAGTCAACCCGCAGGCGCGGGTTGAATGGACTTGGAGGGCTTGGGGCTCGAGCGACTTGGGAAGCTCGAAAAACGAGGGCTCGGATCTTGAAGGTGTCGATCCAGTGTAACAGAGGCTTCGCCTAGCTGATAGGGGTAGCTGTAAAGGCAAGCTCCGAGTAATGGTGCCGTAGGGAACGTGGTGCAAGGGTGACTCCTTGCTAGTTACATTATAGTAGTGACTTACAAAGAAAGAAGAAGAGTCTGCCTGAATTATCCAGGCGCATAAAATAGCGCTGCCTGGTACAAAAGGGGGCCTTATGTCTATTCGAAACTGGCGCGCATTCTACAACTGACACCGTTGTACGAATGCTCGCATCCATGCGACTTGTCCCAGTTCTATGCGCTAGATCTATTGTAACTTATACATAACTACTCAGTTATGTCATTTGTCAAAGTCCAAATTAAGACAAGTCAGTTTCGCTCTTTCTGGCGCTGCTGCGGTGCTCACGCTGTTACACCCCAAACGCCCCAAAGTGCGCTGTTACATACTCAATAAACCGATATTATGTATATATCGGTATATTTACTTTGTGAATCGATTTATCGACACTTCTTCGTAAACAACTTACTAGTGCACATATAACTACATATAATATATTTATTTACATATGTTATTATTTAATATGTAAATATAATCTATATACTTGTACATTATATTATATATATTAACATAATAGATATAATTTCATATGATATATTTTGATTCTACTTTTATCTGGATATATACAGATACTAGCAAGAGGATAATAATTGTGTGCTGTACCCCGACGATTCCCCACCACATACAGCGTACATTATTTATAACCGAAGCAGGGTGGAGCTCGATTCCTGAACATACAAATCTGCAATCCATCTTCATCGATATCACTTCACGTAACCTACTTGTCATAAAATACGACTGAAAATTTTCATGTTTTCCTACGGTTAAGTACTTTCCCTCAATAACATATGTATACAGACATGCCAAAACCAGGATTGCCGCAGGCCCTAACTTGTAACATTGCAGCCACGAGCATGCCAGCCATGTTTAAGCAGCCCCTCGTTAACTTGTGTCAGCGAATAAACGCACCGTAGAGTCGTATGAAGGGGTGAGACCGAATGAACAAAACGAGAAATGCAGCAAGGCGAAGAGCTCGAATTCAAGTACCATTGGATATGCCTTCAACTCGTGTACAAATGTATATAAAATTGCGCACGAATAGACGGCCGGTCTGGAATAGCTGCAGTGTGGCCAACGTGACTGGCGCTAAGTACATGCTTTCTTCATTATGTGACGCCGAAGGAATGCTAGCGGCAGACAAGGGTGCAAGTGAGGACTCAAGCCTGACGCTAGATTGAAGTGTTGCGTGCGTCTCCTCCCGCCATGCCCCTTCCTTTAAGTGACATGCTCATTTTATGCTGCGCGCATCGCCTCATACGTTGCGTTCATACGAGCTTAGGCTATTGGAGATGCTGAGACAAACCATGTCCTCTACCCTTGCGTCATGCAGTTGCCTCGCTCACAGCATTGTGCATATTCCAAATCATGTTTACTTCAACATACACCGTGCATTACATTCCATCCTTGCACTTCCTCTCCCGATTAGCTCATCTCGGCAGGGTTATGGGACAGCTCGTGGTTAGCTCGTCGCGACAGGGTCACGGGATTGTCCAAGATACACATCATGTGTGTGACAAGGGCCCCAGGACCCGGGTCACAGACGGCCCCAGGCGCCCCCCTGGGTGTCCGTGGTACACTATCACGTGCCATGTGACACGTCATGTGTATGTTGGACAATCATGTGACCCTGCCGCGCGTTATGCCGCGCATGCAAGATCCCCACCAAAACGCATGCTTCATGACGCTGCACGATTCACACCTTTCAAGACGCATTTTCGGCTATCTCTCCTCATGTCGTGTGCCATTACTCGCTGAGCTGGTCACATGGAAGCACACTATATAGCAACGTTGGGGACACACGGGCCCCACGCAATCCAACATTCTCTGCATGGCGCCACGCACCTGTGCCCAGGTGTATGCGCGCCCCAAAATCCATGCCTAGTCCTGATGTCCATGTCAGCTTATCAGTTGATGGAGATGCATGGTGCAACATTCTGTTGGGCAGGCTTCATGCTTCTAGTGTTTCCGTCCTTGACTACACTCGTCGCTGTGAGCACGTGGGACCTGTCTAGCAGCATTGGATGTCCTCTCATTAATGCCTTATATCTATCGGCCGCTTGTCTATACGGACGTCCTCATATCTGTGTCGCTCAATTCTCTATTTCAGTGTTTGTATCACGTTCTTACAGATATCGCCATTGCGCTCACCATGCATACCTTACGCAGCGCGCCCTTAGGGTGTCGGTACTCAGCCTACCTATCTTCTCGACTCTGCTTCCAAGTCATACCTCGCTCATTCCATTTCATCCATATTTGCCACGATTAGCTGCTTCAAGAACCATGCCTGGTTTATTAAGGAAGTATCATGCCCCAGGCGGACCGGCCGTACGAATATGGCGGACCAGTGCGGGGACCGGCCCCGGTACGCAAGCAGGCACGGCAAGATAATGCACTTCTTTTGCAGAGATTGTCTATCGAATTGATACAGATTGTTATCCTACATATGCGCTTTTCTGTGATCCAAGCAGCGCCAGGCCGCCCTGGAACTTCACGGTTTGGTTGACCGCCAGGAGAGTCAGCTCAAAGCAGAGTATGACGCGGCTACAAACGGGAATACGAATGTGTTGACAAGAGGGATACGGAAATCTATCACGCAGTGTTTGCCGGTTCGAGGGGGGGGGGCCAAACCGAAATACAGTTTTCGCTGGGTGAAAGGAGGGGATATTACAATCCATCACGCACTGTTCACTGACTCCTGATTACCTTCATGCTGCTGGGTTTGAGGCGCATAGCTTTGTTTTTATTCAGGACTCACTTCGTATTCCTTTACTTATATAAGGAATATGTTTCGGCGAAGCAACCCAGCCCGGACTCCTGGACCCGGTCTCCCTGGAGTCCATATCGATTACTTTTTAAACTCGCGTTACTCTAAAACGCGTGTATGAAATTAGTAAGATTTGTGTTTTGAATATTAAGATGTGAACTCATAGGAGGGGAAAATGGTGTCCGATACGACCGCAGCCGTGGGATGCCCAATTTTTCGTACCCTGGCGTTAGACATCGCAACTCGATGATTGAAACAATAGCTTTGAAAGAGATGCTGGGTTTAGTCGGTGTACAAGATAGCGGGGAACGGAGCAAAAGTACGGAACTGCGGATGCAACCTTGACCCCTGCGACCCCGCGAACGGTGAGATCTTCATTTTTAGAAATATGTATTAGACTTATAAATGCGGTAAAAGCGGTTTGGAAGAGGAGCACGAACTACATACCACCACCATACTTTCGTGAGCAGCACTTGCAATGCAATATGCATTAAAAGGTTACCGCTAGGGTTCTCTCCAAACGCAAAATAACACCTGGGCGTTTCTGCTGGACGAGTGCAAAACAACGTAATGTTTCTGCTGGACGAGTGCTTCATCGTGACAACTGAACGTTTACCCCCAGCACATACGTTCCCCCGCGCCACTTCGTCGCCACGTCGGCTGCTGGCCGCTATAGTCCCGCTGTTGATGTCCTAAGCTTGGTCCTGCTGGTCTCTGTCTCTCCCGCAGTTCTTCGCTATTGCCGTCCTCCTCCTTCCCCATGCTGATAGAGTCTTGTCGCCTGGCGCTCCAAGGCTTCCGTCTCCCGCTGGATGGCCCTCAGTCGGGACATCAGCTGGGCCTTACCCGGGTTGGGCGGCTGCCGCTCCACGTCGGCGGCCATTCGGTCTAGGGCTGTGAGGAACCAGCGGTCATTCATAACCAGAGTGGACAGCAAGTCGGTACCGCCCGACATGTAAAGCTGAAAGGGAGCGCGGGTAATATAGCATGATGTTAAAGTGCATTTCGGGGTAAAAGGAGAATGTGGATACGGAAATGTATTAATTGCTCACTGGGTGGATGCGGCAGTGCAACACCCCCGTTCTCCAAATCCATGCGTATGTGATCTACTGTTTGGCGAATAAATTTTCTTTACAACGTCTCACAAAGCTTGCTATGCACTCGCAGATTCGACGACACTACCAGTATGTGGCCTTATAACAAACGACTAGTTAAGGTGCGGGGCCTAGTGGATCTGAACAATAAGTTGTACCGTGCTTATTGGAGGGCCACAACAGAGCCTGAAGCCGACATGACTTCCATCCTTCATGGAACTGAGTTCAGTATATGATCCCACATGCCACGTGTCACTGGAGCCTGAGAGTTCCCGGCACAATCCTCTTTTTGCTCCCGATAGCCACCCCTGTCCCCAGGAACCGGTCCAGACTTTTACCCCACTCCATCAGTAGGCCCATGCACCCCATTCGCGCCCTCACCTGCTTCCTTTCCGCCTCCGTCTCTGCTCGCACAAGGATATTCAGCAGCTGTAACTCAGGCCGCAGCGTGGAGTGCTTCACAGACCAGGCAGCAGTGAGGGCCCGCTCTAAACGGGCAGCCACGTCCACATTGCCGTCTTTGCGTGCCTGCAACATTAAGCAACCCACCAATCAACACCTTAAAAAGTCAGAAAGTTATTTAAGCTCCCATGACCCATATGATCTGTGGATATCACACATCCGGCACCGCAACGGCAGGGGCTGGTTGACGCAGCAGTGTGAAGGACGGCACCAACCGACAATTTGTACAACCAAACTATGCCCACCCTCTAGCTCCTGCAATTAGCTGCCTCCCTGGCCGAAGGGGTATGAAACAGAGTTGACGGAGTGAGGTACAACAGCGATCATTGTTTCGCCGCTGAGCACGTCCAGGAGGTCCGGACAGCCTGATTCTGAATCAAACCCTGTGCATTGACCTCATGTCACAGCAAGGCATTGTCCGGGCTTCCCGAGGCAAGAGCCCCGTTTTCCCTACGGTACCCCGATTTTCGCACCAGGGTGAGGTAGGCAGAGCCCGTCATGAAGAATTCCTCGTTGAGTCTCTCCACGTGCTGTCGCGCCACCTCTGTGGGATCTGGAGACTCGAGCAGGCGGGCCAGAAGATCGGTAGAGCGCTGCTGAGACAGGCGCGCACCCTCCAGCCGGGCGAATTGCGCATCGGCCTCCGAAAATGATGTTGCATATCGACGCCATTGATAGGATGATAAATCATAAGCAGATGAGAGTTTATTGCGTAGTCTGCGGGAAACATTGCAGGAAAACGGGCTGCGAAGTCCTGCGGGGCCAACGATTAGAGCCGAACTTATTGCTGCTTCGCGCGATACTCTGTCCAAGCCAAAGGGTAAGATTAGACCTATACGGTTTAAACAATCCAGATTCGCATGCCATGTTGCCACACCTGCGGCGTTCGGTACTCGCTCTCGTGCCGAAGGCATCGCATCGACAAAGCACCGTTTCGACAGCATCGTGAGATGCGTCCAACTCATCAGGATTGCATGCAATTTAGCCTCACCACTTCAGATGACCACACGACACCGTCTAGCATCTGGAACACATTTAGGAAGCGGTACTTGCTTGGTACGGAACACACTATCGTTTTGGCAGGCAATACGCTGCTGGCTCAAACACAATATTGCATAACCATATTTCTCCATCATTTGCGCCTTCACTGGGGACTGATTCATCATGGGATAGGGTACCGTTGTCCTTTCTGCGAACGGCGGTCATCATGGACTCTGACCTCGAGAGATGTAATTGGAATCTTACGAATGGACAATGCGGAGCTTGGAATGGTAGTCAGCTTGGAATTGATGCGTTGCACCTGTCCGAACGGGCTTTCCAGCGGGGCTCCAACGGACCTGACTGGACCGCCTTGCCGGAGGGAGTTTTGCTTAATATCAGTCGCTTCCTAAATCCTCATACTGTCAGCAATGCACGTGCTGTATGCAGTCCTTGGCGAGGCGCGTTTAGCCTGAAGGTGCACACCGCACGGTTAGAAATTAGCGAGCACAGGGCCGCACAGGCGCGGGCTTTCATTCGAGCCTTTATCCGGGCATTCCCATCTACAACGGAGATTGTTCTGGACATCACCTTTCGACGTACTGCGCGAGAAAAAATCCAGGCTGCGCTCGAGGAGCACTTCCTTGCGCTTCAGGACTTTGGGTTCCAGGCGCTGCAGTTAAACCTCGATCTGAATTCTTTCAATGAAAGAAAGATAAAATTGCTTGACGTGTCTTTGCTGGCGGCGTGGAACGGGCTTGTCCGACTTACCCTGCAGGTGGGTCTGCCTCGTGTATCCAGTCCGGAGAACATCCCCCTTTCCCGGTCCAAATATTCTTCCCGCTTCCCCGCACTCATTCCTTTGGGGTTCTCTCTCTCTCTCTCTTTGTTTCATTCACACATCTACCCCTAATTTGTATGCCTGCCTGGATTTCCTCTGTTTTGCCTGCAATTGTCCCAGATTGGCATTCTCTCCGTCGGCTTGATTCATGACGAACACCTGCATTCCTTGGCTCTCTTTCATCCTCGTCCTCATGTGCTCTTCCCTGGTAGGAGTCTGGTTGGCGCTCTCAGCAGCTGCGAGTGGACGCCGCTACCGTCTTTTCCAGCTTGCCCGCATTGCAGGAGCTGTCCGTGGTGTGCAAGTATTCGGGACAGGCAAAGGCCAAATGGTGGAGACCGCCCACACATGCCGAAAGGCTGGCGGCACGCATGCCCACCTGGCCGCCGGCAGCAGCGGCGGCCCCTGCGGCAGCAGCTGTGGTAGCCGCAGGGTTGACGGATTCGACAGCAGCAGCGGTAGTGGCTGCGGCAGCAGTGGCCAAGGGCAGAGGCGCTGGCGGCGTCACTAGCAGAGGCGACTTGCTGAGACCTGGGTTGGGTCCAGATGGGCTAGGAAGGGCAACAGGGATGGTGTTACTGCCGGGACAACTCAATGTGGTCGATGAGGTCATGGAGGACGCAGCGGGGCCCGTGCGACTGCAGCTGCCTCCGCCGCTGCCTCCCTCTCAGAGGGCGGGGATTGGTACTGGGATGTCTGTGTGCCCTGTGGTGACGCAGCACCTGCGCTGTCAGATGACCCAGAACCAGAGCATGTCGGCAGAGCTTCAAAAGACGCTGAAGAGGATCACGCCAACGTTGCAGGTGCGTCTGGGCTGGTCTGGGCTGCATTAGGGGCAGGGCTCGGAGTTCTTTGGAGGTATGGGCATCCGATGGGCACGAGGCCGCGGGTGAGGTGCCCTCGGGGCATGTGCGGATGGGGTGAGGTCAGAGGATTGCCTTGTGGACCTTTCTCGGCGCGCATACTCCCTGCACGGCATACAAGGCGATGATAGGGTCTGGATGGCATGGACGTGGTCTAGGACATCATCATCCCGTCAGACATCAACCTTGTTTCTCCCTGCCCGCTTCTTCCCCTTCTCCCCTCTGCTTCTGCATCCCTTTCCTTCAATTCTGCCTCCCCACACACACACACACATTCTGCTGCTTCTTCTCTTCTTCGTTTTCCCTGCCCCAGTCGCACGTGTCAGCGCTTACCTTTGAGATTGTTGAAGAGACATATGCGGAGCCTTCCCGCTGCGCCACCCCCTTGGAGCTATCGGCACTGCCTGGCCTCAAATCTCTGACCGTTCTTTCTGGTGCAGAGGACGCCCTGTCCCACTCGAAACTTGACCTTGTGGGGGCCACGGGGCTGGAGACATTGGTGCTGTTTGACGTGTCTTGCGGCTGTTGGTGCTACAAGAAGCCCGGTCACGGCATTCCCCCTCGACTGCTGTCCGCGCCCCCTGCATATTTGCGGAGCCTGACAGTGGTGGGTTTTGTGGTGAACCAGTGTCAGAACCTGCACGCACTATCGTCTCTGACCTGCTTGGAGGAGCTGCGGCTGGAGCAGCCGGATCCTGACTGCCTGGCAGCGGTAGGGGGGGAGCTGTTGCTGACCTGGCTCCCCACCAGTCTCAGGAAGCTCAAGCTGCATTCGGTGGTGCTGCCTCCGTGCGGTGTGCCCATGGTGGCACTGACGGATGTACAGACGGGGTCGGCTGGGATCAGCTTGCAGCCGGCGCACCATGCGCTGTATGTTGGCGGAAGCGTCGCAGCGGCCTCCGGCCTGGCGACGGCAATGGCAATGGCGCCTTCGGCCTTGGCGCCGACCGCTTCGTTCGCGTCTCATCCACAGCTATCCCTGGGAGCAGGGATGCCTGCCTGGTTAGGCGGTGGCGGCAACGGAACAGCAGCTGTAGCGGGCGGTGGTGCTGCGGCACAATTTCTGTATGGCGTGGCCCCGGTAGCGCCGCTGCCACAACTGCGTGAGCTGTACCTGTCTAAGTGTAAGGTCCCGACGCTGGGGATGCTTGGCGTGTGCTCGCAGCTGACAGCGCTTGGCGTAATTAACTGCCTGAGCTGCAGTGGCATGCTGCCTGTCACAGCTGCCATGCCGGCCCTGCGCTTCCTGGCCGTCATTTACACTCTAGCCCCGGAGCAGGAGCATGGGGGGGGCGGGGGAGCGTTGTCTAACATGGCGCCTGCAGCCTTTACAACCGCAGACCCAGTGCCTGCGGCTATGACCGCATGCAGTGGCTTCAATGGATATACGTCTGCCCCTGGCGGCTTCACAGCAGCCGCTGCTGCAGCAGGCATCACCGTCACCGCTGGCGCCTTGGGCTGCAATGGTGCTGGTTGTTCCACCGGTTCCGCGGACCTGGCTGGGGCCGCGGCGACTGTTATGGCTCCAGCGGCGGCCTCGGCCCTTCCGCTGCACGTGTCTGGCCTGCCGTTACCCCCAGTGGTGTGGGGCAGCGATGAGCAGGTGGCGGCGGTGGCGGCGTGCAGCTCAGTCACATCCATGGAGCTAATTCTACCACGTGGTTCTGCGGGAGCTAATGCGGTGGCGGCGCTGGCCTCAATGCCGGCACTTATGGAGCTGGACGTGTCGCTGCCATGCGGGCTTAGCGAGTGCATTCTGGGGCTGGCCAGGCTTAGCAGGAGCAGTGGAGGGCGGCTGCGGCGGCTGACGTTGTGGGTAGATGGCCGCACGTGCGTTAACCGGACTAAGGCACAGCAGCTTCAGGTAGGCTGAGAGACGTATCCTGGTGAAGGAGGGGTTGGGAGAGAGTAGGTGTAGAAGGGAGGGAACGAGACAGCGCACGCAGATAGAGCATTACGAGCAAGTTGGTGCCACTTGGCTGCTGTTAGCTGCGGGTTGGCTTTCATCTCCGGCAAATGCGGTTGTTGAGCCAAGACGGAAGTGGGGCCACTTCGGGCTGGGGTGCTGGTGGCTCGTTGCCAGCATATGTTCCCCAGGCCTATCGAGTGCGGCTCTGTGGGTTATATAAAGCGTTCCCTGTATCTTATGGTTTTTCCATATACGTACCCAGCACCGCTCCTAGTCTTTTACGTTCCCCCCATTGTTATTGGTATGTGTTGTGTGTGGGCGCAGTAGGCCCCTCCTTGCACTGTTCAACACATGTTTCCCCCTGTACCCGCTTCCACCCAGGCCATTCAACGCAGTCTGCAGGCTCACATGCCGGATACGCTAGTGGAGTGGGCGGGGGCGGAATCGCGACAGGGCAGCTGGACGGGGCTGGAGGCCAGGGTATTTAACCCACACTGATATTAGTCGCGCTGCCTTGCCGTGCCTTGATGCCGCGCGTGATGCAGAAATGGTGGGAGGGTGATGCGTTCGTGCGAAATGGGATTGCGATAAGAAGTGATATAACAAGGTGGGTTTGATCCCCGACTGGCTCTTTTGGGGATGCACTATGCCGTGATGGCTTGTGCAGGGTATCCAAGTCCAAAAATGGGCGCGAGGCAACCAGGCAAGAACTGGGGACGTCAATGGCCGCGAGCGGCCCTATTCGCTCCCTGCGGCACCTCATCTCAACCCTCCGCCCAGCAAAGCCTTTTGGGAGTTGGCAGCTTAGGTCCGGTGGCTAGTTGGCTGTGAATAGCAAGTTAAATTGTTGTGAAAGTGTGATGCAGCGAATTATCTAGGCAAATATGGGGTGGGACTGCTCAATGGGGCCCGCTGCTGGAAGTCTTCTCAGGGGAAACATCGGCTTACGGATGTTGGTGTTTGGAAGTGCTCAGGGAAAGAGGATTGTGCTGCGGAGGAAAGTGGGGAAGGAGATGGGTGGGTGGGCAGCCAGGTATAGGTACATAGGACGGTTGCGCGGAGTAGGCCTAGAGGGGCAGGTTTTAGCATACTGATCCCCGTCTCCCGCTCATTGTGTCCGAACTAGTGGGGCAGATGATGGTTCCTAACGGTATCAGATTACTTGGATGATCTTGATGACTGGCATCCTCTGCTTTAATCAGATTCAGTATGGGTGGGCAGTTTGGAGGCCTGCCAGGCACCAGTTGTGGCTTCTGTGTATCGCGATACGTAACCCCTACTGGGCCTTAGCGTCCCTTGCAGCGTACACTTGACACTCTTGATATCCTATTCGTGATGGCCGCAAGGGGTACGACGGAACCGATCACCGTTGGCCAGCCCACACCGCGCCAGCCGGGTGTTTGACTACAACACACAGTGCCTACGAACGAGAACACTCTAAAGTCTTGGTAGGCCTCAATGCTGTGGGAATATGTGCGGTGTTTGTGGGAGGGCCCTCGACGCCGCCAACTGACCAGGCAGGCAGGCAGGTGAGCGAGCACCGCTCAGTGGACTGAGAGTATGTGCGACTTGGCTCCTCCAGTTGATGTTTTAAGATGCCGAAGGTCTAAAGCCGCGAGGTCTGGGTCTGGCGTCCTAGCACCCGGCCCTAGTATAGGATGACATGCCTTGGATTGCGCCTTAAAGGTCCAATCAACGTTTGCCCCGCAAGAGTCGAGACGAGAGCCTGTGGTTTGCGGGGCCCGATTTAGTGGACAACGATGAACCTCTGGGCCCAGAAGAATGGTCGATGGCTCGGGGCCCTGGTAGGGCCCACCGGGGATAGCATCTGATCGCTTTTCACTGACCAGGAATTATTCAGTAGGTGTACTCGAAAAACTTTCATGTGCATGGTTATACGATACATGCATTTGTGTGCAACGTCGACTGAGCGCTGTGGGACGTACCTTCCCTCGAACAGGGTCACAGCCCTTTATTGTAGGAAATGAGGGGTCCTTCGTCAGCCGGGCTTAATTTGGTTTTCGCTGGCGCTGGTTGTCAATTTGTGTCATGCTTGAGGAGATTTCCTGGTGTTGGTGTCTGTACATCAATCATAGACGCAGCAATTTCGGTGTTACAGTGACCTGTGACTTTTTGAGTCAAGGTGACGGAGCACTGGGGCCAATGCGGATGATGGTGCAGTCATGCACAAGAAGATCTTTGCGCTTGCCGTACACAAGTGTATGGGAAGAGGAACATGTTGTAAAGTACATGCTATATTTTCACGTAACCACAATGCGCAACTCTTCCTGGACGAGTTCGCTGCCCCCTAAACCCGTTTTGCATCGTTCCGTCGTCGTGCCTTCCACCAACTGGACCCAAATGACATTTCGACCTGATGGCACCCTTGGGGTGAACAGTACCAGACGGAAGCTGGTTGAAAGTTTGTTGCCTTAAAAGATAAAAGATCTTAATCCGTATTACTCATGGCAAACATGGGAGTCTCGTCGGTTGCTGCCGCTTTAGGTTCATGTCTTAGCCTATGCAGGTGGATCTCGGACGCTGCCATACAATTTAAATCGGATACAAAACTGCAATCTTGCCGCATGATTCAGTCGTGCCTCTGCAATGACCTATCGGACATTCCAGTAGCCCTTGGGCCGACAACAGCTACCGCAAACTTGAAGCCTGGAGTATTATACGCCAGGCACTTAATTGCGCTATGTGCACGAAATCAGAGATTTAAGGAAGCCATACGCTTCCTCTGAATTCCACTGGTGAAACCCGTGCCAAGCCCTATTAACCACGCTGTGGTGTGGTTCGTCGTGCTGTGTGTGAGTGCAGACTTCATACATTCGTAAGTCGTTAGTCATGCCGCAGCACGGAGGCCCAAATGGCTGAACTGTGAACTTTGCTTGGTGGTACACGGAGGGGCGCCGTAGTTCATTTGCAAGATAGTATATCACGCAAGTGGCCGTTCTCACAAAGTATCGCAAACAAATGCACACCCGAGGCGTAACGCAAAAGCAAGCAAGCGAATTTTGGATCCGTGCATACCGTACATATACAGAAAGTGATGCCCTTGCCACCTACGCTTATGCCTACACCGATAGCGGCAGCAGAGATTCCACTCCTTGGTGTTGCTGTGGTGGGAGTGTGTGTGTGTGTGTGTGTGTTGTCGTTGAGGAGGTCTTCTCTCCTTACAGAAATACATCTGCTGCTTCGGGTGGCGCAGCCAAAGTGACACGCACTGTGTCTCCAGGGCAGGCAGCAGGGTGCGCGAGGTTTCCAGGGTTAGAGACCCCTCCCCAGTCATGGCAGTGTGTGAGGGTTAGGGGGGTACATCACCCGTGGCTACTAACCTGGCAGTCCCTACCTTCCCCATTATTTCGGGGCACCCTCATCCGGTCTCCCTTGCCAACATCTCCGAAATCAGTGTTTTTCCCAGTTTCAGCACCAACCACCGGCATCCAGCGGAATCTGCCGAATCAACTAAGGCTCCTTCGGCGCGTATGTACCCAATTGGGAGTGTCTCTGTCCATCGACCTGAGGGCACCTTACCATCGACATTGGGTCATTGGCCCGCATTCAGCCAAGGTAGAACCTGAAACTCTATGGGTCGTGCCATACCAGTCGTGCCTGAACACACCAGTGAATTGTGTGTAGGTGGGAGGGACGTGACCTGCCCAACACTGGAGCTTCTTTGGACAGAAACAATGGGTCCAGCAGCTTAGGAAGCACGCCAATGCCGCCAGCAGCTGGCATTGGCACTCCACGCCCTTGTTGCGCTTCTACACCGTGGCCACTACCAAAGCGCTGGTCGTGTGACGATTTACCTTCACCTTCTCTGCAGGTGCTGACAGCTGTCATTGCTAATATGAAATAAACCTAAACCCTAAAACCCTAAACCTAAACCCTAAAACCCTATGAAAGGTGGTGGTGGTGGCGCTGGTGGCAGTGGCGGCGATGGCCCTGGTGGCAGTAGTGGCCCCGGTGGTTCCACAGTGTCCGGTGGCGCCGCACGACCACCATCCCAATGCACCCACTTCCCTTTTTTGGGGTCTTGGCGATTGTGTTTCTGATGATCTTCGCACTTGCTCGTCATGGAACTCATGACCCAGCGAGCGATTGGCCATCCAACGACCTGGCCAAGCCGGTCTTAGCTATAGCCGGCCGCAAGGACATCGTATGCATGGGGCATATGGAACAGGGCATTTCACACAGGCAAACCGCTCAGACTCAGGCCCGCAGTTTGTTTGATTCAGGCAAGGTGTAAGCTGTAAGGGCGTGGGTCCAATGGTGGGGAGGATGCACAGCCAGCCTGGCAATGTCGGACTTTATTCTCACATGTTATTTTTCAGTATGCTCAGTATACGATGATCAATTTGGGTGCACTATCGTTATGTATGGCGACCGATAAGTGGCTGTGAAGTGGGTGCAGAATTTGGATTACAAATGAGGGCTTATCGTACAAAACATGCAATTCGTTTGATGCTGCAGTGCAGCATCCAGGTGAATGTATAAGTTTCGTGGTAAATCGAAAGCAGCTTTATTCTTGCTCAATCCAGCGTGCTCACGTCCCCACGGCCGGCTGGCAACTTAAGCAACCGAGGTAACAGTCACAACCAGGTTGTGACTTTTTTGATTGCAGCTAAAACCGCTGTCGCGCAATCGTACATGAGTGCCCAGTGCAGCGGTCACCCTAGGGGATGGGCGGAATCAGTCGGGAAGGGGGAAGAGCAAGGCTACGATCGGGTACATCTTCACTACCACATACAGCGGACAGCCATGGGTGGACGCACCCAGGGAGAGGGAGGTGGGTGATTCCACGAAGCTTCTCCTCAATGGAGGCCAAATAGTTAAACCCCATATGTCATCCACACCTAACATGACCAAACTACGGCCGCCCTCATCCCACCCCTCGGCTCCTTCGTCCAGCGCTCCACACCGTTGCTATGTACCTGGTGGAAAGCGTCGATATGGCTACACGCTTATGCTTCTTGGTGTTGGAAGTGTATATTGGGGTTACAATGCGTCTTGAGTGTGGGTCACTGTCGCTCCCCCGACAGCGTCCTTGAAGAAGGACGTGCCGCTAGCCTGATGTGCTATAACAGTAATGGGGGGGAGGCAGAATTAAATGCTAAGTGGATTTCGAGTCATCAAAACGTATCAAAACGACCTCTTCTGAGCCTCAGATATTTCGGGCAGGTGTGGAGCATGCGCGCTGCCTGCCGTGTAATTGCCAAATGTCACTCGTTATTTTCTCTCCACTCATGTTCGCTTTGCGTTGTCAAGCTATTACCACCAGCCCTAGCTGGGACCCACGGCCCACTGTTTTCGTTGCTGACACCCGGGGCCCAAGAGCTACAAAGTTTCCAAAGTTTCTGCCCTAGGTGAACTGCCCTGTTCACGTGGAAGTCCTGAATTCAAGGTTGGCAAATTCGTTCGGTATGGTGAGGTACCGATGCACTTACGGTAGCATCTTTAACTTTGAGACTTGGAAACAGCCAGTCTTCATGTTCGTAACAAAATGAATTAATGCGAACGTCTTGGGTCCATTCCTCGACCAGTTCGGTGTACGGCTTTTGGCTCAAACCGCTGGATTCGGATCGACAACAACCCACACCGCAAGCGCAGACAGCCTCTGTCTCAGTTGCTCTGAGTTGAAAGCACATATTTTCATTGATATAAACAAGACATGCTTGTGGACAGCTGCATGGAGTTTTGATTTCATGTTGAGAACTTAACTTACTATTCCATCAGCTTGGCGAGGTATACCATATCAAAACGTACCTGTTGAATACCGAGTTATGATGTTATATTAGGATTCACATCACATGGTGTTTGGAGAAAGCGGGCAAACCACATTCGGCAGCCACTATGTAGGCTTTAATGTAAGTGCATAGGACAGGAAAAACGCAGGTTGCACGTAGTGCCCGAAACCGCAGGATCCGTAGCTATACCTACTGCGCTTGCCAGCTCGTTAAGGCATTTTTTTACCGTCGAGTAATGGCGAGCTCCGGGTTAGCGTCAGGGTAAGGAGTGCCTCATAATCACTTTTACCAAATGAGCCCATAATTAAGGTGGGAAGGCTGCTTGTAAATGGCGAACGCAGACTTGGTCGCTGTGGCAGCCCGTATCACACACGCGCGGCCCTTTTATGGCGTTTGAGGAATAGGCGTATCCTCCCACCTGTTCCAATATGGAACAAAATCCCGGAGGTATGTGTGAAGGTTCATCGTGCGCCGAAACGAGTGCAGCTGCCTCCGTTGTTTTCCCATAAAGGGTTTCTAAGCTTGGTAAACACCCCACTCTGTGTACAGGAATCTAAGAGGTCGCTGGCTGGGAGAAGAGCTGTATCCCTGGGTGCCATGCGCAAGCCAAATCTGGGTAAGGTCTCATACACTTCCTGTGACCCGAAAGAACAATTATGCCGACCCCACTGAGAACCAATATATATATATATATATACGCAACACCCAACCTTTTGCTACATCTGCTGAGACCTGACCATGCCTGCTGTTATGCTTGTCGGATGCTTGTGGAACCTCCTAATAACCGGTAGAAACCGAAATTTCGACAGGGATGCCGCCATCTGGGACAACCTTCACTAAATATCTTCTCGAAATGATGCAAAAAGACTATGCCGTGGGGTACCTCGTCCTAATCTTGCTAAGCAAAAGTACGACAGCGATCTGGGTGACGCTCGAAGTGCTATCGCACCAGCAAAACAACCGGGTAAGCGAACGCATTGTGGAACTACCTGGGATCCGATCATGCTATGAAAGCACTCATGTTGAGGAGTGTTACATATTCGCATGCAAGCTGGGAGCCCGCACAAATTGGCTGGCCTGATTTCCCGATGGGTATGTTGTGAAATACCCTGTGAATACCTTAACATCCACAACTCTCGGCCCGATTAACTTGTGGACAGCCACGGATGATTTGCATTTATACAGAAGCCTGTTTGCATCTACGTCCCCATGACGTTGACGCTGTTATGAAGCAAGCATAGTTTGACTTTGAGTTCCCTCTCGATCGTGTTGGAATTACGCAATCGAACATGTCAACACCTCTTTTTACTGCTGTATTCCTGATTAGTCGCGCATGTCGGCTGGCATCTGCCGACAGGCATCACCATCCCGCCCCTCCAAGGACTGGCCCTCTGGGCCGTTCCTGGCCAAAGCCCTGGAGGGTCTCTTCATTCCCCGGTCTTTTATCCAGCAAATCGGCGGCTGTGTTATACGCCCCAGCATCGGTGAACTTGCGGATGTTCTTCATCTGCCCAACCCTGCAAGTGTGATGCAGCTGACCTTGGCCAAGGCGGGCCACGTTAACTCGATTGCAGACGGGATGGAATGGGATCCGGCAAGGCGTATTTTTGCGCCGTCGGTGCCTTTTGATAAACTTGGCGAGTCCGGTGGGGGCATCAGCGTTGGTGGCGGCAGAGCTGATAACGGCAGCGAGATGTTTCCCTCTAGCTTCCCGTATCCAAGACCAGATGATGGATGCAACCCAGGCAGCCCGGATCCCGGCAGCGCCGGTGGGGGGAACGACTGCTTTGGCAACGGCAGCAATAGTGGCGGTAGTGGCAGCGGTGGTAGCAGCGGTAGGGGTGGAGATGATGGCGCCAGCAGCGGTGGCCGCGGTAGAGGCGATGGCGACCCACTGCCCAAGGGTCCTTCATTCCAGTCGCAGCTCTGGATGGCTATAGCCCTCTCATTTGCAGTTGTCATTCCACCTTGTGCACTGGCAGCTCTGCTATTGATGCTAAGCAGCCCCCTGGTCCATCTTGAACAGAACCCACGCCCGCGCCTGGCTCACCGTTTCCCACCCCGCAAGCGGCGATTTGTGCTGCCCCGGCATGCGGCCACTCAATCTTTGGATGGAGAAAGCTTCTTGCTGCTCAGCCCACGCAGTGTTGCGGCAGCGTTGTTGTTCCCACCTAGAGGTGCTGGCGATGCGGCAATGGATGCGGCCACTGATGCTGTGGCCTCCAGTAGCTCTGATTGCAATAACATATTTCGTCGTGGCATCCTCGCCATGGACGTTGAAATACCGGGCATGGGTGATCTGCCTGCCCTGCCGCTCAGTGCTCAGCTGACGACACTCGCAGAGGAGCTGATGTCAGCATATGAGCGGGAAGCACGCCTGGCAGCTCGGTTGATCACGCGTCGAGCCGTGAGCTACGCGCTGAGCAATGAGCAGGTGCAAATTTATGGGGTTGGATATCGGTAAAGGTTTAGTTATGCTGCCTATGCTGAGGTCGAGTCAATGAATTAGGTTCTGCTAGGTTGCATGCCATCATATGCACACGGTCTTCCAGCTCCATATCGTCAACTTCGTTGCGTCCCCTGATCTATCATACACTGACCGTTGAAACCGCCACGGTCGTTGCTCAACCAATTTTACAACCAGATTAGCAGGTTGAACGCGGCACTAGATGATTCCAGTGCTGCGCTGGTATCGTCGAAGCTGCGTATGGAGGCCATCTCAGGCAGCCTTGAGGCGCTGCAGCAAGACCTGGAACGAGACGTGTCGATGCTCTGTGAGCAGCTGGAGGGCGTATCTGAGCACCGGGATGCGCTGCTGGTACGAGCGTCAAACCGTAATTGGTTGTTAGTTGCGGTCCCGTTATTTTTTATAGGATGAAGTTGTAACGGTACTTAAGACCAGTGGATCAGGTTACCCATTATGTGACTTACCATCGTTGCTACTGCCACCTTCGTGGGAAAAAGGAGTTAGTTCAGTCTGCAAAGGGGCTAATGACGTCACCCGTCTATTGGATGGGCAGGGGGCTCCCTATCCCACTCTCATGACCACCATGTCAATAAGACCAATACGCCAAATACGTCATTAAGACCAATGCTGACCTGTCTGACCTGGCCCAGAACGAGCTGGCTGTCCGGCGCACGGAGACCGCAGAGATAATGGCGAAGCGGAGTAATCTTGCGGCTCTCTTTTTGGAGGCGGAGGCAGAGCGTCGGGAGTTACGGATCCAGCTGTCGGAGGTCCGCAAGCGGCTTGACGAGTCCGACGCGTGTGCGCGACTAGCAGTACAAGAACGGGACCAGGCTCGCCGCCGCACTGACGACCTGACGTCTCAGCTCAAGCACGCCGCGCGCTTTGCCGCCGCCCTGGAGGTGGGTGGGGTGGGGTGGCCAGTGGGCTCGGTGGCCGGATGAGAGCTCGGGATCATGTGCGTCGTGACCGATGACCAGGCAGGAAAACACACGATTTGCTTGTCAGTATATCTTACACGTCGGTGCAGTCCCGTTGAAAACGGGGGAATTTGCAAGGTCCCAACCTTGCCGCCAAAAGCTAACGTGTAATAACTTAAGCGATGCCAACATATGCCCACTCCAGATGTCTATCATACTACGCACCCTTGCAGCATTGTATCCGCCTCCAATTTGCCGCCTCCAATGTTCTTAAGATGCTACCTGAATCAGGTGTTAGCTGATAGCTGTCATTAAACATTTCGCCGCCGGCCCTTTGGGTGCTCTGTGACATGGCTGACCCAGAACACCAGATCAATTGATATGTGTTCTTTTCTGCCTGTCAACACCGGGGACCTTGCATCAATCGCAGGACACCATGTCAGCCCTGCCCGACCTACCTCCTCTGGCCGCCGCCGATGATGCTGAGCTGCTTCCTGATGTTGACCCATGGAGCACAATCACTGCCACCATAGAACCTGCCCTCCCACCGCCAGTACCTGTAACCTACAATAAACAATGTGACATCGCCACCTCTGCTAACTCCGATGGCAATGTCAGTGGCGACAGCGATGATGCGGATGAAAAAGGGATTGACTATGCCAGCTTCAGTAGTGCTGGCCAGCAGGTCGTGTACACGCCACTCCGCACTGTGATAAGCACCGCCCAGCAGCGCGCCATGGAGCTGCGGCATCTGAAGGAAGAGAACGCTGCGCTGCAGCTGCAGGTTAGCACACAGGCGGCAGCTCACGCCGCTGATGCCTATGCGCTAGCGACTGCGCAGCGTGAGGCGACGGAGTTGCTTGCCGATGTGGCGCAGCTGGAGGAGCAACTCATCGGCGCCGTGGCTTCGCGCCGTCGCCTGGAGGAGGACTTAGCCATGGCGCAGACCATGCTGGGAGAGCTGCACGACCGTCTGCGTGCATCCGCAAAGCAACTGTTGGCTGCAAAGCGGGCGCAGACCGATGCTGAATCTCAGCTAAAAGCCTCAAAGGCGAAAAATGCAGAACTAGGCGTGCAGCTCCAGGCAAGCAATCGAGAGCTGGCCGCTGCGCGTGCACATTTGCTTCATGCACAGCATCATGTCGCAGAGGCGCTCGCGGAGAAGACTACGTTGCGGCAGCAGCTTCAGGCGGCGGAGGCAGAGGCCTCAGCACAGGGTGAGCGTTGCCGTACTGCAGAGACAGCGGCGGCATCACTTACTGAGTGCCTGGCCAACGTGCAGGCGGACCTGGCAGTACTGACGACCAAGCTCCGCAATGCACAGGCCGACGCGGGCTCGGCGCTGGCGTCCAAGGCTGGTCTTGAGGCATACGTTGCGGAGCTTGCGTACATGCAGGAGCAGGCGGACGCCGCTGCTTTGGCGGCCAATGAGGAGCTGCGAGCGGAGATGAAGGAGCTGCAGTCCCGTCTGGATGATGCGCAGGCTGGACGTGGTCTGGCTGAGCGCCAGGCAGAGGACCTTCAGGAACAGGTCCAGGTGCTAGAGGAGCGACTGGCAGCGGCACAGGGGGCGGCGGCCAGCGTCGATGTGGAAGCGCATCGAGCTGCAGACTTGCGCGCCCAGCTCGACGTTGCAACGGCGGCGCTGCAGGAAGCACATGCTGCTGTTGCTGCGGCACGGGAGACCGAAGCATCACAGGCCGCGGCGCTGCAGGCTGCGGCGACCACCATTACCGGTTTGCAGGCCACGATTGGCGAGCTGCAGAGATCGCTGGCGGCTGCGGAGCAAGAACTTCAGCAGGATCGGGCCGAGGCGGCAGCGGCTGCCGTGGCCAGCGCAGTTCGGGAAGCTAGGGTACTGCACGACTTGCACAAGCGCGATGCCACAGCGGCGGGGCTCGACGCGAGCTTGGTAGAGGTGCGTGCTCAGCTGGGTCTTATGCATGAGGACGCGAACGCCAAGGTGAAGCTGGCGAATGAGCTTGCCGTCTGCCTGCGGGAGCTGCAGTCCACGCTCATCTCGGTAGAGGCTGTAAACACGGGAGCGTCTAGCTTGCGGGAGGCGCGCGTAAGCGAGCTGGCTCAGCAGTGTGAGGCAGCCTTCCGCGCCGTAGCGGACCTGCAGGCCCAGCTATGTGCGAGCGAGGCAGAGCGGCGGGAGCTGCAAGCACAGGTAGCTACAGCGGAAAGTGCTCAATGGCGGCTTATGACGGAAGTGGCTTGTGCGGAGGACGAGAAGGGAAGGCTCGAGGCGGCGCTGCACGCCGCTGGGGAGGCACGAAAAGCATTGGAGGCTCAAGTGGCTGCAGGTGATGCGTCCACGAGTGAGTTACGAGCTCGGTTGCATCGCGCTGAAGAGGTGCTTTCAGACACCCTATCGCAGCTGGCTGACGCCAACACAGCTGTGCGGCTACTTCACCTGCAGACTGCCTTCGGCGCCGCTGCCAGCACCGACATAGAGCGCACGCAATTATCATGTAGCGACAATTCCTCTGCTGAGTCGGTGAAGGCGGAGAAAGAGCACCGGGAGCGCGATGGCATGCGGTTGCTGCTGGAAGCCCGGCTACAGCAATTCCAAAGCTGCGCTGAGGCACTGGAGTCAGCATCAGATAAGGAGCATAGTCTGCGTGCAGTGCAGGTGGCGGAGCTGCAGCGGCAGTGCGAGTTGGGCAGCCAGTCAGTGGTTGCGCTACGTGAACAGCTTACGGCCAGTGAAAACGCTCGGTGGGAGCTTATGGCTCGTGCAGAGGAGGCGCAAACGGAGAGGGAGGGACTTCTCGTCGAGGTGGCCGAGGCTCTTACTGAACAGGCACGGCTGCGGGAGGCGCTGGAGGCCGCCGCAGTGGAGCGGCGTTGCCTCGAGGAGGACCTTGCTGCCAACGATTCCAAGCGGGCCGAGCTGGAGGCATATTTGCGTAACACGCAAACGGCCCATTCAGAGTTGATAGCACAACTGGCGTTCAGCAACTCTGCGCTACAACTGCTTCAGCAGCACCTACAGAACTCTGATGCAGAGCGCCTGGACCTTCAGATGCAGCTGGTTGCGTTTGTTGATGAGCGGCGGGAGCTGCGTGTGCAGCTGTTGGCACGGCTGGAGGAGTTGCAAAGTGCAATGGAAGTGGCGGAGGCGGCATCAGTGGATGCTAGCGCCGTATTGGTGGCGCACGTGGAGGAGCTACAGGGCCGCTGCGAAGCGGATGGTGAGTTGCTGCAGCAATTGCGGGATCAGCTACTGGCGAGTGAGGAGGCGCGACGAGAGCTGCTGGAGCGGGTTTTCGACGTGGAGCGGCAACTGCAGGCAGTAGAGTCTCAGGTGGCTGTAGCGGAATCTGCGCAGCAGGCGCTGGTATTGCAGGCCGCAGAGACGGTGGAGGCGGCACAGCAGGCGCTCCATGCAGCACTGAGCTGTACTGAGGCGGAAAGGTGCGATCTGCGCGCACAAGTCGCTGATGGCGAAGCCCTTCGACATGGGCTGCAGCAACGGCTGGAAGACAGTGAGTCGGCCCGTATTGAGGCGATGGAGCAGCTAGCTGAGGCCAGTGTTGTGTTGGCAGCGCTGCAGCAACGCCTGGAGGACACCTTGCTTGAGCGGCAGGCGCTGCGGGCTGGGCTGGAGGCGTCTGCAGAGGCGCGCCGGGAGCTACAGATCCGGCTGTCAGAGGTGCTACATGAGCTCCAGGGGCGGGTGGAGGACGTGAGGATAGCAATTGAAGATGTTGATGCCCTGCAGGCCTCTAGTGAAGTGGAGTTAACAGCGCACTGCAAGGAGGGCGCGCACTGCACGGAGCAGCTGCAGGTGCAGCTGCGTGAAGGCGAGGCTGTGCGGCAGGAACTGCTGCGGCAGCTGGCAGAGGCAGGGGCCCTGCAGTCGGACGTATTGGCGCGCCTTGTCGCGGTGACGACGGAGCGAAAGGAACTGGAGGCGCGTGCGGTGGCAGCGGAAGTTGCCGCCCATGAGTTGTCATCGCAACTGGCGGTCGCGCTGACGGAGAGGGAAGAGGTTCAGGGTCGGCTGGCAGCCAGTGCGGCGGTACAAGAGGAGCTCCGAGCGCGGCTGGACAATATGGAGGTTGTGCACACGGAGGCGCAAGCACAGCTGGCCGATGCGGGCTTAGCATTGCGTGCGCTACAGCAAAACCTCGATGACGCTGACGCCGAGCGGCGGGAACTGCAGGCGCAGTTGGTAACTGTGGAGGCGGAGGCTCGCGGTGTGCAATCGCAGCTGGAAGACAAACTTCTGGAGTTGCAGTCCGCAATACGGGGTGTGATGGATGCCACGGGTACTGCGGACGCACTGCAGAATGCACAACGCACCGTGCTGGAGCAGGGTTACGAGGAAGGCAGCCGTGCCGCGCGCGAGCAGGCAAGCGACTGTGCTGCCAGTCAAGCTGCGCAGCAGGTGCTATCGGAGCGTGTTGCGGCAGCGGAGGCACGCCAGGCTGCGCTGGAGGTGGAGCTTCGAGCTGTGGAATTGGCAAGGGCCGCGCTGGAAGCACAGGTTGCCGATGCGGAGACGGTGCAGGGTAATCTTCAAGTGCAACTCTCTGAGGTTAAGGCGGAGCGGAGTGAGATGTTTACACGCCTCGGGGATGCCACTAATTCGCTGGAGGCGCTGCAGCGGCGCCTAGCAGCGTCAGACCTTCAGCGTGAACAGCTGCAAAAGGTATGCGCAGTTGCCACGGAGGCATGTGAGGGACTGCAGGCGCAGCTGGTGGCCGCCACTGTAGTGCGCGAGCGAGACTTGCAGCGGCTTTCAGAGTTAGAAGCCGAGCGAGAGGATTTTGTCGCGAGGGTCGCGGCTGCTGATGCGGCCCTGAAGGAGATGCGTGAGCTGCTGGACGGAGCCGAGGCTGCGCATGCTACTGAAGTGCATTCCCTACGATCCGAGGCCCGGGTGGCGGCGGCTGACGCGGCGGTGCAGAATGCCGCCTCCGTCGCGAAAGCGTCAGCGGCGGGTGAAGCGATGCAATTGCTGAAGGATCAGCTGAGGGCTGCGGAAGCTTCGCGAGGAGAGTTGCAGGCGCGGCTGGCTGCGGCGGACGCGTCCAGCGGGGAGCTGCGGTCACAGCTGTCCGCCAGCGCCGCGGCACTGACCGCGCTGCAGCAACAGCTGGAGGATTGGGAGGCCGCATGCGACGTTACCCAACTGCAGCTGGCGCGCACCGACTCCATTGCGCGGGATCTTATGTCCCAGTTAGAGAACTCAGAGACACGGCGGATGGAGCTGCAGCAGCAGCTCACGGCCGCCGCAGCAGAGCGGCAGCAGCTAGCGACGGAGTTAGCGGATGCTGGACGAGCTGCGGCGGAGCTTATGCAACGGCTGACGGCAACGGAAGGCGCAGCGGCCCAGCTACAGAAACAATTGGTGGACTGCCAGCAGGAGCGTGATGACCTTGCACTGCAATTGGCGGATGCAGACGCGGCACGAAGGAACTTGGCAACGCAGGTGTACAAGTTCCGCACGCAGATGGCGGCGGCGACTGACTCAGCGGTGATCCGCCGCATGACAAACGCAACGGCAATTCAGGAGCAATACGAGCGGCTGCGTGAGGAGGTGGCTCGGGAGCGGGAAGCGGGACAGGCACGGCAGGAGCGGATGCTTGCCGAGATTGCGAGCCTGCAGGTGCGCCTGCTTGCGGGGCTGTCGGGGCAGGGAGGAGAGGGTTTGCGGAAGTCAGCAGGTCCCCGTACCCTACCCTAAGCGGTCGTGGCTGTTAATGCTTGCAGAGTACGTTACATTCCGTGAAAAGATTGACCTTATGGGTTGATAGTTGCGTGATAGTTGTGTATTGAGTGCTTCTCGCGCGCCACCGATGTTAACCTTCTGCTGATCATAAGAAGCGGTGCTACATGGGGTCCGTGCTACCGGTGAGAAAGCGGCATCCTTAGTGACATAGTCGTACCGTAATCATACCGGTCGCTATCTAGCACTAGGCGTTCCTCTTCACTTCCGCCCTGTCCTGTAAGGGTTGTCCTGCTAGGGTTGAGCCATGGGGTTGGACCTGGCTGGCAGGCCGGTTGATAATTGGGAATATTCGGTTGGGGAACAGAAGGATCTCCGTCATTGCCTTCGTCGAAAGCAACTTGGTTTCAGAATGTTCATCCGCGCTGAACCTTGAACGATCTTGCACTTAACGAACAAGTCAGCACGTTCACTTAAGTTTCGTCGATCTTTTCTTTGGCTGACTGACGCACACGCTTGTGCCTGCTCTCCATTCATTCGTCTGTTAACCCCCGCAACGTAGGCCGCTGCCGATCGGAGCGCTGTCCACGCCACCGTGCGTGTGGCGCTGGCCCGCGCTTGCCTGCGCGCCGCCGAGGATGAGCGCCGTCGTCTCCAGGAGGATATGCAGTCGCTGTTGCTCGTACGAGCACGGAGCCGCGTAGCACGTGGGTGGCAACAGCAGCAGCTGGGACAAATTCCAGCCGAAATTGAAAGCGATGCGCCACCATCACCAACCCCCATAGGTTGCAAACATGCGGATGATATGGAATGCTGTCAAGATCCTACTGTCAAGATCCTATACCCTACTCGGAGCTCCTCCGAAACCCCCATGGATGCAACTACAGCTGCTACTGCTGCTGTTATGGTGGCTGCAGCGGCGGTGTCCGGGCACCGACAGCGAACAAGTATCCGTGTGGCATCACTCGGGGGCTTCCTGCAGCATGGCCTTGATGCTGAAAAGGCGCAAGGCGGCGTGGCCAGTACTAACGCTGATGCCCAGGCCACCACGTCTAACGACAACGGCTTCCAAAGCAATCGGCCGAGTGCTACAGACTATCAGCAACAGGTGCGTGAAAGGCGGGGATCAGAAGCGAGGGACCCTGCATCTAAGAGGAAACAAGGTTGGGAAGGATTAAGAAAGTTACTGGTCCGGTCACAGAAGCCTTTGGCCGCTTTGCACTTACCTGGCTTCCTAAGTTACCTGTAGCTGACTGCTGGAACGCGGCTGTGCAGAGCGCAACCAACCTGACGTGGAGGGGCAAATGTGTCCGATAGCCAAAAAAGTTGTCTCTTGTTCCTCATGGTGTGCAGACGACCATATGACATCATACTCGTCGGCAAATAGCTTTCACCCCATCATTATTAGTTGCTTTTGTCATTTGCCATATCCTGCATCCATACTCGCACTTCCAGAAGCTATTCCTTGCAGCAGGCTCACCTTCCCAGTTAGCGGTATCATCATGCGCCTACAGAATATTGCCACTCCTCCATGGTTCCTTACTAACCAGCGTGACGCATTCGGTCCATCAACCCGCGCCTGTCGGTCGACTTTGTGTACCTGACGTATCTGGTCTTCGGGTTGTCGGTTTTCATGGTTCACGGTTCCTCTCCTTATCGCTACTCGGGATGGTATCCTGCGGCGCTCTCATCCCCAAACCGCCCCCAACCTACACTCTGATCTGTACCCTGCGATGATGCGATGGTTGGTGCCACTGCAAAGCTGGAGCACGTGCGGCAGCGACTTATTGAGCTGCGGCCGCAGACGGCCCGCAGCTTAGCGGCGGTGGACGCGGCACTGGATGTGCCCTCCTCATTCGCTGACATGGTGCAGTCAGCGGTGAGCAGCACCTCCCCGTTGACGGAGCGCTGGGCCCAGGTCTGCAGGGGCGGGGGCTGACGGATCGAAGCAAGGCAGGAATGGGTGTTGGATCATTCAGGTGCAAGGGAAAGGGGTATAAACCCCGGAAACGAACCTTGGAGGTGCACCGGAAGGAGGCGCACTTGTTGGAGGAGATACTTAACCTGGCACGAATCACTGGCGTAACGATTAGCGGGGTAAGGGACGACTAAAACGAGTGCCGGGTACAGGACCTTACGGCCAACGGACGGTATCGCTGCAATAGTATGTAAGAGATAGAGCCTCTGCCACAGAGGCTGTGCAATAGCGCTTTTTCGTGTGATTGACCCTATTGCGACTGGCCTTGTGGGGGACTACCCTGGAACATGCTTGTCATGGTGTCGATTTGTCCCACCCATCGTTAATTCACTCAACAATCGGCTAATTGAGCCTGAATTGAATGCCCTCCGCCCCGAAGTCCCCCTTATCCACGCTGTAACAATCCCGTATCTCCATTTATCTTATTCTACCCTTAGGCCGGCTGCGCACGGCAGCTTCGTGAATCACTGGGTGACTCGTTCTCCATGGTGCCAGACCTGAGCAGCCTGGGCACGATGCTGGACGCCAACACTGCCCACGGCAATGCAGGAGCTGCAGGTGCTGCGTTGTCAGCCGGGATCCCTTCACGGCAGGAGGGCGCTGCGCAGGTAAGGTGCAGAGTGCCGTTAGACAGACCTATCCGTCCCTACCCACTGACACGGTTTGGATACGGCCGGAATGGAGAGGTGGAGAGTATCCTCTCTGCTTGACATCATTTTTCACATTACTTTATCTATGCTATTGCATGATGGGCCGCTATACCCACTTAACAATCTTCCTATTTCAAGAGTCTTTCTTGCTGGCAAATGTGACAGACGCTGATTGTGGGTGTCTTCAATGGCGACCTCTCTTGATAGTCTTGAACCTTCGGGCCGACTAGTTTTGAGGCACTGGTTTCGGGTGCGGCTCTGCCTACCTGATCGGTTCCCGAGTGCACCTCCCTGGTTTGTCCAGGTCTTTCGATTGCTGCAGCTTTGGGTTAGGGTTAACCGTTGAGTGTATTCACTGATCTGGCCAACATGCGCCTGCGTGTGAGTCTCTGGCCAGCCCAGCCGGGGTATCCACGATCCTGCTTCCCACCGGCTCACTTCCCATCGTCCCATCCGAACACCCGAATCAAAACCCAAACCATGTGATATTATGTGAATGCCATCGCAGGTGCTCCGCTTCCCTCCTGTGGTTCCCTTCAGTACCCCCGTCACGGAGTACCGCCAGTCCAACATGCTTTATGTGTCCCGGAACGTCACCCCGTCCAGCACCTGCCTCAGCCCCCTGGAGGGAGGTCAACTGGCGCCCTCACGGACCATTGGGGAACAGCTGGCTGTGCTTCAGGTGCGTAAGAGGAAACTGGAGCTTGAGTTGCAGACGTAGATGAAGGAGCTGAAGATTGAAGGAGTAGGTAGATGGATGACGGAAGGATTGAATTGGAAGACAGGGGTGGGAATACAGTAGCTGCCCTTCGTAGCTTTACCGCACTGACCGGACGGCACACACGCACACTACTTTAGGGGATACATTTTGCAATTTTGAGAAGTCAAGGTGTTCAACATTCAAGTTGGCAGACCGATGACTGTGTACGTCAGCACCATGCAATCCGAACCCCCCTCCACGTGCTGGCATGCAGACTTTCCGATATTATACCTTCCCGCGTCCGCCCGCGCCCATGCCAATGTCATACCCATCATCATAACCACGCTGGTGCTGCCTCTTCAGGACGAGCTGAACAAGGTGGAAGAGACGGGTCGCCTTCTAGGGGCTCGGCTTGAGGCAGCCTCCCAGTCACCCCCCACCAGCATTCTGGAGACCGTCACTGCGCAGCTAAGCCAGCGCCACCAGGTAAGGTGCAAAATTGCAAGCTGCAGTGCAGACCCGTATGGCCGTTACTATGTTTGCGGTCTCATACCCCCTATCGTTGCCATTGGAAGCTCGCATGTCCTCACTATTTTTCACCCTGTCGCACCCTGTTGCTTCCTTGCATCCTTCAGTTCACCTCCATGCACCAATTTCTTTAACGAATCAACGTTTAGCCACATCCGACGGCGCTCTACCACCTTTCTTGCGCGGCCCCCTTCAGGAGGCCTTTCTGCGCAGAAGTGCCGAACGGCAGCTAGGTGATGCATGCATGGTGCCCGCCCTGCCGGTCGCCGTTCCTGTGCACCTGCGTGGCAACAGCACTGGAACAGGCACTGAAACCGAGATTGAACCTCCAGACCTCCCCAGCCCTGACCCCCTCATGCAACTCGACCTGGACGTCGCCACTACACCCCCGGACGCCCACTCCGTCGCTGCATCCCTGGCCGCCCTCCGCAGCGGTATTCAGACCTTCATTGCTCAGCAACAACAACAGGCGGTCGCCCTGCGAAGTCCCTCGCCACATGGTCGGTCCCTATCCCCGTCGCCGCACCAGCCCGGCAATGGTTGCCATTCGGCCGCTGCAGCAGTGGCGTCGTTAAGCGTGTTGTTAGGCCATGTCCAGGTCCTCGAGGACTACCTGCTCGGTAACTCGGTGCTCTCTGCGCTGCCTACACCAATCGACATGCTGCTGCCGCTGCCACGCAGTACAGCGCCCGTTGCGGCCCGCTATGCTGCGCCAGTGGGTGCTGGTGCGGGTGGAGCCCGAGCCTTGGCTGGCGGCCAAGGCAGCGCCGCTGCCAGTACAACTGCGGGTGGTTGCGGCGTCGGTCGTTACATTGACGGCGCTTCAACGCCACTCGAGGCGCCATCACCAAAGACCGAATTGAGCAGTGAGGCGGTCACCACGCCCTGTGACTCGCCGCTTCTTATGCCAACGGAGTCGCCTGGGCCCCAACGCCTCAACGCCTCAGCTAGTGTCAAGCACCACAATTTTCACCTCCACTCTCACAATCATCACCTGCAACCAGGGCTGGACCGACTGGATCAAGAGCCATCGGACCAAGACCCACGTGCATATCCCCATCCACATCAGTACCAGTACCAGTACCAGTACCAACACTTGCACCAAACCCAGAAAGCCACACGCAGACAGGATCTCATTGCAGCCGATGGCATCGTGGCGCGACCATTCAGTAGGTCAGCAGCGCATTCGGCGATTGACACCGCGGCAGCAGCAGACTCCGATGCAGCAGCCCAGGCCGACGCCAAGCCCAGCTCCGGGGTGCCGTCCACCACAGGCGGCACGGGCCGCCGTGTCGCTTCAATCCACGCTCTCACGTACGAGGACTCCTCCCTGTCGTTTTTCTCGCCATCACTGACGTCTCTCACGCGGGCGCAGGGTGTGGCGGCGTTGCCGCCGCCAGGGAAAGAGGGGCCAAGCCGATTCCCCAGCCTTGTAGCCGCATCAGGGATTCCCCCGGGAGCTGTCGCGGCATCTGTTACATCACGGATGTGCCGAGCAGGAACCGGTGCGACGGCCGGGGGTGTTGGCCTTGACGGCGACTTCGGGGTCCTATCCGTCTCAAGTAGATCCACTGAATCCCACCGCGGCGGGGAGCAGTATGACGACGGGTATGGTCAACGTGAATGGCGCAGCAGCGAGAGTCCCTTGCCCGCGTCATTGGATGAGGAGGCCATTGTGCTCACTGCCACACCCGCCCTGCGCTCACCCACGCTGGCCTCCGAGCCCTCCGAACCTACATTCCTGCCACCACCACCGCAAGACTACCACCACCATATCCAGCAACACCAGCAGTTTTGCTCAGTCTCGCTGAGCGGTGCAGCTGCCGCACTTGCCGCGGCGGTGGCGACGTCTGAGGCCACTGCACGGAGCCGCCGTGGTGGAATCTGTGGGGGGATTGGGGGTGGCGGCCGTGGCTCTGCCGCTTTTGCAGAAGAGTCACGAATGTCCTCACCCAGTACCCCGGTCTCTGACGACGTCTGCGTGGCGCCGCCGCTGGCGTTTGCCGTCACCCCAGACGTGACGGCAGGCGCCGCCGCCGCCGTTACACCGTGCATAACACCAGTGCCTCTGGACGCCATTGCCGCCGAGCAGCTCCTCCGTTACACCAATCCCTGCTTCATGCGCACCCCTTCCGCCAGTGAGATCTGTGCGGTTGACCCTGGTCTTCCCTCCCGGAACATGCAGCACCCGCTCCGCCCACTGCATACCGATGAGGATAGCCTGCCATATGGTAACCGCCATGATTACATCTACGCGCGCCCGACGTTGATGTCCTCAGCTGAGCAGCAGGCCGTGGCGCCGCTGCCGGGGCCAGGGATAGTACCGTTGCCCGCTGGGGCAGATAGCCTGCCAGCGCTGGAAATCTCCGATAGTGTAGACGTCACGGACCTGCGGGCGGCGCGGCGCCGGATGGCGGGAGGGGGTCAGGGTGCGGTCAGTATTGAGGAGGCGCCAGTAGCCTCAGTGGTGCGCGTCCGGCGCAGTGCAGGCCGGTCGATGCCTGTGCTTGTGACGCCGCCGCCGACCGTGTCGTCGGATGAGGAGGTGGGTTAAGGCAAACGGTGGCAATTTTGTTATTTCAATGATGGGAACGTTTTGGGGCGTATGGAGAATATGTGCGGGTTGTTGCCCTTTATTCCGTGCTTCCGGACACCATTCGCATGTAGGATGGTGGTTTGGTGCGCGAAGCATCTTGCTGTGTACGTATTGAGTGCGCGCGATTAGCAGTTGCCCTGCCAAGAAGCCGTTCAGGATGCCTGTGCCTGCGCATCCGAGTATAGCCATGCAAAGCTGTGTGGTCAGACAAATGTTGACCCCTTTCGTTGCTCGTAGGAGGCGCGCACGCTGATGGACGGGGTTCACGAGCAACTCATCATGGGGCCCAGGTCCATCGTTACCGGCACTGGGCCGCCGATCCCGCCGCCCAACTTCGCCGCTGCCGCCATCGTCCCCACCAGGAATTCACGATCCATATCCCTGCAGGGCTGCGCGACCGAGAACGCTGTGTACAATTCGTACAAGGCGGATCCACATGCTACCGGCCTGCTGTGCCTCCCCACCCGGAGCCGCAGGTTCTCTTTCCGCCTGTCCTCGAGGCAGAGCTCCAGGCGAGTGACGAGGGAGAGCGCAGTCATGCGACATGCCGCCATCAGTATGTTACAACCGATACTCGTTGCATGAATCAAACACCTGAACGCCCATCTGTCCACTGAAATCCTTCGATGATTGTTGATTTTTTACTTATTTGCTTGTTATGTGATCACTCAACATTTGCCGCACCTCCGGCCATCTGTACCGCACTTGCTCTCGCATTGTCGCTCTGGTCGTCACCGAAACCCTACTATCAACCAAGATACAACACGCACACAAACTTTCTCTCTCCTCCGCCGTCCATTCCCCTCCCCTTCTCAACGTCACTGGCCCCGTAGATCCTCCATCGTCCAACCCAGCAACGAAGCTCATAGCCAGAACCAGAGCCACATCCAGAGCCAAAGTCAGGGTCGTAGCCACGTGAGCACCGCCACCGACGACGCAGCGAGCGTCGCGAGCTCTGGCTACCAGCAATATGCTCAACTTTACCCGCATCCCTATGCACCCTCGCATCCCCAAGCCGCCGGATCCATGTGCGATACTCATCGCTCCTCCCTCGAGCACTCAGCTCGTGGCGCCGGCGTTCCTCCCCTGCCGCCCAATGTGGGAGGCAAGGAGAAGAAGGCCGGCCTGCTCGGCAAGATCAAGCGTGCTGTGGGCGACGTCGTGCGGCGCAGCAGCAGCGTGAGGCTCAATAGTGCTGGCTTGACGGATGGCGCCAGCAGTAGCGCCGGCACCCAGCGAGGGCGTAGCACATTACCCAACAATTCCATCAGCGCGTTGTTGACGCCACGGCCATTGTGACGGAGGCGGTGTTGGAGGCGGTGTCTGATGGCGGCTCGATCTGGCCAGTGAGCGGGGTGCCTGTACACGGAGCAGCAGGGGGCGGCCCTAGGTCTATGCCCCGGCGGGGAAGAAGCCATATCAATGTCCTCTAGCGGATGAACTCCATCTAAAGGCCACATGGTTAACCCCAGTTGCAACCCCCTTCGTAGGGCGGCTGCACAAGGGACGGCTTTTTGCGAGGAAGTTAACCCTGCATAGCAGAACGAAGGTAGCAGGTCTGCGCACACTTGCGGAGTTGTGTCGATGCGGTAATTCAAAAAACGCAGGTCTTAGGGGTAGGATGGCGAAGAGATGTGTGTCACAGTAGGCAGGGAGGGCATAGGAAGGGTACGCTGATAAGTAGGGGGTGTAGCGAAAAAGGGCTAAGTGGCTGGATCCTTGTGGTGCGCGTTAAAGGGCAATTAATCCATTGGGGTAGTTACAATTGATGGAGGTACGGTGCAATAGCTTCATAAATGCAGGCGCGCCAGCCCGGCAATCGAAGTTATCGGCGGCAGCAGCAGAAGCAGCATACCCTGCAGTTTCCTGGGTGGTCAAGGAATATTCTTGTGTGTGCAGCTCCTAATTGGACCCCATAAGGTCCTATCGACTGCATGATTAGCTAGGCTCGTCCTTCCTATTCGGGAGAGCATGTCGTTGGCGTGAGGCACCGTCTGTGCGTATCTGCAATTACAAGCGACACGCTTGATGTAGGCCTCAACCGCCTCACCCGATGCCATGCTGCCTGGCTTGATTTAGAGGCCGCCTGGACTTTCGATGGCCAGAGGACGTGGAGGAGGGTGAGGAGCGGCCAGGCTGGTTGACCAATGCAGGCTTGCAAGGACTGGACTAGTGGGCGCAGCAGGGGTAATGAGGCAGCAGCAGCCTGAGTTGCGTTATTTTAAGGCAGGCGCGGGGGCACAGATCCTTGTCCCAGCGGCAATATAGTGGGGAAGGAAAACAGGCAATCCGAAGTTGACGGACTTGATGTATCTGTGATTAGGTTAGGTGAAGCTAAGGTCATTATGCATGCTACCTTCAAAGGCAGCTTCGGCCCACGGAAGCGCGGTGAGGCCATCCAGACTGCTCAGGCAGGCTTCGCAGGGTTGGCAGTGTGCTGGTGATAAATGGTGTTTTTGAGGTTGGCTAGCCGCCTCAAACCCTCAATATCCAATTGCAGAGTACAAGACAGTGGGCGCTGAATGGATAGGGATTCAGTGGAACAATGGTGGCCACTGCATGGCATGGGGGGCGGTCTTGAGAAGTGCATTTAGCTGGCTGTGGTTTCTTCTGGATAAATCGGATGGTTGGTGATAAATCAAATGGCCCCACTCAAGTAGCAGCAAGGTAGTTGCAGGCAGGTCGCGCCAAACACCATATGTCGCTCCGCAGCACCCTACACTTAGTGCTGACGCACATTGGAAAGGTGAAGAATGTGTGCTGCTTGTGTGTTTCCTTGGGACTGCTTGCGTAAGACTGCTTATTGCCGCGTGCGTACTTGACTATCACAAGCTAATTGGCGGTGAGCAAGGAGTCTTGGTGGTTATTGCTGAACCCTGGTGTAATAGTGCAAAGGCACCGTTCAGCGAGCAACTTATGATGATCAGTGTAGTCCTGTCGTTGATCTTTGCATAATGTCAGCGGGTAAAGTGAAGTACCGGGGATGTAAGGGAGTACCATGCTATGTTCAAGTCAAGTTGAAGTTGGTTTTGATTATTGTTGCAATTGTAGGTCATGCACGTGTAGTGCCCTTCATCGAGTATGTGCAGTGCTGGCGGTAAGTATTAAGGCCCAACGGTGAGGCGGGTGCAAGTATTTGCATACGTTAAATGCTGGATGTATCTCGGGGCACCGCAGGGGACGAGTCCTTGTCACTTGGATAAGTGACCACGACTCGAGATTAACAAATGTGCAATTGTTAGGCATAACAATGTCGGGGGCCGGTTCGGGGGGTTTTTGGCCTGTCCACCGAAAATCCTTTTCATAAACAGGTGAGTGGGAGAGGTGATCATTTAAAAACCCAAAGATACTGTGAACAACTGCCAAGCGTCTTGCAGCTTGAGCGTGCAGGGCCAGAGCGTGCGGACGTTATTGTGCTTTCGTCCTTGAGACCTGCTGGCTGGCTTGTTGTAAAGGCAGTGCTGTAAAGTGAAGGCGGCAACTCACTGAAGGATGGATGAGGAAGCGGTTTGTGCAACAGGATAAGTAAAATCAAGGTACTCTACCTTTTCATGTCTGGTTCCTAGCAAGCTGTATCATAGCAGATGGACGTAGAATCTACTCTGTTGGCACTTCGGAAAAAAGGCATCCCAACGGGTGACTAACAAATTCTGGCAGCGGAAACTCACCTAACACCTGAGCCAGGATATAGTACTGGTAAAAGTCGTGAACACCTAGTACGCCAAATGTCCGCGCTCAATATATATCCGTGCTTCTCCCTTCCAGATGGACGGCCTCCATGTATTCCCCACAATCGAGCTCATCGAGCAACTCTGCTACCCGTCAGATCGGTCAGCTCACAATGTGTTGTTTGTGCTAGCCACCATTGTTGTTACGGCCAGGTTAGCGAATTACCAGGACCCCTCCCATTTCCAATGCCAATATATTCATTAGTGGCCGATGTTCCTTTCCTCAACCCTCAGCGCTATAGTCTACCCTGGGTTGCCTACTAACCGCGACATTGTCCACTGCATTGCCTTCGATGCTCCCGCCTCACCCTCTAATCACACCCATCCTCCAGAGCTATTACCGACTACCACCGATCTACAACCCGAATCTAACCAAGTTTCTAATCTAACCAAAAACCCTAAGACAACAGCAACCCCCGCAATGTCCAGATTGTTTAAGGCATCTCATACTCTTGGGAAATTTGCGTCACGCAGCATCCAGTTGTCGTGTCCAGTCATATAAGTCCCACTGTGCTTCAAACTCGCGTACCCACTGCTGCTGCGTGGCCTGACTCTCCACCTTCTGCCGCTGGTGGGCCATCTCAGGGGGCAGATCCAACAGTCCAATTATCACCTGGAGGAGGAAGGGGAGGGGGAAGGGGGAATACGAAATGTAAACGAAGGGAAGAAGGTCATATCTCCTCCTCCATCTCCTTTAGGTGAAAGGGTATAATTCTGTAAACAGATGTGGCATGCACATTGTAAAGCTGTTAGCGGAAGCCCCAGATCCGACATACGGAGTTAGCAGCGGAGCAGGTCAACTTCAACGAAGACCAGGTAGGCCACGAGCAAAGGAAACTTGCCCAATTGCAAATTGGAACTAAACTTACGCACGCTCCCTGCTCATTGAATGACCCGGCAAGCACCCCGTGGCTCTTTTACCTGGCGCCCAAAGTTGGGGTCGAACTTGCTCTCGTCATCAATCACGTGAACATACCCGCTACTGTATCCGAACTGTACATAGAAGTACGGAAAATTGGGCGGTATGGACTCCCGCAGCCCCTGTACAGGTACAATCATATGGGCAGAGCCAAGTTATTCAAAACGGTTGGATGGGGGAGAGGGAGCCACAGAGGGGGCACAGAGGGAAGGCCACCTGGTGGTTACGCAATCTACTTCCGACGAGAAGAGGTGGGGGAAGGGACGATACGCGATAGGGGGTCTTCGTGCGTTCTGCAATCCTCGTAGCCTGACGAGGCTGTGTCGGAATACACTGCCTGCTCGTGTTCTCCCAGAATCCTCGAATAACGCTAATCACGGAGCCTTGCATGCAGTCACCATCACACCCAGATAAAGTTACGCCAATTCATTGTCCCTTTTTCGGCGCCCACCTTCTGCGCAGTGGTCCCTATGCAGGCCTTAGCGTGATGGGTGCTCCACTCGCTCTCCGCCTCCAGGATAGCCTTCTTGAAGTACCCCCTGGACCGGTCAAGGGAGGGGCAGGGGAACGGAGGGAGACACGCTTAAGAGGGCGGAACTCGACATGAGTCGTATAAGGAAGCGACAAAGCCGGAACTGCGTTGCTCATTGCCGCAACGAAAAGGCGGGGCGGGGGAAAGGGGAGGGCGGTCACAAAAAGCTGGCCGGGATGCATACTGGTAGCAACAGGTCTACAAGGTCAAGACAGCCAGAAATCCCATCGCCAAAGATCCAAACGAACTTAAGCTGGGCTACTTAAACAAGGCTCGTGCGGGCGTTGAGGGAAGCATTCATACAAGAGTGAGTAACAAACGTTGTGAGTGGGGCTACTGGTTAAATGCTGGAAGGATTCGACGGCCAGGACCAGTGACAGAGTTCCAAAAGCAGACTTCTTAGGAACATGCTGCTCGGCAGTTCCCCCTCGGCTCCCCCTCGGCCCACATTACCTGTCTAACTGGCACATGACCCGCGAATATCTTCCCCTTGTGGGCCCCACAAGTGTGCAATGCCCCGCCAACGTGCCCCCCACGCCTCGCCAAGCCTCCCCCAAACGTCAGACAGGCACTTTACTCGGTACTGCCATACAATTCATGAGAGATTGCGCAAAAACCCTGATGGTCTCGAAGCACAGCTGCCACCCCACAGCAGCCGGACAACACATACACAATGTGACACGCCATATACTCCGCCACGTCAGCACCCCGCCCCCTGCAACCCCACCTGGCTTTCTCCAGTTGCTGCTCCGTCACCGGGACCACGTCCAGCACCGCGTGGTGGCGGCTGCCGCTACGCTTCATGTAGGTCTCCATGAAGATCACCGACTGGCCCTGTGAACGGCGGGGAACAGGGGACAGGACCACTTGCGGTAAACCGGGCCCGGCGGGATCCACGGACGCAGAGGCAAAGGTCTATGATATAACTGCAAAACACAGACATCAATTCTCGAAACTAAACTGTGTGATTGTCGGGCAAACGTCTGAACTTATGTCAATATTTATGGATAGGGCGGATATAGCTTATGGCATCCGCCGCTTCTGCCGCCGCTCCAGAAAGCTAGGGAGGTGGCCCCGAGTTTGGACATGCGTTACCCGCAAACCGATCCAGAGCTGGTGCGCTTCCGCAACCCGTTTGCATCCCCATCCCCATCCCCATCCCTAGTACTACACACTGCGCTTTTCCGGGACAGCATCGGACCCCGACCGAAACAGCTCTCCGTAGTGCGCCAACCCCTGGGTACTCTCCCGCATATCCTCCACTTCCCCCTTCGCCTTCATACACGGCATCACCTGTGCGCCATGCATCCGTATGAGGCACTTGATGAAATTCTTCACCTCGGTCCACGTCGCCTCGTCCAAGCCCCGGATGGAGGGGCAGTGCTCCGAGGGCGCGACACAGCAGTGGCCCCGCACCAGGCGACCCCGGTACGGCAGGCTGAGGTAGGCGCAGGTGCCCAGCGCGATGGTGAGGTGCTTGGGACATTTGGGGTCTGTGACACACAGACAGACAGACAGACAAAACGTCCAAGATCAGACGGGCGGGGAGAGAGGAGGGAAGCACGACAAAGGGGAAGGGAACAAAGGGACGAAAAAGATTTAAACCAAGCAATGGACCGCGTCACAGTCGCGACTTAGGACCAAGGGTGCACGGAAGGGCGGGATGCAACGTAGGGCGGCAGGGAGTTCGCGTCTACACATGCGGTCCATTCGAGGCCCTCGTGAAACAGCAGACCCGGTGCTCGCGAGGGACCGGCTGGCGCCTGCTTGCGAATTAACATGCAGCTCAGATTTAAGTTCCCTTCCTTCCCAGGGATGACCAACGACTATCCAACTACCCGTTTCATGGGGCTGTTGCAGTACGGCATGCTGACCAACTACTAAATCCCCCTGCCCGTCAACCCCGGTGTGAACTCCTCTCGCCCGAAGAGAGGAAATGCACTGTTGCGTAACTCCGCAGTTTGCACCCCGATCTTATGCGGGGGCGGATTCCCCCTCACCCCGTTGAGCGGTATACTCACTGTTGAGGCACAACATGCATCCCGCCTCCGCCGCCTCCTGACGCCGCTGCTCCGCCACCTGCCGATTGCGATCCCGGTTGCGCTGAGCCTCCGCATTCCCGCGCTTGGCACGACTCTCGTACATCTCCAAACCACCGTCGTAGTCGTACTCGGCGTCCACGTCAAGGTCGGTGCCTCGAAACCTGCAGCGCAGGGAGGCACAGCGATACGATGGAGGCAGCGCATGCGGTCATTCATGTGCAGGACACTCCAAGCTGTGAGCGAGCGGGACTGTGCACAGCCGAAATCAGCAGAGCTCGTACAGTGGTACCAGGTACCATGGTGATGTGCAGCAAACCTCGACGTTGCCGCCAGATCCCAGTCCATAATACCCGCGCACAGCTCGACCCGCGGCTCGCAAACACACAAAGCAGTAGGTAGGCAAGGGGAGGAGGACCTACTTGCGCTTTTTGGCAATGTTGGCGGCCAGGTGCTCGTCCATATCCATGTCGTCATCGCCGTACTTGGCGCGACGGATCATGGCTTGCAAGTCCACCTGCGGTACAGTTTCGGGGCGGTGAGGGTGTTCAAGACCGATGGGCACACCGATACACACCTGACCTGCACACCCGCACTGGGTCACGTACCCATTATGTGCAAATGCAGTAATAAGCCATTATATCCACATAGCTGTGTGTCCTTTCCCCTTCCCCTCCCCCGTTCCCCGTTCCCCGTCCCGCCACCGAACACCCCCGTCACCCCCCACCCTCCTATCTTACAACTTCCCCACGAAACATAGCTAATCGAACCAGCTAGGTACACGACCGAGGCAAATCGCCCTCACCTTATCGTCGTCTGCAAAGTACCGCTCCTTCTCCCCGGTCTGCCGGTTATATCGCTCTGGCGGCTTGCTACCCGCCCGCCGCCCCGCGTTGGGCGCTGCGCCTGCACCCGCCGCCTCCCGGCCAAAGGCGCCCCGCACCGCACGGCCCTGCGCATCCACCAATGGCAGCATGACCACTTCCCGATGCGGCTTGTCATCCATGGCGACCGCCCAGTCACTGGCATCCACGTGGCCCCTGCCGCTGCCGCCGCCGCTGCCGCCGCCGCGACCCTCGGCTCTTCGGCTGTCACTTGGACCAAGTTTTCCTGGAGGTAACGGATGGGACAAACCATCCGAAGGGCAAAAGGGAAGGGGCAAGTTCGGACTTAGTAGTTCAAGTAAGTTGTATTTAAAAGTGAGAGAGAGACCCCACTCGCGGATGCATAAGGCACATGGCCCCACTCACGCCCAGACGCCAGCCATCCCTAATTACCACGTTGCAACGACGGCGGTTCCGCATCCGCACTTATTCCCTCGTTTGACTTTAAAGGCGATGCTCGGTCGTGAGGTCAGAGGTCGGGACAGAGAGAGAAAACGATGAGATGAGCGAAATGGTTTGGGTCTGGAGTAGGGTGGGGTGAGTACGGGCGAGGATTCGTCATGGCTCAGTCCGTTAATCAACTCCGAAACCGAAACCCAACCGAAACTCCGAAACCTTAAGTCACGGGTGGCGAACACTTCAGCAAAGCATGTCAATCGATAGCCCCAACGCCGTAATCGACCCACCATCGTCCCCGACTGGCTCGGGCTTCACTGCTGTAGTAGCAGCTGAAGACGGCAATGGCAACCCTTTCAGCCGCGCCCGCAAAAACTCCGCAACCGATTTGTTTGCGATTCCGCCGCCGCCGCTTCCCCCGCCGCCGCCAGCTCGGCCTTGCCCGTCGTCGTCTTCTCCACCCCTAACGAAAAGCGGTGCCCGCCTGCTGTCGTTGGGGTTTTGGTGACCGGGACCGGGACAAGCACCAGCATCTCCACTGCACGACGGGTCGAGGTCCGCGGGGCTACCCTTGCCGACCCCTGGGTCATCTACGTCCGTACCGCCAGGGGCCTCATCGAGCCCCCGGGTCTTCTGGTCAGTGTAGCTCTCGTATCCGGTCGGCGCCTAGACACGAGATCATGGAGAGCATGAGGAGGCACCCTGCCTGGGCTAAGCTGGGCTGAGCTTTAAAAGGAAGTGGTGACATGGGTCGGGGGACCTATGCCAGGCCCCCGGCAGTGCAGCCCTGGACCGAGGCGACATCGCCACGGCTTATTGAATAACTAGGAGCATGCTATCGCACGCTACACGTAGACCCAGCTCAGCTTCGCCAACTTTGGATTGGTTGAAGGACCCGGGAAGCCGCCGCGTTGATTCGCGAGCCGGTTATGGCTTCACCCCCAGCCGACCACTATGGCACGTAAACCCGGCATTTCGCCTCCAGGCTGGCACACACCTGCTCTCCCTCCCGCTGCTGCTGCCGGCCCCCTTGTGAAGCCGTGAATCGCTCCATGAATGACCCGTCATCGTCAAAGGTGTTGAGCGACCCGGCCAGCTGCGGACGGGGAACAAACCGCCGTGAGATAAGGGACCAGGACTACGTAGGGGCGCGGCCCTAGCCATTCCTTGTGCTCCTCGTTTGCTCCCCTTGTTACAACAACCCACGTCATTCCCTTTCTGATGAACAGGTGCATGGCGAAGAATTTGTTGGCGCAAGGTTCGGGATGGGACAGCCTTGGGCTGTACCAACTGTGCTTCGTGCAATACTCCAGTACGCGACTAACACCCCATGATGACGTGCAGGATGGCAGTGTTGGCCCCCTGACACACGCGCGCCCTGCAGCGCACCTTTTGGCCCCTCCCTCCCTCCCTCCCTCCCTCCCTCCCTCCCTCCCTCCCTCCCTCCCTCCCTCCCTCCCTCCCTCCCTCCCTCCCTCCCTCCCTCCCTCCCTCCCTCCCTCCCTCCCTCCCTCCCTCCCTCCCTCCCTCCCTCCCTCCCTCCCTCCCTCCCTCCCTCCCTCCCTCCCTCCCTCCCTCCCTCCCTCCCTCCCTCCCTCCCTCCCTCCCTCCCTCCCTCCCTCCCTCCCTCCCTCCCTCCCTCCCTCCCTCCCTCCCTCCCTCCCTCCCTCCCTCCCTCCCTCCCTCCCTCCCTCCCTCCCTCCCTCCCTCCCTCCCTCCCTCCCTCCCTCCCTCCCTCCCTCCCTCCCTCCCTCCCTCCCTCCCTCCCTCCCTCCCTCCCTCCCTCCCTCCCTCCCTCCCTCCCTCCCTCCCTCCCTCCCTCCCTCCCTCCCTCCCTCCCTGTCTCCCTGTCTCCCTCCCTGTCTCCCTGTCTCCCTGTCGCCCTGTCTCCCTCCCTCCCTGTCGCCTGAAGTGCTTTCCTCCTTTTTTCGTTTTCCTTTCCAAGCCGTACAGTTCATCAATGGCACTACAGCGCCGAGATTAGTGTTGTGGCCTTATACCTTGCAACGCACCTGTCGTAGCGCCACCATCTGTTCCTTCGAGGGAAGGGAACTGACCCTTGAGCCACCAGTACCTGAGTCGCGACCACCACCACAGTCGTATCGCTCCCGCTCCCGATCTCGGCCTCCATCCCGGCCCCGTTCTCGGCCCCATTCCTGGCCTTGATCGTGTTCCCTGCCCCGCGACCCCCCGTCGTCTCGACGCTCTGCAGCCCGCCCATCCAGGCCTCTGTCTGATGGCTGCGAGTCCCAGCCCTCTCCGTCCCGTCGCTTGCGATCATCGCGCTCCAGGTTGTCTTCTTCCCGGGCGTGGTACGCAGGCCGTCGCACCCGCTCTCGCTCCGGAACCCGGTCATCATCACACGCGTTCCGATCGCGTGCGTGATCCTCACGGTCAGGTCCGTTGGGGCGCGCGGCGGGCTCCTCGCCCCCTTCACGATCGTGACTTCGACCCGCGGATACATCGCCCCGCCGATTCCGTTCACCGCGGTTACAGTCACGGTCACGCCTCCAGCTTAGGGACGCATCCTCTGCCGGTCGCAGCATTTTTGCACGATCCGTCCGGACATCCTGTGTGAGTGAGCAATGAGTTGACGAAGACAACCCCGGAAAGATCAAAAAGAAAAAGAAGTCGCCTTAATGTTGGCTGGCTGTCTTCTACTACTGCGTGCCAGAGGAGGAGAAAGGCCTCCCGTGAACAGAACCGGCAGTAAGCAGGCCACACGTTGCGCACTCGTCCAACTTGACGTGTAATGAAGGGGGTAAGGATGTAACTGCGTCCATACCTGCAGGTAATGCGGCACCACGGGTGGGGCGCCCTCCGCTGCCGCGCGCCTGCGCTCCGCCGCCGCCCGCAGATGCGCCTTGCCTGCACAGGCATCCCCCAAAACACACGCGAGCGCCATGGCTTACCAGTTAATCCTCGCTAGGGAGAATAAGATCCACCCTATGGGGATACATCTTGCCCTTAGCGCCAAGGTCAGGCCTCCCCGTGTGCCCTTTGTCCCCTCCGCCCAGATATCCCACGAGCCCTAGGGCGATTCCTCGGTAGACGTCTTGTGAAAGGCGCTCCATACCTCCCATATACCCTTCGCTTTAGTGAATATCATAAATAAAGTATCCGTGATCATCGTAAGGCGTTAGCAAAGTAACCCCCTCCTCTGTACCCACCATCTGCTGCCACGGTGCTGGTGAGTTCCTCAGTCAACTGCGCCAAAGAGCCCCAGCGCTCCCCAACCACCTTAGGCGGAGGGTGCGGCAACGGAACACGCAAACGGGTGGGGGAGGGTGGAGCGCGATTCGCCTCCGCGAGGGGACATTGTTGTACGTGTGTGTGTGGGTGGGGAAGACTAACATCGAAACGCTGGTAATGATCATTGACGAAGCCAGGACTAACCGTCAAGGATGACTGACTGTTGTCCTCGTCCAAGGCTGCTGCCGACGCGGAGACCCTAAAAACGTTAACTCGGTTACCGCCAAGGTCGCGAATAAATGCAGGAAAAACTCAATCGAAACCGTCATAAAGTATACTATCGGCCTCGCTGCTGGCGGCGAAAGAAAACCGCGGAAAAAAAGGAAAACTGAGCTGACCGCTGGTCGCTATCATGCGCGTGCTCTTCCCAACCCCCCTGTATAGCATCAAACTAACACGCCTTGACCCGACCGACCCACCAACCCGACCCGGGCTAGCACGACGACCGCGCGCGCGAACCAAGCGAAGCGCGGACCCACACGAACTCACCTATGGCGGCGGCGGCGGAACCGAAGCAAACAGCAAAGATGTGCACATGCAGTCAGCAAGAAAGCGCGTAAGTAGCAGAAATGCAAGGTTGCGCAAAGCTACACGAGGTCGTGGCAGGAAGAAATGATGCACCCCAGGAAACCGTGCAGCTGAAATTAAGAGGAAAAGTAAAATATGAAAAAGCGAAACACAAGATGGGAAAAAAGGAAGAATTTATAAAAGGGAAGAAAAGTACGGCACAGAAGTACGAGCAAGGGGTGGGGCAGCAGTGTTCACATGGGAAGTAGAGGGCAGAGGGCAGAGTATGTGTGGGGGGGAAGGGAGGTGGAGAAGTGAGTATACGCATGGTGGCTAGCTACATGCCTATGAGGGGCTGGGCTCATGGCGAGATGGCAACAATGACTGTGCCACATGGGCGGGCGGAAAATCTTCCTTCCCAGCTGCAGCTTCTTATGTCTGTGTTCAATGCATGCACTTCGAAGGCGCAGATTCATCCGCACCGCACGCTGGTGCCACATAACCAAAGATAAACAAACGGTAATATTCAGAATTACCGTGCAACATTTCTTGCGTACCACTTTGTTTCAATTTCTGTTCATCCAGGGAGCTGCGGTACCTTGTCCTGTCGCTACATGAGCGCTCACACCCTGCTGCTGCCACCGCAGCTGCCCCATGCTTTGCTACCGACAAGTTCTTTCAAAAAGCAGTGCGGCATCACCCGGCCGCACCTCCTGCAGACTGCGCCCCTCCGCCCGCGCTTGCTCCTGGGCTCTCCGCAACGCCTTCAGCCGCCAGCTGGCCCCACCATCACCAACCAAGCCACTGCTAAGGCCGCGACCGCCTGGCGCTGCCGCTGCACCTTGCCTCGACGCATCCCTCAGCGACGCGGCCGGGTCGGGCTTCTTCATTATCCGAAGTCCAGCCACGATCTCCGGCTCGGCCACCTGGATGCGAACGCCAGGACGATGTGGGAGAGAACGATCTCGAGGTTCGGAAAGGCACACGTGTGCGTCAAGCAAGGATTCGGACGCAAGCGGGTACATCATTATCGCCAAACGACATGTCCTAAATTGTTATCCTCCCCAGTAAACAGTCTTTGCGCCTCCTAGATGTCCCCTTTGCCGCTGCTGCATCTAAACCTGCTTTTGTCGCTCCTCCTCCCGTCGCTCGTCTTCCTGCTGGCTCTTCGTCGGCTCTCGCTTCATGGGCTTTGTCATCCAATCTTCTCGCTGCAGGGCCAGCTCGGCTGTGGTGCGGTGGGGGACGAGTAGCGCGGTGGCATGGGCCCAGTAGGAGGATGAATTGGAGGGCATGGGTGCGGAATGCGTCGCTACGGTTATAGGCAGATACGCGGATAGACCGTATACCGCAGAGCGCAATGCAGTTGCAGGGGCGACCCCTTTCCGGGGGCAACCGGCCCGTGATGAGTGGAGACCCTCAAATGGCAGGATAAGGAGCGGGTTGGCATGGAGGTGTTGCTGCATCCGTGGGGTCACTCAGGGGATATGCCCACAGGGTTATTATTGACATGCAGTGTTTTTTCGTTCTTGCGACTCTGATTTTGGGTACAGGCGAAGTAATGAAAAAACATTTACCGACATGGTGGTTACACACTTACAATGGCAAAAAAGGCCAGGGGGCCTTTTGCGCCCCCTTTGAGCATGAAAAACCCTAAATACTACCTTGCTTCAGCTCTTAGGAGGTTCACTTAGTGAATAGCTCTGTCTCACTATTTGCTCTGCATGTATCCACTTGTGGTTGCTGCTCACCACGTCACCAGGTGGAAAACTGGAAATGGTCTCTGTGAATGGAAATGTGCTGAACGTCAGTAAGTCCTGATTGCAGAGGGCCATCAGGCTAGAGAAGTCCACTGACCCGGTGAAACTGCTTGCCACTGGTTATAAACTAACTTTGCAAATTGTTCTCTTTTCTTTGGAAGAGCAACAGCTTTGCGGGGCTTCATTCGTACATTCATATGTTTTCCAGGCATAAATGCCGCCTCTATCCTCTGTGAAATCTACCAGGCCTTGGGGCCCGGTGCCCTAGCAGTGGGAGGGGGCCTTGAACCAGGGCTAATATCTAAAAATCCCCTCTACACAACCAAAAAGTAACTGGCTATTGAAAAAAACACTGTTTACAGGGCTATCGGCACAGCTGCCGGTTTCCTCTGCTCTATGCATGCCATTGCCGTGTACGAGGAGAGGTTCCATTAAAATATTTAATAACTTTCATGTAACTTAATAAGCCATTCCCAGCGATAGCCAGGGCATTGAATTGCTATTTTGCATGAGCGACAAACCCCGCTGCGGCGGGCCCAGGGGGCAGGCTGCGGGTGGGGCGGGAGTATGCTCCCCCTCAACCGATATCAGGAGGCACTGACGGTTCCCGCAGCTTTTGGGGTGGCTATCCATCTGATGCACACTGACGCATCGCACACTGGCGCACGCATCTTGATGCAACGCCTTTTGAAGCAAGCCTTATACGTCACACCCCTCAAGGTGATAACCATCAGCTGGTATACATATATGCACACATACCTTCCGCCATCTGCTTGCTCTCACCATGCTCCTTTACCGCTGCTTCAGTGTCCTGGATGCCGCCAGACAACTTTGCCGGGTTGCGTCCATCGTCATTATCGGAACCGCTCTTGTCCGAGCTGTCATCTGCGTTCATCTCGCTTACTATTACAACATGCCAAATCATGATAGCAAACATCAAGAGGCTTACTTGCAGTCCGCTTCTCCCGCTTCTCCCTTTTATTCCGTTTTTCCTTTTTCTTCTTTTTTCCCTGAATATGTTCAATATTCTTATCATGACAGGTGGAAGACAGCATGAAGCAAGCAGCGTTGGGTTACCTTCTTTTCTTTTTTCCGCCGTGCGTCCCCGTCGTCAAGCTCTGCCCGTGTTGTAAAAGTAACACCTAGCATTATGTTATGATGATAATAAAGCTTTGAGTGTGAAAGTCATACAACCCGTCGCAAGTTATTCTTAAGAAGTGGTCAAGGTGCACCTGTCGTGGGGCACAAGCATGTGAGTACAGGATCACGTCATTGAAACTCTATCCAATAAGCTGCAGGGGTTTCTGTAACGGAATAGTGAAGTTATGTGATGTACGACGTTTTGGTGCAAGGTTTTGGGCCCATGGGTTTTTTGCTGACCGTACTCGTGAGTGTCTGGCCTCCCGTATTTTCTCGACCACCATTATTAGGATTGGTGTTACTGAGGTTTCGGATTTCTGGGCATGTTTTGCCGTGCAAGGTCGGCACCCCACGGCACCCTTGAGTATCGGGCAATGTACATACCCTTTCCTTACATTTGATGGTCGTGACAATTTAGCTTGCCGGGGTCCTGTTCACCAGGATGTGGTGTACGAGGTGTGGTGCGTATGTCGTGTGATTGGCGTTGATTTGATGAAGTGAGTATGAAATGGTCGCGAGGTCACACGATACCGGGTGAATGGGACCCGGCCGGGGCTGGGGCCAGGAGGGGAAGGATATGGGACAATTCTGCCCGAGGCGGGGCCGGGCTCAGCCGGGCCAGGGCCCGAAACCCCCAGAACCCCCACAGACCAGACACACCCTCCACCCCAGAAGCCTGGGGGACCGGGGGCCGATAAGGCCCCCGGTGAAAATTTTCTCACTCGTTTTTGAGCGGGATCTCACTCTAACGTCAACCTTAAGGGGACTTGTTTTTTGAGCAACGTTGACGGGGAGGACAGCAACGGGGAGGTAAACGGTTAATGTGATGTTAGCGCGACGGCGGCAGTAATGGTGATGGCACAGAGGTCATCCCCTGGTGGTGCTTCGATTGTTGCAGCAGCAGCAGCATCAACTGCTGTGTGCCCTGATGCTAGATGCTGCGGCTTATCGGGTTGACCAGCACCAAGTTTGTCATCCGGTTGTTGTACGGGTCGCCATCAAGGTGCCAAACACGCTTGCCAATGCTGGCGCCTCGCTTTTGACCTCCTTTATCATCGAGCCCGAGCTCCTCCTTGGAGGCATTGGGAAGCCAGGCAAGTGCCACCAGGTTACGAACAGGACGCATAACGTGCTTGTTGAGGGGTTGGGGCAGCTTCAGCCGAACATATGCGTGGCCATCCAGACATGATGCCCTTGGCATGAGGTCAAGCACCTTCCCCGTTTCCTTCAGCCGGATGGAGCCGTTTCCATTGACCTCGTATGCTGGTGCAAAGGGCACCTCCTTGAACTGTGTTATCATAGCAGGGGCAGGAGGGTTGCATACATATAAAGTCAGCAGAAATGACAATTACATGCGCATGCTGTAAATAAGCAAGCAACAGGCAGAGGAGCAAGCAGTGAAAGCAAACAGGGTATGGTAAAGCAAGCAGTTGTGGAGGAGGGGGGCAGACAGGACACAAAATAGTCCAGCATGCAGTGCTACTACAGTGTGCAGCTTGCATGTAGATATTTGGCAAGTGTACATACACAATATACATACACATACACATACACACACCTCCTCCTCCCGTGCCTTGTCAGCCATGTCCTCAGGCTGAGGTCGCTTGGCAATTAAGGCATGAAGCTCATGCTGAAGTTTGACCTTTTTGCTTGCATGGCCTCCACTGCTTCCGCCGAGAGCTGCACAGAGGCGACTGGGTCGGCCTCTGGCTCGTGTAGTAGGAGGCTGGGCACCTCCCTCCTGCTGTTCCTGGTCCTCATATTGTTTGAGCAAGATCTGCAGCTCCTGGATACGATCGTCCTCAGCCTTCCTCTTCTTACGATCTGCCGCCAAGTAACGGAGGACCCTTTGGACCGAGGCCGCATGGTCGGAGTTGTAGACATATGTCCACTCGTCCCGAGCGCTCCTGTGAACCTCCTGTGCCTCCTCCTTGTTGGCCACCATTATGGTTGATGTTGAAAAGACATAAGCGCAGTATTTTGCGCTGCCTGGGTTGGTGAGATTATATATTGGTTGAATGATTTAATATTGGATCTCTGAACGGTGGGAGGAGGGGATGGGGGGATGGGGGGATGGGGGGATGGGGGGATGGGGGGATGGGGGGATGGGGGGATGGGGGGATGGGGGGATGGGGGGATGGGGGGATGGGGGGATGGGGGGAGGAGGGGAGGAGGGGATGGGGGAATGGGGAGATGCGGGGATGGGGGGATTGGGGGAGGAAGGGAGGAGGGGATGGGGGGATGGGGGGATGGGGGGATGGGGGGATGGGGGGATGGGGGGATGGGGGGATGGGGGGATGGGGGGATGGGGGATGGGGGGATGGGGGGATGGGGGGATGGGGGGATGGGGGGAGGAGGGGAGGAGGGGATGGGGGTATGGGATCTTTTAGGACAAATAGGTGATTGGCTGGCGGGAGGAGGTATTGGCAGACATGGTATTTATGTGAAATGGCCAGGTACCTGCACAAATTACTCTGCCAATCCTACTGGCATTACCCCCCACATACAATTCCATACACACACACACACACACACACACGCGCGCGACCTACTTCCGGACTGGGAGCAGTTTTTCCGCATGGCCTTGAGCTTCAGGCCCATGAAGCCGTACGCCTCCATCACCCGCTCCACATCAACAACAACGTGTGAAATTGTAATCATACCCTATATGGGCAGGTCGGCATTTGATAGCTCATGTGAGGAGCAGTTATCAATGCATTGGGATAGATGTGCACACACATGAATAGGTGATTACCTTTATGGAGTGGCGGTACGTGTTGAACAGCCTGGCAACTGCAGCCTTGTCTGCTGGGCTCCAGCCCTCCCAGAAGGTGTAGATTAACGTGGGCGGAGGAGACAGCGCCATGACCTGCATTTATAAGCATAAGGAATGACCATTGTATTGTAAACATATATAAATGTGTGTTGCTTATGTGTGTGTGTGTGTGTGTGTGTGTGTGTGTGTGTGTGTGTCGGTCTTTGTGCCTTGGGCCAATTACATAACATGCGAATGTGTGTGTGTAAGTACTGACCTTGTTGATGTCTGCATGTCGGATCTTGAAGCGGCCCTGGCAGGTGGACAAGGAGTCCACATTCTGACAGACAAATTGGATGAAACGCCGTGCCTTCTCCACCTTCACCTCATCTACCTCAATGCCGTGTACGACACTTACATCCAGCACGGCAAGGGCCACGAATCCAGGCCTGCACATTGAGTGGGAGGGCACATGATAGGGGAAGCAGGAATAAGAGGTCCAATGCTATTTGGGAATGAGGCCCATGCTGCAGTGATGAGGTAACATGTGCATGTGTAGGCCTATACAGTGTAATCCTAGGGAGGCATCTGCAAATGACCATACATGTCCCCTAATAATCCCCTAAAAGCGACACAACAGTTGTAGGTGTTGTATCTCTGTGTTATTATCCGCCAAACTCGGAAGATGTCCAGTTTTCCTCATCATCCTGGATATCACCTTGGATACCCCAAGATACTATAAGTCTTCTATACTCACATGGGCGCACCCCATGAAGGCATCGTACAGCCAAGGGATCTACATCCCCCCTCGCCTGTAGGCAAACGACTTTGGATCCTCACTAACCCTGCCATGATAGGTACCCCAATCCACCAACCAGACAGATCGCCAACACCATTCTGTATATGAGGAGATTCGTACCCAGGCAAACCCCAACGACACCTACGATGCATCTCCGTATCACTGTGCGCCTATTTGGAATATATATCTAACCACTTAGCACGGTATCGCCTTAAATGCCATAAGGCAATATAGTAGGGGGCTGGCTAGAAAGTATGACATGTTGATGTCACCTATCTTATAATCAAAGCCCACAGACCCACACAGACAAGTCATCACCTGCAGAGACTGCAGCCAACATCCAATAGAACATCAGCACTCCCGACATTGCAGTGTTGGTTGGCCAGATGGAATGTGCGTGCCATGTCCTTTGATCTGAGCGTGCCATCTATACCATGAATTCCGTGCCCCCCTCCCACAAAGCCCTGCAGGGAGAATTGGAAAACCAATTTGGGAAAAAATATAAAAAAAGGCATGAGGACTGGGAAGACACTGTCATGTGCATTACCTCTGCTCTCCTGAAGACTGAAGTTAACTTAGCCAGGACTTTTTTCTGGGCTAGTGGAAGCTTCTGCTTCCTGCTGCGCCCGCCCTGTGCACTCATCCCCAAGCCCTACCGCCAACAACTGTATGAAATAACTTTTAAGAGAAAAGAATGACAGCCTGATGGTGGTACAGACTAATATGAGGCTTATTAAAAGCAGCAGCTCCGGGACTATGGAAGCAAGTTGTGTTCCTTAAGGTGAGGGCCACAAAGTTTTATTAGGTCAAATAAATTTAAATGTAAAATGCTGAATACCCTGATAAGAAAACAAATAATTGATGCTATGTATTTCTTGTGATGGTTGATAGGGTAGTTATAACTAATACACAACCAACAACCACTGCCAATCGCAAATCCCATACTTATGTCCATCTGTATGATACATAAGAAAATGTCATTTTTAATTAATTGTATTTTTTTGTTTTTCAGCTACAGGCCTCCTTTATTTTTGACGGAGGCAGCAGCTCTAGACGGAAACAAAGCAGGTAGTGTGAAACTAATAAGTTCCAGGATCAAGGGAGGGATTACAGCAGGGATACTCCTCATTACCAGTATCCATCAAGCCAATATATACCTACCCATTTCAGGGAAAAGGTGGGCCAATAATGGCAGGCAAGTCTCATGCTGCTGCACCTACCTACCAACCCACCATCCAAGCAACTATCTTTCCACATACAAGAACTTCCTCCTGCTGAAGCAAGCCTTCCACACCCTCGTCATAGTGCTCAAGTCATGGTGGATAAGACCCCAAACTTATATGTATGGGCCGCGAAATCCAAGGAGTAATCTGTAGTAATCGAGTGCCGCAAAGGCCTCCCGAGATGCTGACAGGGTGCTGTGCACCTTGATGTTGTGCCGTACATGCACGGCTATTACACTTTCCTCCCTCTGGAGGGCACGTCTCGGGCACATTGACTCTATCAGCGGATGCTAATCATCGCCTACCCCGGCCATGGCAGGTTATAGACACACTTCCCACGTCACGACATGTGTCGCACTCACATGCGTCCCAAGCACTCGCGAGTTATCTAAGCTTCAAGTCTTAGCAACTCTCCTACTTTCGAAGGGATGTTTTAACAGACACAGTTTGCTGGGACCGGATCGGGAACCTCAGGATCTGTATCTCACGCTTCCGTCTGGATATAATTGTAGCAATGGAGTTTAGGAAAGTTGGAGAAACGGGCATTACATGGCGTCGCTTTTCTGAACAATTTGAGCTGCTCCTCGCCCCCCCAACGTTTCTCAGAAAGATTCTGCATGCCACCACCACCTAGGAACACTGGCAGCGAACAGCCGTAGCAGCACCAATCGCCTCCGGGCCCATCCTCGCTCTTCTTTACCAGCTGCATGGTGCCCTCCTATGCCACCCAACTTTGCCCACTGCATAAACCGGCACGCTGCCCGCAGCCGGCAGACACGAGCACGGTGCACCTTACCATGTCTACTCGGCCTTTCTATCCTTTTTTTTCCGCATCGCACTTACCCAAATCAAACACGTGCTGGTCTTCGCTCCACTAACGTACCTGTGCCCTGATCTGCCCTGTAGCCCCTGGATTGCTACCTTCTCCGCGCAAAAGTGCCTGCCTAGTGAGCAATGCACCCCCAAACTCACGACCTCGCGCTCGGGCCTATTCCTGTCAACAAACTCCTTGTTGACACGCAATTAAGCCTGTGTAAATGGACCCAGGCCAGTCACCTTCATCCAGCCTGCTGGCTGGCTGGCAGCGCGGCGAGGAAACCCCCGGACTGTGGGAAAACATATTTCCCACGACCCTCACAGCTTTGGAGGAAGAGAGCATGTGCATTGCGAAGCCAACAATCTGCCGCATGTCCTGGGTGTCCCTCGGTCCCTTGGCCCCGCTTCCTCCCAGTCCGCAAGCACTGCAGTGCGGCAGAGGCGACAGGACAGGATTGTCCGGATACCCCCTCCCCCCCACTCTGCTTACCATACAGAAGTACCACCGCGTCCTCAAACCACCATATGGGGCTCCCTATCCACCCATCGGCCCTGGCCCTAAACGCCTCCAACGAAATATACAGCTCTCCGAGTCAATCCTCGTCAGCCCTACGTCACTACCATCTCGTCGCTTACAGCCGTACTGCGCTCGCTGAAGTTGTTCGTCCGTACGTACGCTAAGACCCTCATACCATTTTCTTCAATCACCAGCTACGGCGACGTGCGATGTGGTGGGGTGGGTGCATTGACGTCTCGAGAGACGGCGCGCGCGTCTAACGTTCCGTTACAAGGGAGTTCTTGACAGCCGTTTCACCAGGTACTGGGACATGTGCCCTCCCTGCGCCCCTCTCGCTCTGACCCTCCCCTTCCGCAGCAGGTCACGATGTCCCCTCAAGGGCAATTGTGCCCTCAGCGCCCAGCCTTGGACGGGTTCAGCGGGGTCTTGACGTTCTTCAGGTGCGCCAGCACCCCCGGCATGGGGTTGAGGTGGGGCTGGCCGATGGCCTCCAGATACACCTACGGCGCCCAGCAGCGTGGGGGGGAGGGAAGCTAGATCGGCTTATCGTTACCACGGAGAGCGGAAGCTGGACCATACACCATTACACCATCCCAATCCATTCATCACCCCCCATATCTCCCATATCTCCATCCCCACGTCATGTCCTTGCCTGGTCGAACATGGGACTGCCGTATATCTTGGCGTCATTTCTAAATCCGAACGGCAAGGAGGTTTTCCACTGCGCGTCGGGGCACTGCTCCAAATGGCGCAACACGGCGGCGCGGTCCTGGAGGATTTGGAAGGGGTTGGTTGAGCCGCGACAGGAATTAGCGACATAAGGCAGACGGGGGGGGGGGGAGACACCGGCATGCCGCACAAGTGACAAGGCAAGGACGTCAGAGGCCGCCCTGTTTGCGGCAACGGAATTGCGGCGGGCGCTATCTCCATCCGTTTGCAAGCGTAGGGCTTTCGATTGGGACTGGTGCTCCAAAGCACGAGAGGGTTATATTCCGGCGGAGGGAGGCTTTGGTCCATGTCCGTACAAGAAGGCCAGCGTCAGCACGACTGCCATCCAACACAAACGATGATACATTGCACATCCCTTAACACCTTCAAACCTCACAGTACCTTGTGCGAATACCTCGCCCGAGTGCCGTAGCAGCTCTCTACATCGGGCAGCGACAGCGTCCCCCGCCGCTCCGCCGACAGTGAAGCAGTGGGGTCGTACACCGTCTGCTTGTACCACCCGGACAGCTGGCCCCACATAAACCAAGGGCCGTAGCGCTTCGACAGCACAGAGGGGTCCGCCAGCCGGATGGCGGCACCGGAGCGGCGGGGTCCGGAAGGGGGACCAGCGGCGGGGGCGGCCTCGTGCTCAGCGCTGTCGGCGGGTTGCACGCCAGCATCTCCATCTTGACCCGCTGAGGTCGGCGGCGAGCCGGCGGACGGACCGCCACCATCCTCAGGGACACCGCTGCCGGCAGCTCGTGAAGCAGCTGGGGCCTTCGCAGCTGCCGCTGCTGCCGCTGCTGCTGTAACCCCCCTGCATAGGAGGAGGGGGAGAGGCCCGCTGGTGGTGGCGGAATGGGGTCCGTGCAGGACATGAACGTCGACTATGCCCCCGACAAGGCCCTCCCCCACTCGCTCGCACTCCCTTAACCCCCAAAGCTCCATGTCCGCGTTCATATTTACACACACAAACATACACATACACACACAGAGAGGCACATGCACAGCAACTTCTCCGCTGGTATACACGGCCGGCCCTCCGTGACGTCCCCCGGTACCTTACCACTTCCCTCTCCCTAGCCGCCCGGAGCCCTAGCCCTGAGAACCCACGGCGGGCACCCCGCTCAGCTACCCCCACCCCCCTTATCACCTGTATCCGCCTCGTCCCCCGCGGCCCCCGCGTCCGCCGCGGCCCCCTCGCGCGCGGCCTTTGCCACCGCCTCCGCCACCGCAACGATCAGAATCATCCGAATCCGGTTCGGCTTCCTCTTCGTCCGAGCTGCACATATCAGCTCCCGCGTAGTACGCCGGCGAGTCACCGCCCTCGCCGCCACCGCTGCTGCGTGCCGCAGTCCCCCGCCCAGCCCCACGCCGCGGGCGGCCGCTGCCAGCACGGACCGACGCTCCACCTCCTCCTCCTCCTCCTCCGCCGCCGCCACCTCCCCCCGCCAGCTTAACACGATGCAGCTTTATCATCTCTTCGTGCAGCTCGATGGGTGGAGAGGCGAAACCTGATCACACCCACCCAAGTAAGGGCCACAACGTTGTCAACGTCCGTTGCCCAAGACGCACATCGGGACGCACATGAACGATAGCAGACACAGACGTGGTAAGCGGTGGGCGGAGCACGTAAGCCACATACCTCGCAACTCCATCTGGACCCATATCCTGCTTCGTGCCGCCCGCGCCAATACCACATGAATGCCAGCCACTCACCTTTATAGCCGCGCTCAGCAGTGAACCACGTCTGCGTCTTGCCGTACAAATGCAGCATGTCCGCCATCGCCGTGTGGTGGGGTGCCCCGTCCTCCACGTCAAGGTTTCGGAGCACCTTCTCAAGCTGCAGGATCAGCCCCCTGGCCTCGTCGGCAGTATTCGCCTGTGCGAGCATCAAAGTGTGTGTGTGAGATTTGTGTGTGTGTGCACGCGGGTGCAGGGCTTTGTTAAGCGGGTCACGCCTCAGGGAGGCAGCTTCATTTCCTCCTCCTCCACGCAAGCAGAGGAGGTCAGGGCGATATGGAAGGCCCCCTCGCAGATATACCTGAGCCAGGACCATATGGAGCCCACGCACATGATTGTGAGGCACGTGGCTTCGACGCGCCCTCCCCCTTGCCGACCGCTTACCTTCTTCGCCACCAACTTCACCACCACAGCCAGCTTGGGTGCCCGCGCCGCGTCCGCTCCGTTGGCGAAGTCCTCCAGTCGATCGGGCAGCAGTGCGGCCAGACGGGCCTCCTCCTCTTCACCCAGGCAAGCACTACTTCCACGGCTCCGCCGCAAAGGCTGAGGAGACGTGTCGTCGCCGTCGCTGTCGCGGCCGCCACCGCCTCGGGTGGAGGGACCGACCCCGCCACCTCCGCCTCCGCCACCTCCTGCCGCGCCCACTGGCGACCACAGACCGTAGAGCTTGCCGACAACGGCGTTGCTGTGGGCGAGAATCGGCGCCGCGTTCTGATCGCTCGTCCCACAATCCATCAGTGGTTCGTCCAACGTGTGTATTGGTTACATGTCGTACCAAGAATTGGGGAATAAAAGGGAAAACAGGGAATGTGAATCCAAAGGTCCACGAGGAGGGGGCGGCTGAAACAAGCCGAGGCGCCGAAACAAGTGATGCACCACCGACTGGGGAGGTCATTACGGGGAATGAACCTGAAGGGGACTTCAGCCGAGGCAGTCTGAGGGAGTGCCCGCCCCTCCCCCCCCATTCTTTGGGCTTCTCAGCAGCAGTACCCGGTCTCTCCCAACCCAAGCCTTCCCCCTGCGGCACTCTACACTCCTAACTCATGGTTAGGATTGTAGAGTTCAAGTCCAGCCGGTAGCCAGCCAGGTAACCCGGAAGACGAGAATGGCTCGCTCTTGTCCTCCTCCTGGGTCCTGGACCCTTCCTATGCCTCCTCCTCCCAGACGCGGCATCACACTACCCTACCACCGCAATTCGATTATCACTTGAATCTGAAATCCCTCTCTGACTTATTTTCATGTCCAGGCATGCGGGCAATGACCTCGCCTCGCGCGGAACCTCTGACTCGCCCCCCACCCCATCCATGCAGCCCCCCCCATGGGTGCGGTTTACGTTATGTCTGGTTTACTGGCCGCTGGCTGTCCTCACCTTGAGCACCCTCTTTGCGATGGAGTTGGCTCCCAACCAAAGGTGTGCCACCACCTCCGCCTCCGACAGCAGCCGCATGGGCGCCGCCTGGGGTGAAGGGGCGGAGGGGTAGGGAGTAGAGGAGGAAGGGGAATACACGGGATGCCTGATACTGCTGTGAGCAGTACAATTTAATTACTAATCACCACTGGGTGATACAACAACTGGGTGTGAGTCTGGTACTGGATGCTAGCGGCTGCCTTCCAAGGGGAGGGGGGGGGCAGGGAGGGCCGGACGGGCTGGGGAAATACCACACCTCGGTTTTCGTGCATCCCCCATCCCCCCGCCCCCGCCCAACACACATGCATACACAAATATGCCGCTCTTTCCTCTCCCTCCTCCACAAGTTCACCCGGCCAGAGCGCAAGGCCCATCGCCGCGCCCTCCCGTTGCCTCCGCTCTCTCACAGCCTTCCCTTCCCCTTCCCCCCCTTTCCCACCTGCAGTTGTCCGGGCTGCCTGAGCACGTGCTTCACCTTGTCCAGTGTTATGACGATCTGCTGCACGCGGTTCTGCGCAATGGCCTGCACAGAAGTTGAGTTGGGGACGCAGGCGGGCTGTCGAAATCGGAGGGAACAGGGCCCAGGGCCTTTCTTTCGCGCGAAGAGGGGAAATAAGGTGTCCCGTACAGACGGCCCTCGCACCTTCCCCCCTTCTGCCTCGCCCGCCGTACCTCCGCCTCAATCTCCGCCGACTCCTGTGTGTACTTGGCCAGCTGGGGGGGCAGCCGCATCAGCACCTTGGGCAGCTCCCTCCGCTCCAGCTCCACATACTCCAGCACCAGCGCAGCCCACTTCACCAGCCAGTCGGGGGCCCTGAGCAAGGGGAGCAGGGGAGGGAGGAAGGCGATCAGGAGCACGAGACCCGCACTGCTGTATGGAAGCTGCAATCTATTAGAGCGAAGTAGAACCTATCAGGGGTGGAGGTGGAGGGGTGTGGAGGTGGAGGATGGAGGGGTGTGGAGGTGGAGGTGGAGGTGGAGGAAGGTGGAGGTGGAGGTGGAGGATGGAGGGGTGTGGAGGTGGAGGTGGAGGTGGAGGAAGGTGGAGGTGGAGGTGGAGGATGGAGGGGTGTGGAGGTGGAGGGTTTGAGTTGTGGAGGATGGAGGACGGAGATCTGCGCGGGCGGTACGGACATCCGAAAGGAAGACGTCCATGCAGGAAAGCATTTCTATTTTTGCCTCGAGCAGAGAAGAATGGATCCATCATCTCAGAAATAGGTTGCTTTTTATACGCAAGCCTGTAGCAGTTCGATATGGGACCCCAACCCTGGGTGTGTTTGGGTTTGGCGTGAAGCACCGGGCTCAGCAGCAGGAGATCCCGCCCAGCCACAGGGCGCGGCAGGGCAACGCTAAGGAGCTCTGCATCACGCTTAGGGGTGTTGAAAGGAGTTGGAGCCTACACCCATCGGTTTTCCCCCCACTACGCCCTCCCCCAAATTACACACGCACACGCACCTGTTGTTCCCGGGTCCCCCGTCTCCCAGGCTTGTGGTCCCGATGCTGTGTTTCTCGAGCCTCCGCGAGTCCCCCTCCCGCAGAGGCTCCGTCGAGGCTCGCAGCAGAATGGTCTGGCGGTGCAGGAAGTTGTGCCGCTGCTCCATTACCTGGGCAAAAGCAAGGCAAGGGCGCGCGCGTGCGTGTCTGTGTATGCCGTGGAGGTCAAGAGGAATAGGCCCCGTGAAGGGATGAGAAGAAGCGATAGCCGCAATCCGCGTCGTTATGTACTGAGATACATGAAGGCGAGGAGGTACCGGGCAGCAGGGAAGCTACCGCTGGGGGCTGCTGTCGTACAGACACCGGCCCGAGTTCGGGTAGAGGAAAAGGTGGAAATGGAGAACAGGAAGGGAGGCCACAGTGGTTAGCGCTAGGTGACCCCCTCCCGCCCTTCCGACGCACGCATTATGAGGTGGTATCAGAAATACCTAAACCTGGCTGCGGCCCCGGGCCTTCTCGCCGCAGCCCCGGCCCCCATGTTCCGTTCCTCCATGCCCCCCCCCCCACCTGTGTGAACGCGGTGCTGCCCGAGTAGTAGAGGTAGGAGCCCCGGCAGTTGCGACTGCCGCACAAGCATATCGCCTCGCGGTATTCCTTCTCGCTCTCCGTCACACTGCTGTAGTCGAACGTGAGCTCTTCGCCTGCGGGACGGGGAGGGAAGGGGCCGCGGGGAGTGGTTGGCCACAGAGGTCGTGGCTGGGTGCAGTCAGACGCGGCGCGAATCCCTCCCTCAGGTCCCTCCCTCAAGGGGGTGGGGAAAGGATAGGGAGTGAAAATGTGAATGTAACAATAACCACCCCAGAACAACCACCCCAGAACAACCACCCCAGAACAACCACCCAGAACAACCACCCAGAACACTGACAATATAAGAAAGGGAGGTTTAAGAAAGCTGCTAGCCGGTGTGATGGGAAATTGCCTCATGGAACGAGCAGCTAGGCGGGGGCGCATAGCGCATGCGGAGGGGATGTGGGGACTAGTTCGTCATAGCACCGGGCCCTGCCTGCTGGCCCCGCACCGCTGTACCCACCCGGCTCGATCCTCCGCTTTGCATACATGGCGATGGTAAGGCGGCCGTTGACGGACACCACCACTGCCGCGCAGTTGGGGGTGCACGAGTGGCTCATGCGGCTGGCGAACGAGGCCTGAAGGGAGGGGGCCGGTTTGAAGGTTCACCTCGGGGAGCTCTAAGGATTGTCATGAGGAGGGGCCTCTGCCAGCCAACTCCGCCTAGGGGTAGAGATGGGCCGCCAATGCAACACAGTGAGGGGGGCTGCGAAACACAGCTGGAAAAGGAGGGAGCCTGACGAGCCAGGCAAGGGGAGGGGCCTGAACCTGACCGGAGTGCAAGGTATGGCGATGGGAGCTGAAATGACCAGGTAAGATCCCACCCCTTCTGGATGACTATTCCTCTCTCCTGCCGCTTATCATATCCTTAGGGTAAGGTTTAAAATTTGTAGTTGCAATAAATCATCGTCGGTCGGTCGGTCTAAAATTTGTGCAAACCCCACCCCACCCCATCCTTCACCAAATGATAGGGCCCAACACGCACCATAAATGCCGCTTCCACGAACATGACGTCGTACCCGTCCGGATCGTCCCGGGGTCGCTCCAGGGTAATGTTATAGAAGTCGGGTAACTCCTGCTGGGTTAGTTTCTTGATGGCATCCTGCGGCGCACGTGAAGGGGTGGAGGGAGGGGTGGAGGAAGGGGAAGGGGACTGGAGAAGATGAAGCAGGACACACAAACAGTGGCCCTTTAAGCCCTCCCTGCACCTGTATCTCGAACCACCTCCATGGGCTGTGCAGCTCCCCCAGGTACTCCTCCACGAAGGTGAAGGCGGGTAGCCCCCCAGGCACCTGGCAGACCACTCCCCGCCCCTTGGGGTGCAGCCGGAAGTACGCCCAGCCAATCTGAGGGTGGCGGGGGAGGGGACGCAGTGGCCCGGCGCAACACATCAGCCAAAAGGAGAGACAGGATGTGTGTAGGGTGGGTGGGTGGGTGGGTATAGGGGGGGGGAGAAACGATATCACAACAGGAAGCTCTCGTAACTGCCGGAGCATGAAGGCGGGCGGGAAGGCGGAAAAACGTACATCACCTCCCAATGGGGGTGGCCACATGAAGGGGGGGCCCACATGACGTCTCGAGGAAGACAGCAGAATACGTCTGGGGAGGTGCGTATGAACGTTGCGTATATCGTCCTATTTTAGATGTGTAAACAATAAAATAGTAAACATTTTGAAACAATAGGAGGGAAATGTTAAATAACATAAATGCATGTGAGAAAATAATGCTGTACGGCGCGGGCGGGAGGATAAACGCGATGATCATGCAATTCATGTCGCCACAGCCGGTTTGCCTCATTACATTGACGCCCTCCCCGGACCACAGCCCCTAACCACCCGCGCCACCTGCTTCAACCGCGCCATGACCGCAGCTGCCGCCTTGCCGCAGGGCTTGTCGTCCCGCTCCCGTGCGGCCGCCTGAACCACCTCCAGCACCCGCAGCAGGTTCCAGCCGTCTGGACCCTGGCAGCAGCGACACCCAGGTAGCGCCGCCGGGTAGCGACAGTCAACGCCGGAATGGGCCGACTGGCCATTAATACAAATGGCAATCGCCAGTCGGAGGAATGTCAATTTGACACCAACAACGGATCTAACGGAAGCAGGTTTTCAGTTTGCGACCTGGCCTGGCCCTCCCGCCTCTCTCCTAAAACACTTCCCCCCCCAAACACACACACACAGCCCCAACATGACACCATATTTCTTAACCGCACAACCCAGCAGCTTGCTGGCGCCACAGCCACGATTATGCCGTACCGTCGTACCTTGGCAATCGCCGTACATAGCACGTAACGGTCGATCCAGTTGTTGATCGCTTCCGCCTCCCCCGGGTCACACGGCGGAGGCGCAGGCGGCAACGACCCAGGAATCCCTCCAGCCCCCACCCCTGCCGCCGCCATCTTCTCGCCCGCCGCCTGCGCCGCGCGCCGCCGTGACCCGCCACGGCTGCGTCCCCTGCCGCCGCCGGCACCGGTGCCGTACGCCTCCATCTCCTCCGCCGCCAGTGCCGCTGCGATGGCCTCATCGTTAATGGTTGCCCCATCAGGTCCCTCCCCCGGATACTGCTCCGGCTCCTCCTGCTTCGGATCGACCTTAATCGTACCCAGGGCTGCCGTACCGCGCTCCAGGGAACCTAGCCGTCGCTGAATCTCCTCAATCTGGCGTTCCGAAGTTAGCCGTCCGAAGGAAGATCCGTTGGCAGCACAGACCTCAGCCTGGGAGCCACATCCTGGGAGGTAAAGGCCTATTGCCCCAACATCACAGCCAGCGGCCGCGCCGTTGCTTCCTGCTACTGCTGCTACTGCTCCGCCGGCTGCTGCTGCAGCCGTATCCACCACATCTGGGTCCTCCACTTCCGATCCAGCAGGTGCACCTGCCCCCAAGAGGGGGGTAGTGGTGGTGGTGGTGGTGGTGCCTCCCTCGCCAGTGCGGCAGTGCTTGAAGGCACTGCTCTCACGGACGGCTGGGGTCGAGGGAGGGGTAAGCAATGCAAACCCAAGAAAGGGAGGAGGCGCAGGGGTCACAGGAATTTGGGTTAACGAGATAATCGTGTAGGGGTGAGGGGATGGGGCTTAGGGGTGGGGGGTTAGGGGTTGGGGTTGTGGTAGGGCCGGAGAGGGCAGGGCACTGTGGGGTATATGGCATGGCAGACGCCGGCTATCCGAATCACAAGGAGGGCGGGAGGCAGAGAAGACGAATGAAGGAGACGTGATACCGCTGTAGACGCTGCCGTACAGCATGGCTAACCGCGTATGGGGAAGGGGGGGAGGGACGAGGTGTAGTAGCTCCGTCCAAGACGGTGGCGAAATGGTGAAAGCGTTTTCCAACGTAAGCCAGGTGGCAGCCGCCAAGGCCGACGCGAATAAAAGCAGGAAATAAGGCAATACTTGCGTCCATGCGCAATACTCGTACTATTGGCTAATGGAGAGGCGCGGCGCGGGTCAGAGCTACCACCACGTATCCGCCCGGAAGACCCACCCACCATCGAATATGTTTCTTCGCGTATAGCAGTCCATACCCCAGCAGTCCACCTCCTTGACGTGCTCGCCCAGCACCAGCACCCGCCGGCTGCGAACAGCACTCGCCAACTCAGCCTCCTTGTGCTTGCTGACGCACATATGGACGCACAGATGGGCGGACGAATGCATGGACAAGTGGACAGGTGAACTTTGATATCATGAAAACGGGCACACCAGTGGCTGCCTCGTTTGCCCCCTCCTCCCCGGCCCCCCCCAACACACACAAGCTTGAGCGAATGTGCGGAGCAAGCAGTGCACGAGGAGGGATGAGGGGGTGGGCACATCCTGCGGGCTGCGGTGCTTGGTGGTGGTGGTGTTGTGCCGCTGCAGCCCCGCCTGGAGGAGCCGCCATCATCATCTTCCGACATCACCATCCTCTGCCCACCCCGTCTTTGCACACTCGCACAACCTCGCCTCTTTCCCTGTTTGCCTCTCCGCTCACCATTCCTCCAAGCCCAGCTCCTTTCCATGCTCCAACGTGAAGTGCTCCGCCGCCCCATCAGGCCGCTTCGTCTTCAGCTTGTACTGAAGTACGGCGCGCTCGGAGGGGATGGCGCTGCGGATGGCGTACGCTGTCAGGGTCTCGTAGTGCCTTCGGAGGCGCAGTGGTGGCGGGGAGGGAGGAGATCACGATAAGAACCAGAACCAGATTCCACACACATCCCACATCCAATGGTAAAGGTTGCGGTGTCCCACAAAGGGTTCGGCGAGACTCCTTTCAAGTAACCAACTACCCAAACGCGGGATCGGGTCGACAGCTCAGACTGCAGGGGGTAGGCAAGATTGGTTGAATGGGAGGAGTAGTGAGATGGGGTGGGTTGCTTGGGCAGCAAATGAGGACATGGCAATCATGGCAGTTCGCCGCCTGCGAGGAGATGGCACCGCCGTGGCGATCCCAGCCGCCGCCAGCTAGCAAGGTGGGCGTGCCACCGCCGCCACAAAGGAAATGTGGTTCACTGCACACCCCCGGCCTAATGAAGCAACGTCATAGCCTAATTGAGCAAAGAAGGGGAACAGGGAAACCAGCCTGCATCGTCGTGAGGGTGTGTGACGTGCACACGTAGGGCCCGATAGAGCCACCCGTCCGGAGCCCCGCACAGCTCCTGTTGACCTGACACCCCCTCCCACCCACCCACCCACCCACTACCACCACCACAAACCGACTCCCCCCCCTCGCGCTGTCGGACCTGGGCGCGAAGGGCACCTTGCGCCACTCGGACACGGCGAAGTACGGTTCACGGTTGTGCAGTACCGACGCTGGAAGGGCGGCTCCGGGAACATTCTCGGGTATGCCCCCCAGCTCGGGGGGTAGGCCCGCCAGGATGTCCGCCATTCGGTCGGCGTATTCCTGAGAGACAGGGGAAATACACACACACGCACACACTCAAATACGGGCTAGCATGGAGTGGAGAAGTGTGGGTTGGGGACAGGGGAGGAGAATAGGAGCGTGCGTGTGTTGTGTTGTGTTGTGCTGGATATGCGCCACGGAATCCCCAACCCCAAGCGCCGTACGACTGTGGTGGATGATCGTACACCGCCTCGGTATGTCGCAGTCCGATGTCGGCTATCCGCCAGGCACTGCCTCCCCCAGGTAGGGCTCATCGCCAAAAGGAGTGAGCGACGCAACCTGCGTGTCTACAACTGACCTAGGGACACAGGACGGAATGGAGGGCGCTTCGACACCCCGTAGTAGTGTCAGCCCCTTACCATCTGCCAGGTCCAGATCCAAGTTCTTTTCTGTCCTTCTTCCGCGAGCCCCAGCCGCTGTGCTCGTGCCCTCCCTGCCGTTATCACTATTGCCATCCCCACTCCGGCCCAGCGCACCTGCTTGACTGCATCCACTCGGCGCCGGACCAGGTCGTCAATCGCCTCTTGCAGATCTGGTGGGGCCGGGGGGGGAGGGGGAGGGGCGGGGGCGGCCCGTCAGGGGGTGCTCGCGTGTTGGACGGATGCACAGCGGGCGAGGTGCAGATGCAGATGCAGGACGTGAGGAGGGGTATTGGCCATTCACGCGCGGAACACCGGGGGCGGGGTCAGGAGAAAGCAGCGGGTAATGTGGCGACGGGAAGTATCAGCGTGCCAAGGACCCGAGAGCAACTACTTACATCCCTCCTGCCTTCCCGTGTGCGCTGCGTTGTGTTCCACGTCGCAATGCAAAAAACAGTCCGGGGCTGCTTGACGCCGGTGCGCAGCCGGCGACGTAGCCCGTCGCACCCCCTCATGGTGTCCCCTTGCCTGCACCCAAGGGCCACAGCACCTACCTGCCAGGAAGGTTTGCTTCATGGAGTTGAGCTGACGTAGCCGCCGAGGGTTGGGCGCGAGGGACTCCTGACCTCCCGCGTCTGCGCCCGCAGCCGCCCCGAACGCGGTGCCCTCCCCGGAACCCCCGCTGCTGCCCGCCCGGCTGAGACCGCCACCGCCAGTGCCCCGGGAGGGGGCCTGCATCTGTGCTGAAATGGCGGTGTCGATGGGGTCCTGTGCCAGGGGGGTTCGGGACGGGGTGGAGGGCGAACGGGCCGGGAGAAGCCGAGTAATGCTGCCGTGTTCCGCTGTCGAGAAACGCATATGACTTGGCCACCCCGTCAGAGTGAGACTTCAGGCGGGCAAGCAGTAGTGAGAGGGCCAGCCCAGCGGAGGACCGGTCTATGCGATAAACCCCGACATCTGCCTTCCTGGAGATTTGATGCTTTGACCCGATATGATTGACTGGTGACAACATATTTGACGTGACTCTGCAGGTGGAAAGTGGTGGAAGCATGCGAACGACCCCCGAAATGCGCATTTGGCCGCCCGCGGGCGAGCGCCTTGAAGGAGGTGAAAGTGCACACACACACAAACACACGTCATCCACCCACCACGACCCACAACCATCCGCTCAACAGTGCACCAGCAGAGTATGTAGCTGTAGCTGTAGAAGCAGCATCAGCATCAGTAAGTAGTTTCTCCCGGTTCATCCATTCAGTCCGTCACTCTCAACTAACTGACCACTGTACTTCGCTCCGGCATTTACTTTTTGTTCCCTACTGTTTCCCCATCTGTTTAGCTCCCCCCTGTTAACTACTAGGAGGGATGCACAGAGACACAGAGACACACACACGCTTGTGAGTACGCGCTTCCCCAATCGCAAATTCACATTTGTAAATGCCGGTGCCAAACGCCCTTCCAACTCACGCTGCTGCGTATCCGCCTGAGGCCGCATTGCGGGAACCGTTTTGCACCGGCACCGGCACCGGCACCGGCAGCGGCTCGGGCATACACAGACATACACACAACCCCTCAAGAGTGCCAGCAGGTTAGGTCAGGGTTCAGAATGCGCACCTGGAGGTCCGCACACAGGTCCTCCACCACCCGGTAGCCAGCCTGCTCCAACAGCGTGATGGGACCTGATCAGCGTGGGAAGGAGGAAAAAGGGGCCGAGATGCGGGGTGAACGAGGAGAGGGATCGAGGACTGATGGCAACAGGTGCTCCATGGGAACCGGGAAGTTACGATTCCTGGCTTCCCTGGCTTCCTGGCTCTGGTTCCCGACGAGCTGTCGGAAAGAACGCGGCTTCCGCGCGAGATGTAGCTGTCAGCGGCATAATATTAGAGTGTGCGAAATCACTTGGCGCGCACGAGCTCTGCGCCGCACGACATCATCTTGGCATGACTTCATGACTTCATGATAGGTCGACCTGCCGAACCGGTCCGGTCCGCACAGAGAGCCCCCATCCGCCGTCTACAGCGGTATATCATGTCTCGTTCATTCGCCTTCTCCCTTCCGCCCTCACCACTCCAGTCCAGACCATATTCCACCGGCACGAGCTGCCTCAGCTGCACCTCTAGTTTGCGCGCCGTCTGCCGTACGACCTGTCGGGGCGGTGATGTAGGGGCGTAAGAAAGTGGCGCATAACGGGAATTGAGATGTCGCATGGCAAGGAGTCCTTGACCCTTCTTCGCATGTTTTCTACAAGGATGGCCACCACCCACTCCACCACAACGACCAGTGCAGTACTCTCAAGACTGCAGCACAACACACTTGCATTACACACCGTATACACAAGGCCAAGATGATCTATGCATATTCACCAAGCAGTGCGACATTCCCGATTCGATGTGCCGAGCTGCCCGTGGGAGCTCTTTAAAGGAGCGAGAGGAGCTACCGCGCATCAACACACCCCAAGCGCCCACCCTTTCATCACCTGATGTATGTCCCCACGTTGTTTCAGATTGGGCTCCACGATCATGAGCAGAAAACGCCGCACCTCCTCCTGCAAACCAAAGGAGGAGGAAAGACGCGGTGGCATGCCAGGAGGGGTGCAGCGGGTGTCGTCGAATAGTCAAATAGATCGGCGGTCGCTCATCGCTAATCATGCGCAGCTGCAGGCGAGGGCGGGCGCAGGTAGCCCTGGCTGCCAAGGTCCTAAACATGTGTCTCAGGCACATCTCGCACCTACTGGGTGCTGCTCCCTCACTTGGCACTCATGCGACACCCTCCCACTGTCCACATAACCTCAACAAAAATTCCTTCCAGCGGCATACGCACATAATTGTTGTGTACCACAACGGTACCGCTGCAGTACCGCAACGCATGTGGCGATGCTTTGCTTTGCTTTGCTTTGCAGCGCAACAAACCGATGTCTATCTGTCTGTCGGTCTGTCTGTATGCATGTGCACAATAGCCTGGTACAGCATTTGCAAGACTCCAGACTGCAGCATCGCCCATACCTTCCCGCCGCACCTGTGACTCCCTCGGAAAGAATTTGCTCCCATGTCCGGGAGCGACTTGGCTACCCGCAGCTGGGCCAACTGCCGCCTGGCGCCCACGCTTCCGGGGGGCCCCAGCCGAGGCAGCAGCAGCAACAGCGGCGGCCCCTGTGCCGTCCGGTGGCAGTAGGCCCGTTGCCGCCGTAGCTGCAGCAACCGGGGGCGCCAAGCCATACCCGCCCCCCGAGGTAAAAGCCTGCGTGGCCGCGCCTTGCAAGTACGGTGCCGTTTGCAAGCCATGCAGGCTTTGAAGCTCTTGCAGGCTCTGTGCCACGCTGTTGTGCATGCTGGCAGCCGCGGCAGAGTAATACAAAGCGAGCGCTGCCCTCACGTTGGCGGCTTGCACCGCTGCAGCAGCAGCAGCAGCGGAGGAGGAGGAGGCTGCCACAGCGGGATATGGCAGTCCAGATGTTGCGCCTGGGGCGACCAGCAGGGTAGTGCCTGCGCTAATGCCAGCTCGCGCTCCGGTGGGGAGATCATTGCTTGGTTGTAAACCGCGGGAGTACGCTGTGCTTGCAACAACGGCATCCAAGGCAGCAGCGGTGGCATTACCTCCAGCAGCAGCACCTGAGCCAGCGCCAATGCCCAGGTTGGCTGCGTAGCCGCCGCTGTAGTCGGAATGACCCGTCCTAAAGTCGCGACGCTTAGCAGCGCGTTGCGGGGCCAGGCTGTCGTCATCCCCCTCCCCCTCCTCCGCCAGAGCGGTCGCAAGGAGCACATCCGCTGCAGCTGCAGCTGCTGCGCGTCGGGGTCTACCTTGCGTTCCTGCTCAATGCACGCAACATAGTGTCAAACGATGCGAATGCGTAGAGCAGGGTCAGAATGCAAATCCCACCTGCCGAGCGTTGTCCAATCATTGTTTCTTGGTTCGCAGCATCAATGTAGTTGCCAGGAAGTAACTTGCGGAAGTCCGCCATTTGAAGCACACGCGCGCACTTATTGCAAATCGTTTAATCCAGACCCCTTATCCTGGGAGAAATTCAATAAGCTTCATCGGACAAGATGAACAACTGATCTATCTCCAAGTGACCGACAGGTAAATTTCCAAGAAATACTGCGCTATTGACATAATCCTTACACTGCTAAATACTTAAATAAAGGCTTGCGCAACTATTCTAGAAATTGAATGGCTATTATTAGGGCATGGGGGACTCTTAATCTGCTTCCGCCTTCCGGCTCTGCTACCGTGCTACGATGATCGGGCCTTCATGCAAGTCCAGCGTTCATGAAGTCGAGCAAGAACTTACCCATGTAATATCTCCTTACGGACTTATATCTTATATAATACGAACCGTATCAATTGTTGCTGTCATTGGTTTTGGGAGGTCGGCGTTGGAACCATTACGCCGCGAGAGTCCGTAATGTAAAGTTGACAGACTCGGAACTTCTCCAATGGGTCGAAGTCGAGGAAAAGGGGACAAGCGTGGGAAAGGCGATAAAGAGAGCATAAAGGAGGACGTTGCCAAGGAGAAAAAGCCCAGCGTATTTGAGCGACTCTCCAGTCCCCATGGTAAGTATAAAACCCGAAAAGTATCCAAATCAATTTTTCAACTGATGCCCAGGATGCTGTGTTCAACCGAGATTGCAGCCTTCAATGATTTATGCGTTCAATAGAAGTACCTTGTGACTGAAAACTTTGTGCTATCCCATGCAGAAAATGTTGGGGAGGAGCGTTCTACCGCACGGTAAGGAAACTAACCTAAGCATACCATGATCAGGCTGATCTAGGGGTCCAAGAATGATGCTGCAGGGAAGATGCACGCCAACGAGAGCGTGAGAGGAAGATGGATATCGAACCGGGTGGCAAGCGGCGCGGGGAGGCCTCTGACAAAGAGACTGACAGACGTAAGGGGGGACAGTACTGACTTTTTGGATAGGCTTAGGAAAGGGACGGCTTAGGAGGGCGAACCCAGCGGGCCCCTATTCGTTCAGAACGTACCGTAGTAGAGGGGACAGGACGGACAAAACATGTTCTTACGGAGATCAGGCCAAATCAGGCTAGGGCACCTCTCAGGCACAACCCAGGCATCTCTCTCTTGGACCCTCAAACTCTCAAACCTTGACTGTTCCCCGTAAGCAGTAGGATGCATGCGCCACCTAACGCTGCTGCCACTCCCATTGGCTTGGGCCCCTCGCCGGATCCTGACTCAACTACCCCCTGATGGCTCCTCCTGATGGCTCCATGGCAGCCCGCAAAAGGCCCGCTATTGTCTGGGAGCCTCGCCCGGTCCGGGCGGACGAGCAGCAGGACAACACCTCGTCCCGGGAGCCACCCGCTAGAGAGCGTGAGGGCCCCGCTGCCAGGGAACCCCTGGTGAGGGAGTCCGTGGCTGCTGCTACTGCTACTGCTACTGCTGCTCCGCCGCCGCTTGAGAAGGGCGTTGGCGCCGTCGGGGGTTCCATGGAGCACAGCAGACCGGAAGTTGAGGAGGTCACAGATCGCAAAGATAAGGATAAAGACAGCAGGTGCGGTGCAGTTGGTGATGACGCGCGCCGCAGATGCTTGGGGGGTCTGGATGGGCGCGTGCGAACATGCAATGCAGCAATACGAGTTATAACCCGGGACCCGAAGGAGTAGATGTAGGTCCCAGGGGGCCCAAGATCGCGGCAGACGAACTTCAGATCACGTTAGCATGTGGCCAGGTGGGACGGAGAGGGATTGCCGCACCCACGTGCGTTGTGGGTTGGGGGGTTGCGGCCGGACACCCTTAATCGCGGTGTGCGTACTGCCCCTTGGCCTGTCGTGCGGTTTGTATGCATGTAGTCTCACGACGTGGTACTTTCCTCGTAAGTGCGTAGGGAACCTTACCTGGGGTATTTTACTCCCTCTCCCCCTCTCGGAAGGCATCACGGTATAGTGGGAGACGGTTCCGACAGCCTTAGGTTTCGGCCGGGCCTGATTGTGTTTCGCTTTCCTCCCGCCCACGTCGACACATCGACGCGACATTCGGACTTGTGTGTGGACCCACCCTTTTGCATTACACACGAGTGAGCCGGAGTAGCTGCACCACGAATGATCAGTTCGCACGAGGCGATGTTGCGAATCCCCCCCTCACCATGTTGCGCTGTCGGCACGTCTTCCCCTGCACTCTCTGCAGGAGGGAGGGCCGCTCCGAGCGGGCTGACAGAGTCCGGGATAAAGAGCCGCATTCAGGAAAGAGCCAGCCGGAGAAAGACCGCGGCGGTCGGGAGGAGGACCGCGGCGGGAAGGCAGCGGGCACAGCCAGTAGCAGCGGGCGTGAGCAACGGGAGAAGGCCGACAAGGGGAAGAAGGACGTCTCAGGAGAGGATAGGGACCGCGGCAAAGGAGAGAAGGTCTCGGTGAGCGGAGCAAAGGAGAAGGGCAGAGCTCAGGACGCGGAGGGGGGGACTGGAGGATCTTCCTCCCTCCGCCGGGAAGTGGACAAGGATAAGGACAAGGAGAGGGAGAGGGAGAGGGAGACTAAGGACAGGGAGAAAGAGCGCTACAAGGAAAAGGAAAAGGACAAGGAGAGGGAGCGAGACCGCGAGTACGAGGAACGTGGCGGTAGCCGCCATGACCGGGAGCACGAGAGCAAGGTGAGGCGCTTCCGCGCAAGGAGCCCCGAAATGTGGGATTGCGCAGACTGGCCTGGGGCGAGATGCAAACTTACCACGCGAAGCTGCTCCTCTGGTTTGCTGTGCCGCTGTGCCGTCTGATTTTGGAAATGCTGAAACGGTGCTGCTAATGCCCTCGACTAATATACGTTTTTCTGCGGGCTTACTCTGCGAGTGGAGAGGGGCCTGTGTCTTTGGAGTGATTGACAAAGGGAGAGCGTCAGAATGCGCCGGGGCAAAAGTATTGGCGTCAGAGTGCACCGGGGCACACTCATCCGCATCCAAGTGACGCTGACTGCATATGCCGCCGGGTGTTCCCTCTTGAATATCTAAAGGACAGGGAAGAGCGCGGCACGAGAGACAAGGACAAGGAGGTGGGTGCGTGGTGTGTATTATGACGACTCTGTTCGCCATAGGGCCCACTTCCAAGGACGGGTTGCTGGTTAGCTTCGTGTTGGGGATTTCACGACACGCACACGATGCTAAGAGGAAGGGATTGTTACGGGGACTCCGTATCCAGGCAACACGCCCGGTTGTACCCGGAAGGTGCGAAACATCCGACCGCATCACATCCGACCGCTAAAAGCTGAAAGCTTTCGGTGGATGGTATTGGTGCGATCAGGACCTGCGTCTTGTCCCGTATGTTCTTTGCCCCTGTCATCTGTCTCCTTCCGTACGCCCCTTCTATGCGCCTTTGAGCGCCCTTCCGGGTTTGGCCCATGTACCCCTCGTCCCAACATATGCGTCCTGCCATTTTTTTTCAGATTTAATTTATTACTCCATGGCTATTCCTTTACTTCACGTCTTCCTGGCTTCACGAAAAACTCAGCTGCACACATTTTCCTCGGTTTCAAGTCTCCGTGGCCTTGTATTGACTTGTGGACCTGTACACTTATCCTCCCGCGCCGCTCCTTTACCTCTGCGCCCACTCTTCTTCTTCCTCCTCTCGCATGTGCACGTTCTCGCCGTTGCGGCTGCTACCGCCGCCGCCGCTGCCCCAGGTGAGGTCGTGCTCGCGACAGACCGTGCTTCGGTTGCTTGGTCCGCGCGCGGTCTTCAGGCTATCCCGAGCTGGGAGGGGGGTGGGGCGGTGGGCGGTGGGGTGAGGGCGCCTTGGTTTTCCACAAAAAGGGGGTTTGAGAGGTACAGATGCCGCATGACAGCGGCAGCGGTCGGCTATCAGTTGTCGTCATTTCCTACTTCATCGGCAAACCCAACATGAATGTACTTTCACGCGGTAAAACTGTTTCGCCGCCAGCAGCAGCAGCAGCAGCAGCAAGAAGGCCAATAGTAAACTTCATTACGGTTCCTTTTGCGTTGTCTTCTTATTGCGGCCTCGCCGGTTACCTGGTTTACGTTCCAACGCTTTTCACCTTGCCTATCTTGGACGGAGCCGGCGGTCATCCCCCACCCTTGCGATTAACCATAGATATCATACTGCATATCTAGCAACGTATCTACGGCAGTACCAGGTCTCTTTTATTCGCCCTCCCCCCCCTCCCATAATTCGTTGTTTTCGACTTCCCCCCTCTCCCCCTTGTCTTTGTTATCCCCCGCAATTCCGACATGGCAAGGCTGGGGACCGCGACCGGGGCCGTGACCGTGACCGTGACCGTGACAGCAGGTGGGGTTCGCGAGGCTCGGGCAAAAGCGCTTAGCTGACTAAACCCTCCCCCCCTACCTCCTAAAATAGCTTTTGCAGCAGTGTCCGTAGCCGGCTTTCATGCCCTGCGTCCTTCCCGTTTTCCCCTCCCTCCCCTCCCGTTTGCCCCCGCCGTACACGCCGTACACGCAGGCGGAGTGAACGTGACAAGGCTGATCGCGGTCAGGACTCGTACCCGAGGGATCGAGTCATTGACATGCCTGGTGAGGCGCATGTCCAAGTGCTGTAGTGGTTTTCTCGCGGGTCCATCCGGGTGGTAGGTTGGAGGGTCGCACAGGCGGAAGTCGAGGCCCTGTACATAGTCATGCGGTGGGGTGTAGAGTCCGCTGCGCTCACTCCCCCGTCCGTTCCCTACCCATACGCCTCGCACGGGGGCCGCTTATCCATGGAGACCCCAACAAACAGGCTGCTGATGCTGATGCTGATGCTGATGCTGCTAGCCATACGATGGTTATGTGCGGGCAAGGTGGGGATGCCTGCCCGGATCAACACCGCCATGCAGCCGTGCAGCGGTACATGCGCCGATGTACCTGCTCACTGCTTGTGGGGGGTGATGATTAAGAGGAAACCAAGCAGTAGCATTACAGCTATCGGTGGGAAACTTGGGGTTCTGGAAGGTGAGTCATTGGAGTCGTAGATCATTCCTATGTGGCTACAGGATATATCTGCGCCATGTTTATTAAGGTCATGCCCCCCTCGACACCCCCCCCCTCCACTCGACATCCCAAATGTTAATGCTCTCGGAAGACATCACTCCCTTCCCGGACGGCCGTGGTGGCATCGACCACCACGGCGTGAGCCCCCCGGCTCAGGGCATGCCGATGCCCAACATCACACGACCCGGTGGTGGCGGCCCCATGGCAGGGATACCTGCGGGCAAGGACTACCACCTGCCGCCGCCACCGCCCCCACGACAGCAGGACGGGTTCGGGTTCGTGCTCCCTGAGGGTCTGCAGCAGCACCACCATGCTAGCGACCGGCTTGTGCAGGGGGACGCTGCCGTAGACGGCGGCATGGGTATGGCCCCGCCGCCACACCTTGAGCACGGCTCGGGTGGCGGCGCCGCAGCAGGAGGTGGTGGAGGTGGTTTCCGACCGCCCTTCGGCCCCATGGTGTCGTCCGCCAGGCCGGGCGGCTTCGAGGCTGGTGGTGGTGGTGGTGGTGGTGGTGGCGGCAGCAGGGGTGAGCGACCAGTAGATGCCAAACCATCCACAATTTGCGACTGCCTATCTGGGGCTGCACAGGGGCTCAGGATCGCTGGAGGCTTGCGAAATCCCCACCACTTGGACTACTCGAACCCACCAAGTCGTGTGTTATGTAACCTGTAAACCGTCCTTGGAAAGTAAAACGCTTTGAGTGAGGTTCGGTTCACACACACACACACACACACCCTATTTTTCAGCTAACGGATGGTCTCCTTCACTCGCAGGACGTTCCCAACGCTCTGAACAGACAGGGTTCTCTCCAGACACAGGGTTCATTACTGCTTCCTCACCTACTTCCTCGTCTCCCCTTTGCCCAGCCTTCTCCCCGAGGAGGTATCAACCCCGCCCATGTTTCATTCCGTCGCGCTCAGGTCCCCGAGGAGGGCGTCCTCAGTTCTATGACGACCACGCAGACGAGCGTGGCCGGCAGTCGGCCCACCCGATGCCGCCACGCACGTCGGGGCAGATGACGTCCAGCTACCCACCGGACCCGAGCACCACGTACCTGGACGGGGGCGGCGGCATGTCACCCCAGCAGGGGGCGGGACCCGGCATGATGAGGACCCTGCCTGGGGGCGACGGTGGCAGTCGCCACGGCGGCAGCGGCCCGGGGCCCCAGCAGACCCTCATGATGCCGCCCATCATGGACATGGGGATGGGCCCCGGGATGGGCCTGCTGCAGCAGCAGCAACAGCAGCAGCCGCCGGGGAGGATGGTGGGGAACATAGGCTCTGGAGGGGGTGGTCCGATAGGGCTGGATGGCGCCATGGGGCCCGATGCCATGCTGTCCGGCATGGACGGCGGGGCCGGGGGGTCACGGCGAGGAGGGGGCCAGATGCCACCGGGTGGGCAACGGAATGTGGATCAGGTGGCGCCGGGACAAGGGGGCCAGGGGCCGGGCTTCGCAGCTTCCGTCTACACGAGTGGCCCCTCGTCGGGTGTCGGTGTCAGTGGATCCATGCAGCAATCCCACCAGCAGCAGCAGCAGCAGCCCCACCACCACCACCAGCAATCCCACCAGCAGCAGCAGCAGCCGACGCCTGCAAAGGACCCGCTGCTGGTGAGCGGGTCCGGGTTGAATGGAGCAATGCGTGGTTCGGATCCGTGTTGAAGGTCACCCCGCCGGGATGGGCTCGGGGTAAAAGGGGATACAGATGGTACTTGCGCCCACCACGTGCACATGCTTCCCCCCCTACTCTGGTAAGGCTAACCTTCAGATGGATTGATGGTATAGGGGATTTAGCTGGAACCGAGATGCGTTTTGGGAGGACATCGCTGCGTCGTCTGTTGGGTTTTGACAAATTGGGCTAGTGGTGCTCTCCCTGCTCCCGGCTTAAGCACACCCTCGTGGAGTGCTGGCGCCGGGGATGCCTCCCCTGCGGTGTGTCGTTTGGGATTGTGAGCCCCCCCTCCCCTCCGCGTTCCCGCATGGTCGCAGCAAATGAGGATTCGGCGCGAGTACTGCAGACAGCGGGCACAACTGGAGGAGGTGATGGCCTGTGTGCAAGTAGTGGGCCAGGAGACGTACGCGGAGCTGGACAAGGTGAGAGAGAGAGAGAGAGCATGCAGACATGCGGACGTGGGGCCCAGAAGCTGGGCAACGTCGATCACGCTGTGCGCATGGTGCTTGCCATGTCTCCCCGACCCACCCAGAGACCCCGACCTATGGCCGTAACTATCTTCCAACGTCATTGGTGGCGTTGGCGGCAGTCAACGTGTCCGGGCAGTAGCCTGTCCGCAAGCCCATGTACCTGCATATCATAAATTTATATAGGATTAGGAACGCACACAATTCGCTCAATAGCGCTGTACCTTATCACCTCTGGTGTTCAGGGAGTTTACCAAACCATTTCACGGATTTGCACGGACTCATTTGACACACATCTGGGTGAAGCATACGTCTCCCAACGCTAAGGGTTGTGCGCATTTGTGGAGTACGGCATTTGTGTGTATGTGCATATGTTTGTATGTGTATGCACCGCATTTGATGTGTCTGCAATGAGCGCCCGGACAGCGGCGGCCCGTATGAATAGTCTCCTCAGCCTTGGTCTTCCAATCACGTAATCACGTCTCATAATCAAGACTTCATTCCTCCGCGATTCCATGCACGCACAGTCAGCAATGACGAACAGCGTATAGCTGGGCCACACAAGTGTTGCCACAACCGACCTGTTAGCCGCCGTCTGCCGCTGTCTTTCAACACTTGCCGCCTGCAGGCCGTGAAGCGCATAGGCGCCGAGGTGGCGCTACTTCCCTTGGACGCACAGCCCTCCGTTTCCTTGGACCCCCGGCCCGCGGCCCTCACGGCGGCGGCTCACGTGCCATCCACCACGACCCTCTCCTCCCGCATGCGGAGGTTCGCTCTGGCGGAGCTGCTGTTGGATGACACCTACTGGTCGTCAGCACACATGGCTGCCAGTCTGGCGGCAGCGGCAGCGGCTGCGGCGACGGGGGCGGGCCAAGGCCGCTCCGCCGCGCCGCTGGGACTGGGCAGTGAGGAACACCAGCTGGTGTACAGCCAGGGGTTACGTTCGTGCCAGCTTGCGCAGGAGAAATGGTCGACGCTGCCTTGGTGCCGCTCAGGCAAGGGCGGCGCGTTTTCCTTGACGGAGGCTCAGCAGGGCCAGGGGTTGTTTTAGTGTGGCCGGTTTCGAAGAAACGGTGCAGCCCTGCGTGCGTCAACAGTCCTGCTGTTGGGTTTACGGTTTTAGGAAAATCCTTTAAAACCCTAAAGTGTTAGCCTCTGACTCGGTGAATTTCCTTGCGACTCTTGACTACAGAAGAGGGGCCGGGCGGCCCGCGGGGTGTCGACCCGTGTCCTTGTGAATGTCTGATGCACAGTGGTGAATCAGCAGAAGTGACCATTGCTGGGGAGCTTTGTTAATTGTAACCCTAAGTGCCACTGAAGTACCGGTGTCCAGTAGTTCGCGTCTGATCTGGTGATGAGGTTGATGACACACAGCGACTTTATGACAGTGGATGGAGTCGGACAAGTACGTGGGAGTGATTTCGGTGAAACATGATGAAAGGGTGCATAGTGGATAGCGCGTATCCGCACTGCCGTGTAAATGCTGACCTGCGTAGGCAGGGCCGATAGGGGGGAGGAGGCGACCCTCCCAGCGGTCAACGCCCTCGCCTAGGTGACTATTTACGTCATATCGTACATACGCTGTGGTCTCTTGCCACTGATGAAATCTCGCTCCAGTTATGTTTTGTTATCGTGTCGGTGGAGGGCGGGATCCCTCGGCTACTTCACAAGGATGGAGGCGCAAAGAGAGCTTTCCGAATCATGGTGTCGGAAGCGGGTTAGGGAGATTGCCAGCTTCAACGTAATAAAGTGGAACTCTCGCTCCTTTCGGCAATGGGTGTGTAAAAGCCCCTGTCCACAGGGCCCCGGCGGGCACGGAACCGCCAGCAGTAGCACGATATACGGATAGATCCAAAAATCCATCATAGATCAAAAATGTTGAGCCTTTTCGCGGGGCGTGGAGCCCCTCCTTCCGCCTGCCCTGCCTCCGCCCACCACCAGCGGCTCCAGGAAGGGTTCAATCGCAGTACATCTTTACGATGACAAGCTGCTGCCGCCGCCGCCGCCGCCGCCGCCGCCATTGCCTTCATCGCCGGCGGATCTGCACCGCCATGATGCTGGTTGCGGGCTTGTGCATTTGCCGGCAGTGCGAGGTCTCGGAGCCAAAAGGGTGCAGGGAGGGACCCGTAGTGAGGGCGACCCGCAGGCCATCAAGGCGCGCAGCAGACTTCCTCGGGCTTTGTAGGATGTGCTCAAATGCCTGTGCTCAGCGCTGCTGCCTGCTCGCATCCTACGGCGTGACCGCCTCCTCCTAGCCCTCCAACACCTCCTCCTAGCCCTCCAACACCTCCTGGCCCTCCAACACCTCCTGGCCCTCCAACACCTCCTGGCCCTCCAACACCTCCTGGCCCTCAGCTGATTCGCCCCCCTCCCCTCCGAACCAGTGGAAGCGCTCTGCGTTGCGCTGAAAGCCCAACCCCTCAAAAAGGGCGATCGAGGCTGCGTTGTCCTCCACGATGTACCTGTTACCGCCTCGGGGGCGGGCGGGCCATGGAGCAGCAGGGGGGACGAGGGGGGCAGGAAGGCGAATACACCGGACCTGATTCCGCTGTCAAAAAGCTGCTATATATGGAGTAAGTTTGCTGCCCGCAAGGGTGGGGGGTGACGGCTGTGGATGGAAGCAGAGGATAGAACAATTGGACACAAAGTGCCGCCAGATTCCTCCCCTCCTCAGAGGCCTGAATGCACGTCCGCGTGCTGCTCTCGGAAGGTGGTCGCAAAGTGTTCCAACATCGCAAATGTCGAGGAGCTCCTCGATATCAATGCGCACCGCGAGTCGAGACGTTGAGTCCTCAAGATGCCATGTAGCGAGTTATTGCGCCCTCACGATATCCCTGCCCACCCGGGTATTATATTACGGGTACGGAAAGAAGCCACTCACGCGAACACCTCGTTGCTTGCAAGCCGGGATCCGCCACCGCAGCAGACAGCGCTGCCGCCGTTCCCTTGTCGGTCCCCAATATGGACACCGACCAGCAACCGTTCGGTCATTTTTCGGACGCACCGCCGCATGAGACCCCGCCGGCGGTGAGGCGGCACCGTGTGAGCCATCCCGATAGATCCGTCGGGGTACTGCAAGATCCAGGCAACGGCATCAGACTGAATGGACGTAAACTCAGTGGACATGGACTCATTTGCCAACCCAGCGGTTTCAATGTCGTTGCCGGCAGTGCCAGTGACAGGTGCAATGCCTGAAGAGCTAGGGGATGCTAACTCGTGCGCCGTTTCATGTGTACGGCAACCTGTTGACAACTTTGTCATTCGCATGGCTTCTGTGGGACGAGCGTCATTCCACTGGAGCCGTACACATGCGGTGTGGCGGTGCGCTACTAAAGCTCGGACGAGCGGCAGACTGTATGGCGAACGGTATGTCCATAAGCTGTTCACAAGACAGGCGTCGGCCTCGGACCGAAGCTCGTCCAATACGTACGAATTCTCAAAACCCTGGGCAGGGGAAATGGGGAGGGAAGGAATTCGGTAGCAATAGGTCGGTAAAGGCGCACCGGGCAGGTGGACAATCCTCATGACGGTGCGGACCGGGCTTAGGGTGATCCCGGTTCCCTCACCTAGCTACCTAACGGTCGTACGACGAGTCTTGTGCATTTTTTAACACACATACACATACATAGACACAACCGGACTCACACATGTAAAAGTACGCACACGGAGCACAGGGGAGTACGGACAGGGGGGTTGGTTATTGTCTTGATATCAAACTCCCACTCATTTGCCCCCGACCTGGGGCCTTATGCGGCCGTAAAGTCACCGCTACAGTGCAGATATCGCTCTCTACACCCGCATTGACAACGCACAGGACGACGATCGGAACCAACCGGCATCAACCGGGACAACCCACACGTTATGCGACACACGTCAACACCGCACCTTCAGATCATCCGACACTGTTTCGCAGTCCGACCCCGGCGAGTGTTCGCTCGCCCTCACCGAGAAGCTGCCACCCTCACCGCCTGAGAGCGCCCCTTCTGTCTCCGGCGGCAGCTCCCGAATCCAGTACCTAAGCACATACACGTACGGTATACGATGTACGGTACGGTGTACGATCCCACGGCTTCATTCGACTTTGGCTTCCTAACAGAACCCTAACAGAGAAAGTAAAACCATCGCGCGATCCTGGCAGCCAGAAGCAGTACGTTCTGCTCCCCACTCCCCCCATTAACAAGGTCGATATGCCCATCCGCCGCGACCCTATGGCGGGGCACTGCCCCTCCGACCTCCCTGTCCATGCCCCAACCCGGATACCGGTGGCCGCTTACTCCACTAACAACCGCAGCCCAACCCGCCAGGCCCCTTGCCATACTATGCAAAGCCGGGCATAAGCCTCATATAGAAACAAACCTGTAACAGCCTTCATCCCACACCTCGCCGTACCCCGCCTCCCTCAGCGCTTGCTTCATTGCCGGCGCGGCGTACGCAGGTATGGCAGAGAAGGCCAGTCGGCCAGGGCCGGGCGGGTAGGGCAGCGCCAGGATGCCTCGCAGCGCCGACACGAAGAGATCAACCTGATGGTTTCGGAGGTTTCCCTGCTGGTGGTCGCATGGGCAGTTGGCATGGGTGGTTGATGGTTGGTGGTTGGTGGCAGTCCAGATCTCGGTTCTCTTCACACCAGGTGTACGTGGCCGAGTTGTGAACACCGAGTGGTGAAGGTGAGTTAATACGTTGAGCGAAATATGCTCATTCCAGCAGCAGAGGGTCATACCCTGTATGCAGGATGTTTATCGTATCCTGATAGACGCCCCTTAGGGGATAACCAGTGCGCATATCGTGCTGTGTTTATATTAATCCTACATATATATGCATACACACACATTTATGTATACATATATACATATACTATGTATCTATCTATATATGTATAGATGAAATGGTGTCATATTGGCAAAAGGATACTTCCGGACCGGGCAGTGGCAGCTACGGTTTTCGACGCACTCAAGAGGCACCTCTTAGGTCCTTTCCAAGCCGAATTGTTGGCGACAGAGTCGCAAATGGAACGATGGATGTTGGCTAGTGGATTTTGGTGACTTATAAGCACCTGACCGGCTGTATGTGTGTGCCCGTGTGTATGTTGTGTACCGCAAGGCCTCACCGGCTGTGACTTCACCCCGCTCGATATCGAATTCCCCGACACTGCTGGGAAATGATCCTCGACAAATACTGAGTATGAGCTTCTGCCAGGCCAAATGCTGTACACCACCAATATTTGAGCAGCCTTGGCGAGGATCCTTAGCACCTCCGCTGCAGGCACAGCTTCCCATTAAAGTTATCCTCATCATAGAGCGAAGTTGTTTAATTCATTCCCGTACAGCGACCCAGTGACCCACGTTGAGCAAGGTCTGGCGCTGCAATGTAAATGCGCTTTCGTACACAGGTATCTGCTAAGAGATGCAAAGCCCGATATGGATCATTTAAGCTATCACAACGGTTGATAAAAAGTCTCTTAAGTTCCGGGAGGTCATCTTCTTGGACGAGAGTTAAATTAGCAAAGCTCGTCCTTGACGCTGAATTCACAAGCCCCCGATCACCAGGTGCATCCAAGTTGTCCGTCATTGGCTTGTTGTGCAGTTTCCGCATCACGCAGCTTGGGACGTGTTCCCAGGCAAAACCAAACCGATGGTCGCGGCCCCGATACCCTGGAGATCCTTTAACGCTGCAGTTCATCAAAAGTAAAAAAGCAACACTAACACCGCAAGGTGCAAATGTTGAAAATGTTATGATCTGGCTACATTAGAAGGCTAGCAGGACCAGGGCAGGCCAATATATTTCCGTTAACTAGCTTACGACCCTCAATAAACGCCGCACGCCCCAATGATAATCGTGAATACCTCTGCAAGTATCTATGAGAAAGGCTTTATTGCTTTTTATATGACCATGGATTTAACCATGGAAGTTCGGAGCGCCAGACATATTTCATGGCGCTGAACCACGGGTCCAGCGTCATCATTTGTTCTTATCCTTACTGATACATCGCAATACAGTTTTGCAGAATCAAATATAATGGTGATAAAATTTCTGCTTTCTTTGGCCAATAGTTGATTCGGCTCAGTTCAGACGCGGGCAAAACGTTCAGCAATTCCTGAGAGGCACCGCGTCTTAATTTCCTTCCCGGAACCCCATTTTGGGGCGTTCTCTTCCTCAAATGGGAGCTGCGCTCGGCCGCTGTGTCCGCTGCGGGACTGGAAGCCCGGCCGCGGAGTCTGATCTCAACGCCGCCCGCTTCATCACGTCAGGCGTTGCTAATCCTAATCCCAACGAATTAAGTCAGGTTGCCGATCCTCATGGCCTGCAACCAAAGATTATGTCCTCATCCAGGGCCGCAGCTCAGATTAGCCCCGAGCAACGCATTACGGAGCGGTCGGAATACCGTATGTCGGAGCAGCCGCAGCTTGTAGCTATCGGCGAGTCACCCTCCTGGCCGGCCACTGCGGCGGTAACAAAGCCGGCAACGAGAGCACAAAAAGAAGGATCCGGTAATGATCCGAAGTATCAGGAGGAACATCAGGAGGAGCATCAGAATGCGCAAAACCGCCAACAACAACCAAATCCGCGGCAGCCGCGAGCTATCAGCCGGGCCGAGTGCCCCCTGGTTCCGGAGCCGGGGAGCCTGACACTGCCCTGGCCGGCCCGGCCCGGGAGCCCAAGCCACACCGCGTCTGCGAGCATCACCTCCACGGACATCCCCTTTGGTGCGACTCGAGCCCACAGACCCCCCGCCTGCGTGCCGCATCATCGCCCGGCCGCAGCGCCGCCTGCCGGTCTGCCACCCGCAAACCCCGCACAGCCCCCCGGGGCAACGAGGGGGGCCGCAGCGCCGCCTGCCGGTCTGGGTCGTCTCCGTGACCGCGGAGTGGCGTCGGCGTCGGCGTCGGCGTCGGCGGCGTCAGCGGCGGCATCGGAGTCTCCTTTCGCCGCCGAACCCCCATCAACCCCAGACGAGTCGACACCCAGATCTGCTTCCGCAAACAGCTCCTCCCCCAGCGGGTACAGCTCCGGAACCGGCGGGGCTGCTCGTCCGGATGACTCGGCAGCTGCCGGCCTCAAATCCCCGCCCACGGAGTACCGGGTCATGCCGCCGCCGCCGCCGCCGCGCCCCCCTTTTCCGCCGGCTACTGCTAATTCCTCCAGCGCCGCCGGCATTGGGGGTCTAGGCACCTCAGAGGTCGAGGATTCCGTGTCGCCTGTTTTGGCAACGACATCCCTGGTGGCACGCGGGAGGTCTCAGTCTCAGTCTCAGTCTCAGTCTCAGCGGATGCGGGGCTCACCGCCCTTCCTCCTCCACCACCACCACGCCAATATGTCCTCATCCATGGCATCCTCTTCCGCCGCCAACTCTGCTGTGCTGGTCTCCATCGGCGCTAACGTACCAACGTACCACTCTGGGCTGCAGCCCCTACAGCCCCTACAGCCCCTGCAGCAGCTTCCGCCGCAACAACCATCGCCGCGGAACAGCCTGGCGGCGGCCCTGGCTCACGCTGAGGGCTCCCTCAGCGGTTCGTCCTGGCTACAGCCACCTCCTGCACCTCCACCTCCACCTCCACCTCCACAGCAGCGGCAGCGGCAGCAGCAGCAGCAGCGGCAGCAGCGGCAGCAGCACCGACAACGACAACCAGAAGCAGCTCTGCTCGAGTTGGTCGCAGCAGCAGCGGGGGTGTCATGTGTGTCGGAGAGGCCGCGGGGCCCGACATCCGCGCAGGTGGCGGCGGCGTTTGCGGCTTACTTGTACGGCGAAGGTGACGGCGAGGGTGGGCAACTGCAGGGCGCTGCTGACACAGCCGTCCGCGGCATTCCTCCTCCTTCTCCTCCTGGAGCGCCACCGCCACCGATACAACAGCAGCAGCAGCAGCAGGCAGGGAAACAGGGCCTGGGCGACCTGGCGCCTGCGACACCAGCCTCCGGGCTTGATGTCCCTGCTGCCCGTGCACCCGCCGCCATCTCCACCTTCCCAGCGGGCGCCGGAGAGACTGCACCCCAGAGAGGACGAGGACCAGCTGATGCTGCAGCTGAGCACGATGCCAGTGACATCGTTGGGCCCGGAGTTATACGACCGCCTGACGTCGTACCGTACGGCGGCCGAAACCCAATGTCCGCACCGGGTAACGGGCCGGTGGGAGTGGTGGCACCGCAGATTGGCGGCGGCCTCACGGCCCGAGGCGGCCGCTTGGATAGGGTGTCCAGCAGCAGCGGCGGCGGCGGCGGCGGCGGCGGTGGCAGTCAGAGAGCGGGGCCAGGTTCGGGGGCGGGGTCGAGTGGCATGGCCGGAGGTCGTCTTCCTCCCGGTCATGGCTCCTCAGTAAGTGGCAGCAGCCGCCTGGGGCTGCAGTTCCGCCCCCGCCCCTGCCCCCGGAGGGAGCGGAACGTGATGGCGGACAGAGAGACGGAACCGGGAGTAAACAACACCGGTATCATAGCTGGAAACGCCAGCAGCGACGCCAGCGGCGACGCCAGCGGTGACGCCAGCGGCGACGGCGATTCCTCCTGCCTTGAGGAAGAAAGAGATGATCTGGGAGGCGCGGGGCCTGTGCCTGCTGAGGCTGCTGCGGCCAACCAGGGAGATCAGGGCCAGCCTGCCAGTACAAGAGGCAAGGGTGCGAAGTTCCGTGAGAAGTACGGCACCATGGCGGCGGCTATGGGGCTACGTACGGCACCTGACCGTCACAGCCGTCCCGCGCAAACGGCACCTGCGACCCTCAGGGCGCAGATGCGGGCGGCGGCGGCGGCAGTAGCAGCGGCAGCAGCAGCCGGTGCATACACTACCGGCGGCGCGGACGGCACCGTCGCCACGGTCACTGGCGGCAGCGTCGACGGTGTCGGTGGAGGCCGCGTCTTCAAGTCTAGCATCAGTGGCCTTGCGGGTCGCATCTGCGGCGGCGCTGTTTCGCCGTACAAGCCGCGTGGGTCCACGTCCGCCAGATTGCCGCCGCCTTTAGCAATGGTCGATTCCGGGTACAGCGGCAGCGGCAGCGGCCACGGAGGCCGGTTGCTGGGCGGCGGCGCAATCCTCTTGTTGGGCGGCAGCGGCGCTTCTGAGGGCGCTGCGGGCGCCTCCCCGCTGTCGGAACTCAGTCGGCCCTTCCCGCTGCTGGGGACGTACGCCTCAGGGACGGGCAGCATGAGGGGACGGCTGACGTGCCCCGTTGTGGAGGAGGACGGCGAAGGGGGGGAAGGGGGGGAAGGGGGGGAGGAAAGAGACGACGTGGAGGCGCGTGCACAGCAGCGGCGGCAGCAGACTAATCGGAACGGGGCCGCCGCCGCCGCCACCGCCGCCGCTGCCGTGGCGGTTCCGCAATTTGGGTCGCATGTATCCTCAGTCGTATCGACGTTGTCTTGGAGCTCTACGCCGGGGGGGGACCCGGGGGTCAATGAAGCTGACATCGCCCCGGCAGAGGCGGCGACTGCCGTCGTACACCTGGCGGCGGACGAGTGCTTACGGGGCCTTTCTCCCTGCGCCAGTCCCAGTGTCGCCCCCGGCGCCGTTGCCACCGCCGCGGTTTTCGGCGCGTCCGCGATACCGTCCGCGCCTTTCAACCGGCGGCCTCTGCCTCCGCCGACTGCCCCGTACACCTCGTTCCCTCTCCGCCCCCGGCCCCAGTCACCCGCACGGGACGAGACCGTCTCCCCATTCCAGTTCAGGAGAAATCCGGGACACAGCCAGGGCGAGGTGACCAGTCAAAGTCAAAGTCAAAGTCAAACACACAGTCCGACTCGACGGCCCGGCCTGGTCATCCAGGGTCGGGGCCAGAGCCCAGACCGGAGCTACGGACAGACAAACTCCAGGTCTTCACACGGATCCCAAGTCGCTCCGCCGGCGCCAGGGGGGGACCCCGCGGCGCAGCCGGAACATCTGCCGTCGACTGAGGCGGTGACGGCGGTGGCGACGACGGGTGATGTGGTGGCCGCGGCGGCGGCGATGGTGGTGGTATCGCCCTTTTCGAGGACGCCGGGCATGCACTACTGCACTGGGGACGGCAGCAGCACCCGCAGCGGCGCCTTTGGGGGCTTGGCGGCGGAGGCGACCGGGCCGCGGGGTAAGGGAGCCAAAGGTGGGGCGACAGGCCACGACAGGATGCTCGAGTAATGTCGTGTCGTACCGCGTCCTCTTGGGGGGTCGAAAGGGCGACGGCGCGGCAAGATGGGGCCAGGGGGGGAGAGGACGGACGATAGACATCAGAGGGCGGTGACGACGGGCACCTCCCGAGGATGGCAGGGAGGGAGTAGGCGACGTGTGTTTAGGCATGCGAGGGTTTCATCTCAATGTACGGCAGACCACGTGCCTCACATGCCTCATTCCCTCCTGCTGTCTCCCCCTCCCCCCCAGGCAGCATGTGGTCAGGTGCGGCGGTGTCGACCCTCTCCGCCCATTCCGCCACCGCCACTGCCAAGTCCCTGCCCAGCTGCCAGCCTAGCCACGCCGCCCCGGCCGCCGTCCACCAATCGCCGCAGCGGACCAAATCACCAGCAGCTGGTGGCAGCGGCGGTGATGAGGGCGGCCTAGCAAGCGGCGGAGCTCAGCTGCATCAGCCACCTCGGTCGGCCACATCGTCCATGTCCTCCATCACCGGCGGCGTTGCCTTCGCAGCTCTGGCGCCGCCGCCAGCTCTGGCGCCGCCGCTCGCCGTACATGAACGCAAGGCCTCAGCATCACCGACGGTGCCGGCGACCCCCTCGGCCACCCCCTCCACTGCCGGTGACGGGGGCTTTCTTAGCACAGGCGGTGGTAGCTACGGCGATCGGCCGCCGCTGGGCGAGGCGGCAGCGGCAGTGGCGACGGCTGATGACAGGCCAGGCGCGGTGACGCCGCCGCCGTCTGCATTCCCCACCATCTGCATCCTATCCCGAGACACAAGGCGCGGACCAGATCCAAGGGGGTTGGCTGATCAGGGTACGGCGGTGGCGGCGGCGGCCGTGGTGGGCAGGTTGAAGTCCTCGCCACCGAAGTCGCCACCGCCCTCCTCACCGGCCCCGTCATCGTCGCCGTCACCGTCACTCCCGAAGTCGTCGGCTGTACCCGGGGTAGCACTCGGGGGTGAAGTCCTGCCGCCACAGTCCCTCGCCTGTCCCACGGGTCCCACGGATTCTCGTTCGCTGCGCATCAAATCGAGAGACGGAACCGCCGATGCGGCGCTGCCCCACACCCCCAGCAACAACAAGAGCCCCGCACTTCCCCATCCAGAGGATTCGCCGTACGATCATGGACTTGGTGGTGCCAGCGGCGCCATTTTTGGTGACGGTAGCAGCGAATTCAGTGCTCTTGGCGGCGGTGGCGATGACGGCGGTGGCGATGACGGCAGCAACAGGATGTTGTCGTGGGCCTTACGTACAGCACCGGCAGGATGGGACGCGCTCTTTTCCCGCAGGCGCTCGTCCTCTGGCGGACACCGCCGCCGTTGCGGGCAAGAAGCTGGCGGTGGTGGCGGCAGCCGCGGCGGCGTCACTTCTGAGGCTTTGCTGCTGGCAGGAAGCGTCCACAGGGAGGGACGCCAGGGCGGGGCGGCAGCGGCGACGGCGGCGTTTGCTGGCGCAGAGGCTGCGCTGCCGCGGCTGGAATTCACATTCGGGGAGCCCCGGCGGCGGTCCCGGCGGCGGTCCTCTGTTGCTGTAGTGGTGAGTGGTGACTTGTCTGACCCCCCTCTCACGTTGTTCTCCCGGGGATTATCCTTATCAAATGATTTACGACGTGCGGGAGCGTGCGTGCTAGCGCATCGAGACGTAATTAAAGATATATGACATATGAATTACGTGACGATCATTATAATATGTAAATATAATATTAAAACAAAATCAAATAAAATAAAGAAAATAAAATAAAATAAAATATAACATAACATAACATAACATAACATAACATAACATAACATAATATAATATAATATAATATAATATAATATAATATAATATAATATAATATAATATAATATAATATAATATAATATAATATAATATAATATAATATAATATAATATAATATAATATAATATAATATAATATAATATAATATAATATAATATAATATAATATAATATAATATAATATAATATAATATAATATAATATAATATAATATAATATAATATAATATAATATAATATAATATAATATAATATAATAGTTATGCTGTTATATATATATGAGCGAGAGAGACAGGCATTGCTACTGGTTAAACAGGATCAGATGTTACAGAGAAGAAGCCGTTCACAGCTGCATTATGTTTGTAAGAAAATTCCAATATTGCGATTTTTAATATAGATTTATTGCAACCACCCTACAGGTGACGGCAGCACAGGCAGGGTACGGCACCTCCACCGGCGTCCTGACATCCAGACCCGTCAATATGCAGTACAACAGTCGTGAAGACGGCTGCGGTGGCTTCAGCCGGTCATCTCTTCAAAGTTCGCTTCCTGATGCTGCTACTGCCACAATATCGCCTGTAAATCCGCCTTACAAGAGCCAGGTAGCGGCGCCGTACAGCTCTGCGGACCCGGAATCGCCCTTTGGCGCTGCCGCCGCAGTGCTGAGCTCCGCCTTCGCTCGGGGGGCACCTGCCGGGGGTCTGCGATTGTCCTCAGCGGGTAGGGGAGCTGGTGCACTCCAGGGAGGGCCGGCAGACGCGGCCGAAGCGGCGGGGGCACGAGGGGAGCAGCAGCCGGTTGCGGCAGAAAAGCCGATGGTGGGTGCATCACCAGTTTGTGAGGGTTCCGCTGCGGCGGGGGAGACCTTCGAATTATCAGAGCCAACTGCCGGGGGGGCTTGGGCACGAGGGGGCCGCCGTGCGAACCGCGGCAAAGGCGGCAGCGGCGATGGTGGCGGCAGTGCAACTTGTACCGATGCTGTCGCCGCCACCGAGGTGGGGGGATCGCAGGTGGCGGCGGCGGCGGCGGCGGCGGCCATCACTGGCGGTATGGGTGACGATAAGGGTGGAGATAAGGCCCGCAGTGACGTTGGAAGCGGTGATATGGTTCCGTCGACTCGCCCTCCACTGCCCCGCCTGCGTCCCGCCGAAGTGCCCGCGCCCTTCATCTTCACTCTGGCCCCCTGCCCCCCCGGCTCGGAAGTGGACAACCTGCTGTCGCTGGTGGCCAACGCCTTCCAGGTAGGGGAAGGGGGGGAGCATGGGAGCATGGGACTCCAGGGGTGGTTCAGCTCGGTTCCCACATCCGTGTTTTCCCAGGCGAAACCCAGTTATACCAACCAGCGGTCGAGTAATTCATATGCTGCTCAACAGCAGTATGAGGTCTTGTGTATTTGTCTTCCCCCCTCCCCGTCCGCCACCCTCCCCCCGTTTCCCGCCTCCCCCAAACTCCCATTTGACAGGTGCCCGTGGTGATGGTGGCCGCACATCTGCCGGGGACGATATTCGTCAAAATAAACGAGGCAGCGCTGGCAGGCGCTGCTGCAGCAAATTCTGCTACTGCCGCTCGTGACGGTGGCCCCGCTGCCTCCGCCGCTGTTGCCGGGAGCTCCGCTGCCGCCGGGCTGGTGGCAGATATTGAGTGGCAGCTGCGACTGGGGGCGTGGGCGGTCGGGAGTGCGGACGTGCTCGGAGACGCTGAGGAGGAGCCATCTACGGGGAGGCCGGGGGCGGGGGCGGGGGCGGGGGCGGGCTGCGGCGTAGTCATCGTGGAGGACACCATGAAGGATCAACGGTACGTGCGTACGGCAGTTTTGAAGAAATGCTCGGTGGTACGGGTATGCAAGCTGCAAGGGGAAGCGGGTATTGGTGGGTTGTACGACATGGTACGCAGTACGGAATATCAGCTAACCAAGATATTGAGACACATGTTCAGACCATTTCAACATAATAAAGTGCGTTAGTCGACTTAGAATGAAGACCGCCACTACGTTGTGTGTGTACGGAGTCCGCAGGGTCTCCCGAGAGGCGTTTGTACGGATGGTACCGCCTGTACGGTTCGTCATAGCAGCTGCGCTGGAGGACGAGCGTGCGGCGGCAGCCAGCGCCGCGGCAGTGTTTGCGCAGTCCGATGGCGGGGCCGCGAACTCAGCGTCGCCTCTGGTGCCGGCGGTGGCGGTCGCCGGCGGCGGCGGGGATGGCGGCGGCGGCATCCCCCGACCCGGTCTGGGTACAGGCCGGGCTGGCGGTGCGGTGGAGGAGGAGGAGGAGGAGGAGGAGGAAGAGGAGGAGAGCGTGGGTGTCGCTGAGGCGTTGGGTCTCCGGCCGCTGGGGACGCTGTGTATGGCGGACTTCCAGGTACGGACGATTCGCTTTTTCTGGAGTCGTACGACAGGGCGCACATGGATCATTTGAAATTGCCGCACGGTCTCGCGATACCGCACAACATGTGAATGTGGGTGCTCGTGCAGCGGGTTTCCTCCCTACCTTCAGTTGAGGTAGGTTAGGGTCAGCGTTAGGGACACCGCTGCGGAACCTCCCAAACCCTCCCACGTTACCCCGCCCGCCCGGCCCCACTCCCCGCCCGCCGCCAGCCCCGTACGGCGGCCTCTATCGCGCCCGAGCTGCTCTCCAACATCCGCTACCTGCTCCTCAGCCAGCTTAGCAGGGATGTACGACTGTACGACGCGCGTCAGCGCTCAAGGGTAAGGCCTCCCAGCCAGCTATCTCCGTTAGCACCTGGCCATGTGCACCCGCCTTCCTCTCTTTTTCCACAGCGTCATGATGACGTCATGGCTGCCCCCGGTTGATGTACGGCAGGCGGTCATGTCGGATCTGCTGCTGAACTTGCAGCGACTGTTGGACCGCCACGACCGGTGCATCATGTTAGTGGACATGGGGGCGGGACCCATGGGTCGGTGGCCGGTGTTGTACGCCAATCACGCCTGGACTGCCCTTACCGGTACGGCCAACACCCCTCCCCCCCCCGGGACCCCCACAAAACCCCCGGACAAAGGCTTTCTGCACTGCAGAATATGTACGACTGTTACAAGCGTGTACGGATGCTGGTCAGTGCATGTGTGTGCTTGGGGTGTGAAAGGGGTGAGGCAGTGTCGTTGGGCCCCCCTTCAAAGGGTGCCGTACCCACCCTTAACTTCCTTTTTCATGAGCCATATGAGCTGGGGGGTATATTGGGACTAAATCCGGTGTCCGTAAGCTTCTCCCGTGCTCCTCTACCCCACGAGTTCGTACTATTAGAAAACACGTAACAACTGCCAAGGGCTGGCGGCAGCAATGACGTGTCATACCTTAACATACGACAACGTCGTACACCACTGAATGTGTATTACATTCACCAGGCATGCCGCGCTCGTACGTTGTCGGATCCGACGTAAAAGAGCTCTTCACCGCCGCTGCTCCACCACACACTAGCAGCGGCACCGCATCGGTGCCGTACAGTCCTGGCGCAAGGTCATCGCAGGCCACCATCTCCGCCACAACGACGACGACGGCGCCGCCGCTGCCGCCGCTGATGCCTCTGGACAGCGCCATCGCCGTCCAGAGCGCGCATCTGGTTCCGATCGACTGGTGTCGTTTCGCCGCCTCAGCCTTTCCGAACCAGGAAGACTTAGTGGTGGAAAACGTGGGACTGCCGACGGCGGCGGCAACGGCAGGAGACACCGTCGCCGCCGCCGCCGCCACCGCCTCCGACTGCCTTCACCCTATCAGCGGCCTGGTTAAAGGCGGTCCGATGCTGGTGGCGTTGAGATTCCGGTGCGGACTGTCACCCCGCGTGGGGTGGGGTGCGGTGGGGTGGGGTGCGGTGGGGTGGGGTGGGCGCCCTCAGTCGATGAGCCATATTGAGTCTCCCCATCCTGTTGTTGTTTTTGCGGGGGGCAAAAACAACATAAACGAACAGCCGTACATGTCCGTTGGGTGGGGGTTTTGGGGGGGGGATGTGTCGGGCGGGTTTCGCTTCCCAGAGCTAAGAGGGATTCTGCGTTCTGGGTCTGGTATTTTCGATCGAGATGTCGTACAGGAGTTCTCCTGACATACAGGGATCACGTTAGAGGTTAGTCATCATGCGTAATAAGCTTGCTCCCCGTCCCCATCCTGAATTCCCCTCAATCTCCCGGGGGGCTCGGGGGGCTTGGGTTTTCCATACGGCAGATTCGTATCGCGCGAGGCTGCTGATGACAGCGGCCTGCTTCCCCCCGGCTGGCGGCCCCTGATTGGGGCTATTGCTGAGAGGGGACAGGGAAGGGCGCTGCTGCTCGTCACGCCGCAGACAGACAGACAGACGGAGCAGCGGCAGCGGCAGCGGCAGCGGCGGCAGCTGGGCGGGCAGGGACAGACGCCGGCCGGAGTCGCGCGGTCTGGGCAGCAGGTTGTGGGCCCGGGAGGGGAAATGGGGGCCCTGGTCGTACACCATCATGACAGGGGGAGGGGGCGATTTGTGTCAGGGTTTTGTGGCCGCATGGTGGTATGGGGAGTACATATTGTGCGTGGTGGTGGAGGGGGTTGAGGAGGAATGGGGTTGGCAAAGGAGTAGCCAGATAAGAATACGACATGACGGGGGGTTATCATGTTGCTCCAGATTAAAAAACAGTTAGGATCCAAACGGTTTTTACGACGTTTCCGGGATAAGCAGGACAGCTAAAGGAAGCTTCCAGTAATCGTACGGCCGGAGGTGAGGGTCAGATAGACTCTCAACGTCCATGATTCACATTTGCATATCGTACCTTTTGCATACCATCATGAGGTTGTGTATTCCTCCCACCCATAGTAATATCTTGTCGTGCATCTGCCGTACTGCAGGGCGATGGTCGCTCCTTGTCCATGCGGCCGGGATTGCGCCGCATTCATGTCCCCGGCTTGGACCTGAAGCATGTCCTGGGGCGAGGGGGTTTCGGAGCGGTGTACTATGGTCTGTGGTACGGGATGCCGGTGGCGGTGAAAACCCTCGACACGGGGTAAGTCCACCACACCACACCGTTACGGGTTGTCGAAGGGACCCAACCGCGGATTGGCGGATTACGGCGGTGGAATAAGGCCTACTGGCCAATAAGGGATACGGCTGCATGTGATGACCTCCCTGGAGGCTCCTGGCTGAGTCACAGACTGGGAGGGAGGGCGTGTGGCGTGCTGGGGGCGGAGTCACGGTGAAGCTATGGATGGCGGACAGTGGCGAGCCCCCATGGGCGTCACCCTAATCGCCTCTACCCCCCTCCCCCTCGTTCTTTGCCCCTGTCATCCTCTCTTCATCCTTCTCTTTCCGTACGTCCACGTGGCCCCGCATCCTAATCTGTGCCTTCTTGTGCTTTTCTTCTTTCACAACTGCCCCTCTCAACCCCTCTCCGGTGTCCTTCCCATTCCCGCGTATGCCCATGTCGTACTCTTCGACTGTCGTCCTGTCGTTCCCCAAATATGCGTCCTGCCATTTTTTTTCAGATTTAATTTATTACTCCATGGCTATTTCACATGGCTATTACACATTTTCCTCGGTTTCAAGTCTCCGTGGCCTTGTATTGACTTGTGGACCTGTACACTTATCCTCCCGCGCCGCTCCTTTACCTCTGCGCCCACTCTTCTTCTTCCTCCTCTCGCATGTGCACGTTCTCGCCGTTGCGGCTGCTACCGCCGCCGCCGCTGCCCCAGGTGAGGTCGTGCTCGCGACAGACCGTGCTTCGGTTGCTTGGTCCGCGCGCGGTCTTCAGGCTATCCCGAGCTGGGAGGGGGGTGGGGCGGTGGGCGGTGGGGTGAGGGCGCCTTGGTTTTCCACAAAAAGGGGGTTTGAGAGGTACAGATGCCGCATGACAGCGGCAGCGGTCGGCTATCAGTTGTCGTCATTTCCTACTTCATCGGCAAACCCAACATGAATGTACTTTCACGCGGTAAAACTGTTTCGCCGCCAGCAGCAGCAAGAAGGCCAATAGTACGAGTATTGCGCATGGACGCAAGTATTGCCTTATTTCCTGCTTTTATTCGCGTCGGCCTTGGCGGCTGCCACCTGGCTTACGTTGGAAAACGCTTTCACCATTTCGCCACCGTCTTGGACGGAGCTACTACACCTCGTCCCTCCCCCCCTTCCCCATACGCGGTTAGCCATGCTGTACGGCAGCGTCTACAGCGGTATCACGTCTCCTTCATTCGTCTTCTCCGCCTTTTTTAAACCCCCCACCGTGTTGATACCCATGCGCCTATACCCACTGCAGTAGCAGCAAGCTCTCCGTACACGGCGCCTCCCTGGAGGCTACCATGGGCCAGGCCCTGGACCACCCCAACATCGTCAAGACGCTGCTGTACGTCGAGAGCAGCAGTACACCGGCACCGACGGCTGCAGCCACCAGCTCCGCCGCCGGCGCCGTACCGCTAGGGATTGCCGCCGCCATGAAAGTGGCTACAGCCGCCAGCATCCCGCCTGACGCCGGTCCAGCCACCCCGCCAACGGCACCAACATCGGTTCAACTGCCGTACCATGCCGTAAATGGCCTTGGAGGGCGTGAAGGTGGCGTCCTCCCCGTTGGCGGCGTCCCACCCCCCGCCGTTGGATCGCTGGCGGAGCTCGCGGACCTCTCGCTGACGCAACCTGCACCGTCCATGTTTCCCGTGGATCGTTTCGCGGGCTTCCGTACACTGATGAGGGACGGCAGCGTGCGCGATAATAACATGTACGGTATTGGAGATGGAAGTACCGGACCCAACTTCTTTATGCTGGGGGGCCTGCCGGGGAGTCCTACTGGACGTGGTGGCGGCGGCGGCGGCACACTCGGCAGCGGTCGCCATTCTGGCGAGCTTCCGTCGGGGCCGACCGAGGGGGAGGGCAGCAGCAATGTCGTTGTACGACGGCTTTTCTGTAACATTCCTCGTTCGGTGCGTGGGCTTTGCAGCAGCGCCGTCAATCTACGAACGCTGCAGCCTGTCGATGAGGCCGTACCACAACCCGTATCCTGGTCCATACAAAGTGGGAACGGCAGTGACTCAGTGTCGGCGGCCGCCACAGGACCTGCCGACACCCGGGCCGCTGCGGATGTCGCTGCTATCCCAGAGCCACCCGGAAGGCGTCGACCGTCATCCTTCGCGGGCCTTATGGCTGGCGGGGAGTCAATCCAAGTGCAGACCCCGCCGTGGCATTGGCGTGGCAGTAAACAGTCATCGCCACAGCTGCCGCCGCCGCCGCCGCCGCAGCAGCAGCAGCAGCCTCTAACGGCGCAGCGGCTGGCGGCCCTGACGGACGATGAACCGGCTGCCATATTTTCCACCGCCGCCGCCACCGCAAGCATTCGGATACCAAGGGGTGGTGACGGCAGCGCCGCCATCCCCGGAATGCCGCCGCCGCCGCCGCCGGGTCCGCAGGGCTCGGATCGCGTACTGAGTGGTCCGGGCTTTGGCGTCGGCGGCAGCGTCGGCGGTGGCAGCTTCCGCCGCAGCCTCAGTGGCAGCAGCCTTTGGACGAGCATGACATCGGCACAGATAGCTGCCGCGACCAGGCTGACATCAGCGTCGGCGCTCGTATGGCAACGGCTGACGAGCGGACAGGGGGGCGACGGAAGCTCTGGCGATGCAATCTCATCATACGCGGCGTTATGTGGGCCTGATGGCGCTCAGGTGCAGCAGCCGCAACAATACCTACACTACCCTCAGGCGACGTACCTTCATCTGCGGCAATTTCGTAATACCGGAGGCCACATGCACGGCCCCAGCGGCGGCGGGGTCGGCGTCGGAGCCATGGCCAGTAGCGGCAGCCGAAGCGGCCCAGGTGTACGGCCTGAATGGGATGGATGTGCAGCGGCGACAGGAAGACATTTGGACGAGACGGCGGGGCGGCTTCCGCCGTTGCCCGTACAGCCGTCACGACGGACGTTCTGGAGTGGCCCTAGCGGTCTGGTGGCTGATGATTCACTGAGAAGTACTGCAGCAGTCAGCCATCTACCCCTGATAATGCAGATGTCGTACGCATCCCGTGCGTCCATGACGCCGGGAATGGTCGAGGGAGGGCTACCTGAAGCTGGCGGGGTCGGCGCGAGGACCAGGCCAGGTGTTGGCAGCGGCGGCGGCGGCGGTCACGGCAGTCCATTTGAAGAAGCCGCCAACCAGCTGCCTCCACCGCCGCCGCACTTGCTTGGGCGCGTCGGATACGCGCCAGTAACTTCCACATACCGTACGGCATCTATGCCGCCGAATCTGCCGCCGCTTCCCCCGACACCCGACTGCTCGCCGGGGAGCAAGGCGGCGATGAAGGCGACCCCGCCACCGCCAATGCTGCCGCCACCGCCACAAGCACTGCTGTCGGCGACGGCAGCGGCAGCAGCAGCGACGGTGCCTCCGTCGGCGGCTCTCACAGCACTACCAGCGGCCCGTCGTACATTGGAACAAGGCAACGGCGTCTCTCTTCCGGCAGAGCTTTCAGGGGTGCAAGATCTATTTGAACAGCCCATGGGCGTAAACCGCACAGTATTCGTACGGAAGAAGCAGTGCGGCGCTGCCGATGCAGTTCGAGGAGGGCTTCCTGCGCCGGCTGATGGGGCGACCTCACTGCCGCTACATGCTGGACTGGTGGCGCGGGTTGCCGGTGCCTCCACGGCCGTTGCCGGTGGCGCTGGCGGCGGCGGCGGAGGAGGAGGAGGAGGAGGTTCCAATCGCAGCTCCGCCTCCTTTTCGGTGATTGATAGCGACAGTGACTTGATGGCACCTACCCTGGACAGCCCTCGTACGGCAGCGAGAAAGGAGCGGCAAGCGAGGAAAGCGGCGGCAGCGGCAGACGCAGCGGCGGCGGTGACGGCGGCAACGTCGGCGGATGCCTCCCTAGGTGTCATGACGATGGCGGGGCCCGCCAGCGCTGGCGGTACAGCTGGCGGAGCCGGCAGCTCGATGACGACTGCTGCTGTAACGGAACCGCCGGACGAGGTTTGGATTGTGATGGAGTGAGTTGTTCGTACAATGCACCGTACTTGGCTTATCTCCCTGTCTCCCTGTCTCCCTGTCTCCCTGTCTCCCTGTCTCCCTGTCTCCCTGTCTCCCTGTCTCCCTGCCTCCCTGCCTCCCTGTCTCCCTGTCTCCCTGTCTCCCTGTCTCCCTGTCTCCCTGTCTCCCTGTCTCCCTGTCTCCCTGTCTCCCTGTCTCCCTGTCTCCCTGTCTCCCTGTCTCCCTGTCTCCCTGTCTCCCTGTCTCCCTGTCTCCCTGTCTCCCTGCCTTCCTGTCTCCCTGTCTCCCTGTCTCCCTGTCTCCCTGTCTCCCTGTCTCCCTGTCTCCCTGTCTCCCTGTCTCCCTGTCTCCCTGTCTCCCTGTCTCCCTGTCTCCCTGTCTCCCTGCCTTCCTGTCTCCCTGTCTCCCTGCCTTCCTGTCTCCCTGTCTCCCTGCCTTCCTGTCTCCCTGTCCTCCTCCGCAGCCGATTCTGCTCACGACTGCCGTGCACTGAGCTGGACTCTCTGACGTCCCTATGGCCCTATGTTGTTTGCCTGCTCCCTCTATGAGAACCTCTCTCCGAAACCAAACACGTACGAATCCGCCCCAGGTACTGTGACCTGGGGACGTTGCAGGTTAGTGAGTGGGTTTGTGCAGCTGTCTGTGTCTGTGTCATTTATGTCGGTGGCATGACAGCACATCGTGAGATGTGCCGCCGGTTGTTGGTTGTAACGGTGCGCGTGCTGGTGCGAGATGAGCAGCAGGGAGAGGGGAGAGGGGGGTTTGGAGGGCGCACTGGGTATTTGCTCGATGCTGCCGGTGCTTTGCACATTCGGTGCCGGTTGCGGGTTGCCCTGGAGGCAACGAGGGCGCCCTCCGCCGCCTCCACCTCCACCTTCCCCCCTCACCTCCACCTCCAAACCACGGCCCCCAGACTGCATTGGAAAGAGGTCTCTTCGTGCAGCCGCCTGACCCTGGCAGCGCCATACACCCCAGTGGAGGTACCTCCGCCGCTGCCGCCGCCGCAACCGCCGCCGCCACCCTCGCCGCCTCCGCCGCTTCCGGTCGAGGCCGCCGACCCTCCTGCATGGTCTTCTCTCAACATCTTCCGCATCCTCTGGGTGCGGGCAGCGGCCTGGGGCCGCCGGGGCCAGCAGCTGACGGCGGCGGCGGCGGCGGTGGCGGCGGCGGCAGTGGGACCGACGGGCGATTTGCCTTGCAAGCCCCGGCCTCTCGCGATGTGGACATGCGGGCACTTCTCGCCACTGGTTTGGAAATCTCGTCAGCGCTGCTGTACCTGCACTCGCTGGTCAGTGCGGGATGGGAGGAGGGAGGTGTACTGCGGACGTACGGTTGCACATGATAAGATGAAACATTTCAGGGATTTCGAAAACGTTCAAGATCATGAACTTGGATATAAACCGCAGGGTGTCGTACATGGCGACCTGACCAGCCACAACGTGATGCTGGTGTCAATAGATCGTACAAACCTGCCGTACGACCGGTCGCGGGGCAGCTCCGCTATTCCGACGGGCTCGCCGAGGAGTGGAACAGCCGGCGCCGCCGCTGCCGTACCTGCAGCTAACACAGTCGGCGCCGCCGCCAGTGCCACAGGTGGGGGCGGCTGTGCGCCGCCAACACCCGCGTCTCGACCGCCGCTGGCCGGGGGAACTGCAATGCCGGGCACGCCTCCCATCACCACTGCGACCGGGCCCCCAAACACCACCACCCCAGCATCGGCTGTGACCGCTGCGGTTGCACACCCGCGGCACGTTTGCAGCACCGTACAATGGACCAGTAGCTACAGCAGCTTTAAACCCTCCCCTGGAGCACTGCCCAGCGGCCCAGGCCGTACGACCAGTGAGCTAAGCGACATGAGCGGCTACACGGGGACAGCAACCCCCCCTGGAGCTACAGCCGCGGTTGCACCGCCGCCGGCCCCGGGGGCCATCACTTATTCGCGGACGGCGACGGGGCCTTTGTCGACTGCAGCTACGGCCTCCGCTGCCGCCAGCTTCACCGCCTCGGGACCTCCCCCGACACCATCCGCCGCCTCCGCCGCTCCGTCGCCGCCGGTCTGTAGAAGCTGCGGACGCAGCTTCGTGGCCAAGGTGGGATAGAAGAGAAAGGGGCAGAGAGAGGGGAGAGAGGGGGACAGAGAGAGGGGAGAGAAGGGGGCAGAGAGAGGGGAGAGAAGGGGGCAGAGAGAGGGGAGAGAGGGGGACAGAGAGAGGGGAGAGAAGGGGGCAGAGAGAGGGGAGAGAGGGGGACAGAGAGAGGGGAGAGAAGGGGGCAGAGAGAGGGGAGAGAAGGGGGCAGAGAGAGGGGAGAGAGGGGGACAGAGAGAGGGGAGAGAAGGGGGCAGAGAGAGGGGAGAGAGGGGGACAGAGAGAGGGGAGAGAAGGGGGCAGAGAGAGGGGAGAGAGGGGGACAGAGAGAGGGGAGAGAAGGGCGGCAGAGAGAGGGGAGAGAGGGGGACAGAGAGAGGGGAGAGAGGGGGACAGAGAGAGGGGAGAGAGGGGGACAGAGAGAGGGGAGAGAAGGGGGCAGAGAGAGGGGAGAGAGGGGGGCAGAGAGAGGGGAGAGAGGGGGACAGAGAGAGGGGAGAGAGGGGG